>CM053580.1:271966095-271983010 GCA_028627135.1 Pseudochirops cupreus | reverse complement strand
TAGGATTTAGATTCATTCAGATCTGTTCTTTATGGTAGCATGATATATTAGAAACAAAACTGAACATATAATTATAAGTTATGCATTCAAATCCTTGTGTTTCTATTTACTACATATGTGACCTTTGGAAAGTCATTCAGTTTTTCAAAGTTCATTTCCCCCAATATGTATAATGAGTTAATTGGACCAGATGATCTTAAAGGGCCCTTAAAACTCCTTAAAATTTATGATCCTCTGAAATTTAATAAAAGCAATGTAGGGTTCCTCCTTTATGTCTCCTCTTTTATTTCTCCCTATCCAACTTTCTATTTTATCCCTAAAATTGAAAAAATACTGAGATGTGATTATAGGGGAAGCTAAAAATTCTTACTTTACATTCAGTGTGTATAGTACAAAGATTTTTTTGAACATTATTGGGATTTTTTGGTAATCATTATCATTTTTAGTAAATAAATCTACATGCAATAAATAAATGCCTACTGAATCCCAGAGAAAAAGCTAAATGCTGGAAATACATGACAAAAATGAAACACAATTATCGTACATGTCTATGGCACTCCTGTAAAGGATACTTTATATGTCTTTTCTAATCCTTATGACACTTTACATCTGTGAAATAGGTATTGTCAGTATTGACATCGTTTTTTTTTCCAAAGGAAGAAAACTAAGTTTGAAAGTTTAAGCAACTTACCTAGTTAGGAAAATCGTAGAGCTATATATCGAACCCAGATTTTATGGCTGTCAAATCAAGCGACCTTATCCTTTGCACCATGAGATAATAGCCCTACCAAACTCAATAGGTTATCTCAGGATATCATGTACTACCATTCTATTCTAATTACTGTTTTTCAGAGATATGTTGCCAAAATTGTATCCTAAGAACACAATGAAAATAAAGATTAGAAGCACTTAATATGAGAAAAAAATTGAAGAAAATGGGCATATTTACCTCCTGCTTTGATGAATTTTTAACAATGGTCCCTTATATATAGAAGGTACTTCTTCCTTACTTCTTCCTCAAAACTGTAGTTTTGAGCTATAGCTTAGATCCCCTTCAGAAGTGCCCCTCTTTTTTTTCATATGATTTGTTTTTAACCCTCCATTTTACATTTTGTTGCATATGTTTCATCTTTATTAACTTGTGCACAAGTCAGGGCTCAACAAAAGCAACTTGAGGGTAAACACCATTTCCTTTTCCTTGTTGCATCCTCAGAACCTAGTGCAATGCCTGGCATATTGTGAGTTCTTAAAAAATGTATTTGTTGAATTATCATCCTTTTGAAGAAAAGATTTAGGGATAACATGATATCCTTTTGCATAGTAAAGAGCTAAGCATAGAGAAGAGGGATAAAATATAAAGAAGATTACTGGCAGAAGGATTTTAGCTCAGAATGGTAAATAACTTTCTTTTAAATGTGAAAATGGTTCATTAAGGAAAATGGCTACTTTGGTATAAACAGCAAGTTTCCTATCACTGGAAATGTCAGCTGGATTAGACGATTTCATTGATCTAGATGGTCATCTACCAAAGAGTTTGTAGAGAGAGTTCCTGCTGTATCTAGGTAGATGATCTTTAGGGTCCTTTATGACACTTTCCTGTACATACTGTTCGATTTTTGTCAGTATTCCCAGTGCCTAGCCTAGTGCCTGGCAGATAATAGGTGTTTAATAGATACGTACTGGTTGACTGACTGATTACAGTTCTAAGAGTAGATGATTCCTTAAACCCTAGGTTTAGTATATGCCCTTTTGAAAACCACTTTTGTGGACAGAAAGCTATTAATTCAGTGATTCCAACTTCATGATTATATAAAAATAGAAAGATTCCTTCCTTCCCCCCCAGGAAAAAAAATTTTTTCTGCTACATTCACAATTGTAATTAATAATCACCCACATACTTCCTTGAATAGAAATGAGCATTGATTCAGTCTGTCCTAGAGACTTGGAGACATTTATAGGCAAAGCTGAAAAGCAATAGTTTCAGAGCCCAACTAGTTTTGGTCTATGCCACCTGGTGTCCCAACTTTCCTCCTGTCTGATGCCAGATGAGAAGAATGTATAGGCATCCATGTGAGCTTGGGACTCCACACATCTGAAAATTTACTTTCTTTCTATTTCTCCCACTATCAATGGGCCTAAGAGGTATGTTTCTTTGCAAAAAGTAGCATTTCCAAGTGTTGCCCAATGATATCTGCATCTGGATCTCTTTATGACTGTAACTATGCTGACTCAGAAATTGATGAATCACACACTTCTATGCTGACCTGCTCATCTCATCATCTCCAGCACTGTTGAAAATATTGTTTTTGGAAGAAATACAGTGCTCTGTAGTCTAGCAATTTCTTCTAGTGATTTGTGAGTAGTACAGAGTCTTTTGTCCCTCCAGTTCCCAGATCTGTTTCATTAGCTCTTGGCTTGAATATTCTAGCAATTTCATCTGAATATTCTAGCAATTTCATTAAATCTGGTTAACAATTGCTGGGGTCCCAACTAACTGCTTTGTTAATCGTAGTACCTAATGATTGATTATATGATTATATCTTCATTGATTTAGATGTGGGAGATACCTTAGAGCTCATGAAGTCTAACCTCCTTATTGTACAAATGAGGAGTCTGAGGCACCTAGATTTTAAGTGACTTACCCAAGGTTGCATAGGACCAGGGTTTGAACTCAGGTCTCCCAGACGTCAAGTCTAGTGCTCTATCAACCACTCATTCCTGTTTTGTTCTTCTGTGATAATATTCCTGACTAACGACTTAATCCTCTGAAATATCTGAATTTCCTTCCTCTGCCAATCCATTTGACTGGGTCTTTGGTACCTGTGGCTGGAACATGAGAGCTAGTTGAAGGACAATGCAATTTATTCAGTGGAATGTTGAGTTCCTGGAGGTTCTGTGAGCAAGAAGATCCTAGCTATAACAATAAAAATAATGTTTTAGATTAAGGTGATGGCAGGATGGATTGAAGAAAGGTACAACTAGAGAAGGTGAAGGCAAGGACATTAATTAAGAACTGTTTCAGGAGGCTAAGTGAGCTAATAGTAGGTGGTATAGGGAATGGAAATGTAAGAAAGAATTCAGTAGACATTGTGAAATATGATTTATTTACACTATTTTCTTCACAGATCCTTCTTCAATTACTAGTAAATAGAACTTATTTAGTTTAGAAATAATAGAAGATACATTGGGCTGCACACTGGCTCTTTCAAAAGAAAAAGGAATAGGGGAACAGAAATAGTAATTTGGAAACTGTGCACGAGGGTGGGTGGGAGCTGTAGGTGGTAATGGTGGGGGTGGGAGCTGTAGGAAGTAATGGTGGGGGTGATTTTTGTTCATATTTGTTTGTTACTTTCTTCTCCTAAGGTTTAGAGAAAGCTAAGTTTTCAGAGACCAGAAGCTCTATTTTATCTCAGGTAAAAGCACTTCCAGAAAGGGTTGTGTTTCTGTCATTGAAAAAAATTAGTGATTTAGTTTTTAGCTAGCTTAGCTAGTTAGCTAGTCCTCATGTTGATAGTTTAATTTACTGTACAATCATATCAATCTCTACTCTGCTTGGCCTGGAAATGTCTACTATTGTCACTAGAGAAGTTAGACAGGAAGAATATGATGGAAATATGATGGAAAATGTAATTACCATGTCTCTGTGCTATATAGATACCATCCCATAGATGCTCCTATCTCCTATATTGTCTAAAGATTTAGGGAAAAAATGGAAAACCTAAGTGGGGGTGAACCGTTTCTTATATACTGCTCTACAGTTAACTTTAGTCTTGGTCTTATTTCTCTAAAATTTTGGAAGAAGTCTCAAGAAATAAATAAATGAGGGTGCTATGAAGCATTTTTTCTTCATATCATTCTACCTATGCCTGCCCCACTGCTATTATGCCTCTATACCCAGCATGTGGCTTGGCATATTGTAGAGTGTCAAATCAAGTCTTCATTTAATGAATTAAACTGAATTATCATTGACTGAGCTTGTCCATGCTCTGTACTATACACCATTTTAGACATTTATTCCATCAATAAATCAAAGCAGTTATACAGACGATGAAGGGAGCAGACACTTACACATTAAGCCCAGGAATGAAGTGGTGAATGTAACCTGATCATGAGGTAAACCAGCATGGGGGGTGGGGGGAGATAATTTTTTTCTGATTTGATTTACCCTGGGAATTAGAGTTATATTTTGTATATGAAATTAGACTGAAAGGAAGAAATAAAGTTAATAAAATGAGGAGCAACATATGGAAGGCGTCATAAAGATTATGGACTTTGTTGTTTGTTGGAATGGAAATGTCAGTGTAATCTCCAGGCTTGCTAGGAAAATTCCATTGGATTTTAGAAAATTGAGATGCATTGGTGTGAGATGGTGGCTTTGGGGATTATTAATATTCTAGGGATCGGTTACCCAAGAATTTTATTTTATCTTGGAAGGCCTAGCTCAGGAAATCTGAAGCCAACTAGAAATCCTTACCTTCACACACACACACACACACACACACACACACACACACACACACACACACACACACACACACACACTGAGCAAGTTACTTAACTCCATTTGCCTTAGTACCTTATCTGTAAAAATTACCTGCAGAAGGAAATGGCAAACTACTAGAGTATCTTTGCCAAGAAAACTCCAAAATGGGGTCATGAAGAGTCAGACACAACTGAACAGCTAACCAGAGAGATGAATAAATAAATGGATGGATGAATGAATCTGTCTTTTGTTCTCTCTCTCAAACATGTGTGAGTATATATAAATATATTTTTTGCAAGAGAAAAGAATTTCTCCTTTATTCTTTGATATCGCTGCATAAAAGGCCCATTCCATAGTCTGATCATTCAATTGATGATGTCATTTATGCTACTTCTCAAGAGCAATCCATTTTGATTAATATGTAGTAATCAAAACTTCCAAGATGAATCTTCTGCTTGCAACTTTAGTTCTCCTACAATTTTGATACTTCCGAGATCATTGTTTCTTAATCCATTTCCCTATGGCATCACTGAGAGAATTTTGTTAAAAGAAAGGCTTTTTAAGACAGTAATCACCTTGGAATCATGGAAACTTGTGTAATTTTCCAAATTCAATTTAGTTTGATCTCTTCCATCTGTTCAGTTCTGACCCAAGCTCAATGTCCATTTAGGATGTATATCTAAGTGCCAAAGGATTAGCTCAGTGAGTTGCCTACCCAATTGTGTGTCATAATCTAAAAAAAATATATTATTTCATCGATTTTTTTTATTTCAATTCTTATTTTGACCTTCCTTTTTTAGTGACTTTGAACAACATTGAAAAGATTGTATTATTCTTGGACTAGATGTAATGAATACTATCATATACAAATAAAAGAATCAGTGGAACTAATCCTCAATAGAAAGTCCCCATCTGGATTTTGTGATTATTATTATTCTCAAAATAGATTAAATTAGCTTATGAATGTTAGAGTAATAAAATATGTGATGCATACATGTGGTTGAACATGATGCTGCTTCATTAGATGATTGTTCACAAAGGTTGGGGAATGATGTGTCCATTTCTAAAATAGAGGCAATAGGGCAAAGAAGAGGTATTAAGTAATCAATCTTAAGATCAGTTTGGGGGTAGAAAGCTGTAATCATAATGGAATTTAAAGATATCCCTGTATTGGCTTGGTTTTTGGGTTAGGTGTTAAAACCCAGAGCTTGTGAATCCCACTTGTGGGATGGACTTGTTGACATGAAGAGAGAGGGCTGAACTGGGAGGAGCTGGTGCTGTGGAATTAGAAAGAAGCCCAAGCAGAGAGAAGGCCCAAGCAGAGGAGGCCAGAAGGACTTTTGGGGAGCAGTATCATAGAGGCAGAGAGAGAGGAGAATTGCCGGGGCCAGAGTTTCTGAGATAAAGACTACTGAGGGACAGTGGGAGCTGCCCAGGACTTTTGAGAACTGCCACCGAGAGCTGCTGAGAACTGAGGAGGCATGGCTATGATTTTGGTATTTTGTCTGTCTGTTTTGATGTTGTTTTGCCAGATTCACCTGCTGTTGAAGAACAGTGCTGCTGTTGCAAAGGTCCTAGAAACTTGCTGTTGGTTCAAAAGCCCTGAAGGAGGATTTTCTTGTTGTATGTTTACAGAAATCCTAGAAGAGGGTCTTGCTGATGTTTTCAGGGGTTCTGGGACTGTTCTGAAGGCAGAGAGTGAATTAATGAGGACACTGGCAATTATAATGTGGCTTTGTAAGCTTTGTCTCCCCCGGAACAGAGGTTGCTGAGATCTTGCCTCCTGTCAAGATGAAGGAAAGACCTTTCCTTGGGTATTCAATGCTGTGATGATATCTTAACCTTGTTGTAGCTTAAGGGTGGATGGCTTTTTGTGCTCTCCTGCCCCTTTTGAGAAAGTGCTTGGCATTAATGGATGGTATTGTAATTCACTTGTGATCCAGGGATGGGAAACTTTTGACTTTCTTTTGTGCTCTGTGACTGACCAAATGAATGTACTTTGTTTATGATTGGAAACTAATCTTCCTTTGAGAAGAGAGACTTTGACTGACTAAATGAATGTACTGTCCAGGGGTGGAGTAGTACTTGGATTGAATTAAGAACTTACTTGCTAAATGAATGACTTACACTGTATTTATATTTTCTCTGTTCTATGAATGTTTGGCTTTAATCTGTCACTGAATAAATGGAGTTTGCTATGCTGGTATTCCAAACCTTGGAAGTTGCCTTTCCTTGGCATTACAGAGGCTAGATCAGAGTAACCAAAATGTCATAACACATAAATATTAATAAAGCATAAAGTATTGTGTGTGTATGTACACACACACACACATACACAGTGTGACTTTTTTGTCATTGTTGAGAGAAAGACACATCTAGTGATAGCAATAGAAAAAAAAAGAGAATTCCACTTTCTCAGAGGCTGACTATTTCAAGGACATGTGAAATAGATAGAGAGGACTAATTGTTTGTAACCTCAATATGAATGACATGATAAGAGTATCAAAAGTTAATAAAACAGGTAGGCTCATCCAATGTAAGAAAAATGACAATATTACTTACATTAATTAATGTCTTGTAAAGTCAATCATGATTAGCTCTCCTGAGAACTGCTGCTGTGAATAACTTTAAGGTTCTGATCACAGCATATTGAAGTCTCTATTTATTCAGCAATAAACTGAAAGAAAACATTCAAGAAACTAAAGCACAACATTTACAACAATATAACGTAACAACTTATTACTAAGGTGGCCACATAGTCTTAAACAAAACATATCATTCAGTAAGTCACAATCTCCTCAATCAATATAAAGTACCCATCTAAGGTCTTCTTTCCTCTTGACTGGAGACTGGCTTCCAATCATCCTTAAGCCAGTCATCCTTAAGAGGTAATCATCCTTAAAGTGTAGTAGAAAGTACAAAGGTCCTCCACCCCTAGGTCATAGTAAATCATAATCTCATCAGTCAGCACTAAATACCCAAGTAAAGGTCCTTTCATCTTAACTTGAGGCTGACTCCCAAACTCCATGCCTCCTCTTCCACACTACCAGCTCTTGCCTGGATTAGCAAGGAGGCAGCACTCTGATGGTAGCTCATGGTGACTAGACCACTCCAAGCGCTTCATAGTTTCTGTTTCTGGGAAGACAAAACTTAACAGAACCACAACAATATTTACAAACATTTAGCTTAGCAGAGTTACAACAATATCCATACACATTGCCAGCACTATCATCTCAATTCACTTTTTGTCTGACAAAGTAACACAAACCAAAAGACAAAGCTTCTGTCTGAGAAATTAAACCAATCAGCACTAAAGTCCCAGCACTTCTATAAACAGCAGTAAAACTCTCTTTCAGGACTTCTGTAAATAGCAGTCAAAGGCTTCTTTCAGGACTGCTGTCCAAAAAGAACAGACAAGGCTTTTGTTTGACAGACCAACACACAGAGTGCTATGGAGTGTGGAAATCACAAGCATTCTCCCTCTCAGTTCTGCTTGAACTCAGCTGAGTTTTTATCTGCTCTGCTCCTTCCTGTTCCACCCTTCCTGTTGCATCCTTCCTGTTCTGCTCTTTTGGCAAGTTCCTCCCACCTGTGGATTCCACACGATGATGTTAGGCCTCTTAAGGGCAGAGAAGGCCTCCAAACCCCCTTAGGCCTGGATAGGGTGACACAATGTATTCTCTTTCCAACAAAGACTAGATATAATCACAGACAAGTCTCAAAGGTACTCAAATAGCTGAAACAAGGAGCTAAATACTGTTTTGCTTGCCATTACAGTAACTGAAAGAAGGAACACAGTACCACTTTGCTTGCTATTACATTTATTCAGTGTCATATCAATCAAACTACCAAATAATTATATTATAGAAGTAGAAAAAATAATAACACAATCCATTTGGAGGAACATGAGGTCAAGAATATCAAGAGAATCAATGAAAGAAATTAGGAAGGAAGCAGTACCAAATCTCAAATATACTATAAACTCTAATCATTAAAACTATTTGGTACTAAGTAAGAAAAAAAGAGATTAATCAGTGGAATAGATTAGGTACACAATATACAGAAGCTAATGAGCACAGTAATATAATGTTTGATAAATACACAAATCCTAGCTATTAGGACAAGTATTCACATTTAGTAAAAACTGCTATTAAAACTGGAAAGTAGTCTGGCTGAAAAATTAGGTATAGAGTATTATCTCACAATATAAAGCAAGAGAAACTCAAAATAGGTGATGTAAGCAATTTACTGGAGCACAGAAGAAATAATCTGACCAAATAAGGAATAGAGAATTTCAGAGGAGGTAAAATGAATAATTTTGATCACATAAAATTAAAATTTTTGTACAAACAAAAGCCAGTGGAGTTAAAATTTGAAGAAAAGGAGGAAACTAGAAATGTCTTTAACAACCATATACATATATATGTATATGTGTGTGTGTGTGTGTATGTGTATATAAAGAACTAAATCAGTTTTACAAATATGAGAGGTATTCTCCATTCGAAAGACAAAGGATATGAACAGGTAATGGGCAGCTATATGACACAATGTATAGAATGGGGGGCCTAGAGCCAAGAAGACTTGAGTTCAAATACACCTTCACACACTTATTTGCTATATGATCCTTGGCAACTCACTTAACTTTGCTGCAGTTTCCTTATCTATAAAAATCAGCTGTAAAAGGACATGGACAAACCACTCTAGTATCTTTGCTAAGAAAATCCCAAATGGGATCATAAAGAGTCAGACGAAACTGAAATTGTTGAAACCAAGAACAACAAATGAAAAGGTAGTTTTCAGATACATAAATCTAAGCTATTTATAGCCGTATGAAAAATGCTCAAAATCACTAATCATTAGAAAAATACAGATTAAAACAGCTCTGAGGTGCTGTTCTTACCCATCACATTGCAAGATGACAAAAAATTGAAAAATGACAAATAGCAGAGAGGTTTAGGGAAAACAGGCTTACCACTGGTAGAGTTACGAACTGGTCATAACATTTTGGAAAGCCATTTGGAACTGTGCCCAAAAATATATTAAACTGTGAATACCCTGTGATTGAACAACATGGCCAGTAAGTCTATATGTCAAAGGTATCAAAGAAAGAAGAAAAAGACCCCTATGTTGTTATTTTTTATTATTCAGTTTTCATTTTTTTCTCAATTACACGTAAACAAAAAACTGTTGTTTTCTTTATTTTAAATTCCAAATTCTATTTCTCTCCCCCACTTCTTAAGAAGACATTTTTTTTTGCTTTTTTTTTTTGGAGGGCAATTGGGGTTAACTGGTTTGCCCGAGGTCACACAGCTAGTAAGAGTTAAGTATCTAGGCTGGATTTGAACTCAGGTCCTCCTGACTCCAGGGCAGGTGCTCTATTCACTGCGCCACCTAGCCGCCCCAGAGACAAACATTTTTGTATAAGAAAGTAAAAAGCAGCATGCTTCGATCTGTAATCAGATTCCATCAGTGCATTCTCTGGAGATAGATAGTATTTTTCATCATAAGGCCTTCAGAATTGTCTTGGATCATTGTATTGCTGAAAATAGCTAAGTCATTCACAGTTGATCATCATGAAAGATTATTGTTTTTGAGTACAATGTTCTTCTGTTTCTACTCACTTCACTTTGCAATAGTTAAGTCTCTCCAGATTTTTTTTTCTGAAGCCATCCTTCCTGTCATTTCTTATAGCACAATACTATTCCATCACAATCATATACCACAACTTCTTCAACTATTCTCAGTTGATGGGCATTCCCTCATTTTCCAATTCCTTGAAAACAAAAAAGTAGCTGGTATCTATTTTTTTGTACATAAATGTTTCTTTTCCTTTTAAAGATCTCTTTGGGAAATAGAACTAGTAGTGGTATTGCTGGGTCAAATCATGTGCGTAGATTTATAACCTTTTGGGCATAATTCATAATTGCTCTGCAGAATGATTGGATTAGTTCACAACTCCACAAACTATTATTGTCCCAATTTTCCCACATTGCCTCCAAAATTTGTCATTTTCCTTTTCCATCATATTAACAAATCTGATAATTTTAAGGTGGTGCATCAGAATTGTATTAATTTGTATTTCTTTAATCAATAATGATTTAGAGTGATTTTTTTTCATATGACAATCGTTCATCTTCATTCCTTCATCTAAAAACCATCTATTCATATCACTAATTGTTTATCAATTGGGGAATGACTTGTATATCTGTAAATTTTACTTCGTTCTCTATATAATTGAGGAGTGAGACTTTTATCAGAAAAGCTTGCTGTAAGCACCCCCCAAAGAAAATTTCCTGTGTTCCTCCTAATTTTGATTACATTAGTTTTGTTTGTGCAAAAACTTTTTTAATTTGATGTAATTAAAATTATCCATTTTGCATGCCATACTGTTCTCTGTATCTTGTTTGGTCATAAATTCTTCCCTTGTCTAAAGATCTTATAGGCACGTATATTCCATGATCCTCTATTTTAATTAATATAACACCCTTTATGTCTAAGTCATTTAGCCACTTAGACCTTATATTATTAAATGTCATGAGATGTTGGCCTATACCTAGTTTCTTGTGAAACTGCTTTCTAGTTTTCCCGTCAATTTTTGTCAAATAGTGATTTATTTTCCCAAAATCATGTATCTTTGGGTTTGTCAAACACTAGATTACTATAGTTATTTTCTACTGTGTACTATGTACCTAATCGAATCCATTGATCCACTAACCATATTTCTTCACCAGTACCAGAATTTTGTTTTCATGACTACTGCTTTATAGTACAGTTTGAAATCTGGTAATGCTAAGGCACCTTCTTTCAGATCTTTAAAAATTGATTCTCTTGATATTCTTTACCTTTTATTCTTACATATGAATTTTGTTATTATTTTCCTAGCTCTATCATTTTTTTTTTGTAATTTGATTGGTATGGCATTGAATCAATAAATAAATTTGGATAGAATTGTCAGTTTCCTATGTTAACCTATGCGTGAGCAATTAATATTCCTTCAGTTGGTGACATCTGACTTTATGTGAAAAAGTGTTTTGTAATGCTGTTCATATAGTTCCTGGATTTGTCTTGGCAAGTAAATTCCTAAGTATTTTCTATTTGACTGTGCGGATCAAAACAAAATGTGGCTAGTTCTTAAAGAAAAAGGAGGACCAGATTGTCTTAACTTGTCTCCTGAGGAACCAATATGTGTTATAAGAAGCAACAGTTAGAATCAAATATGGAACTGCTTGGTTTAAGATTGAGAAAGGAGTATGATGAGGCTATATATTGTCACTTTTTTCTATTTAACTTATATGCAAAGTACATAATGCAAATTTCCAGGCCAGATGAATCAAAATCCAGAATTAAGGTTGCCAGAAGAAATATCAACAATTTTAGATATGCAGATAATACTACTAGGATGGCAGAAAGTGAAGAAGAATTGAGAAGCCTCGTGATGAAGGCAAAAGAAGAAAATACAAAAATTGACTTGAAGCTTGACATCATGAGAAACAAACACACAAACTAAAACCTAAGACCTTGGGAACTTGTTCTATTGCTTCCTGGCAAATAGAGGGAGGAGAAATGGAAGCTGTGTCAAATTTTATATTATTTGGCTCAAAGATTACTTCAGAGAGTGACTGCAGATAGGAAATTAAAAGACACTTGCTTTGTTTAAGGAAAGCAATGGCAAATCTGGAAGGCAAGCTAAAAAAACAGAGACATTACCTTGCCAAGCAAGGTGTATGTAGTCAAAGCTATGGTTTTTCAAGTAGCAATGTCTGGCTGTGAGAGTAGGCTTATAAGGAAAGCTGAGTGCCACAGAACTGACCCTTTTGTATTGTGATTCTGGAGAAGACTTTTGGAAAGTCCCTTAAACTACAAGGAGATCAAATGAGTCAATACTTAAAAGAAATGAGCTCACACTACCAACTGGATTTTCAAATACTGAAGCCGAAGCTTAAATAGTTTGGCCACATAATAAGAAGACAGTATTTTCTTTAAATTTTTTGAATCAATATTAATTGGCAAAATTGGTCTATACTTTTCTTTCTGTTTTTGTTCTTCCAAGTTTAGATATCAGCACCATATTTATATGCCATAAAAGGAATTTTATAGAACTTCTTTGCCTATTTTTTACCCCAAATACTTTATATAGTATTGAAATTAATGATTCTTTAAAAGTTTGGCCAAATTCACTTCTGAATCCATTTGGTCCTTGGGATTTTTTTCCTTAGGAAGCTCATTGGTAACTTGTTCATTTTATTTTTCTAAGAAAGTGCTACTCTATTTCCTCTTCTGTTAATCTGAACAGTTTATATTTTTATAAATATTCTTCCATTTCACTTAGATTGTCAGATTTCTTGGCATATAATAAGACAAGATAGCTCCTAATAATTGCTTTAATTTTATCTTCATTGTTCATGAATATACCCTTTTTCTTTTTCTTTTTTTTTTCCCACACAAGTACTTTGGTTTTCTTCTTTATTTTATTTTATTTTATTTTATTTTTTGCTTTTTGGAGGGTAATTGGGGTTAAGTGACTTGCCCAAAGTCACATGGCTAGTAAGTGTGTCAAGTGTCTGAGGCTGCATTTGAAATCAGGTCCTCCTGACTCCAGGGCTGGTGCTCTACTCACTGTGCCACTTAGCAGCGGCTGGTTTCTTCTTTAAAAAAATAAATCACCATAACTAATTGTTTATCTTTGTTAGTTGTGGTTTGTTTGTTTGTTTGTTTATAAAATCAACTGCTAGGTTTTTTTTTATTTCTTCAATGATTTTTCTACTTTCAATTTTGTTAATCTCTCCTTTGATTTGCAGTTTACCAATATGTGTTTAATTGGGAAATTTTAATTGGTTCTTTTTCTAGTGTTTTTTTTTTTGTAGTATTCTCAAGTCATTGATATATTCTTTCTCTATTTTATTTATGTAAACATTTAGAAATGTAAAATTTCCCCTAAGTATTGCTTTGGTTGCATTCCATTAATTTTATCATTCTCTGTAATTGAATTAATGATTATTTCTATGATTTGTTCTTTCACCCACTCATTGTTTGGGATTCTATTATTCCTTTTCCAAATGATTTTTAATCTATGTTTCCATGGTCTCTTATTGCACATAGATATAGACATCTGTCTACCTACCTACTTATGTCTATATCTCTATCTATTTGTGTGTGCATGTTTGTGCTCATGTGCGCGTATGTGTGTGTGTGTGTGTGTGTGTTTAATGCATATGATCTGAAAAGGATGCATTTAATATTTCTGCTTTTCTGCATATCATTGTGAAGTTTTTATGTCCTAATACAGGATCAATTTTGGGGAACATACCATGTACAGTGGAGAAAAAGGTATAACCCCTTCTATTCCCATTCAGTTTTCTCCCGTGGTCTATCATATCTAATTTTTCTAAAATTGTATTTATCTTAACTTCTTTCCTGTATATTTTCTGGTTACATTTATCTAGTTCTCAGAGAAGAAAGTTGAGGTCCCCCACTAGTATAGTTTTACTCTCTATTTCCTCCTGTAACTCATTTAACTTTTCCTTTAAGAATGTAGAGGCTGTGCCACTTGGAGCCTATATATTTAGTTTTTATATTACTTCATTGCTTATGGTTCCTTTTAGCAAAATGTAGTTTTCTGCTTTTCACTTTTAATTAGGTCTATTTTTGCTTTTACTTTGCCTGAGATCATGATGCCACCCCTGCTTTTTTTTTTTCTTTAGGTGAAGCAATATGGATTCTGCTTCAGTCCTTTATTTTTACTCTGTTTCTGTTTCTCTGTTTCAAGTATGTTTTTTGTAAATAACATATTGTAGGATTCTGGTTCATAATCTACTCTGCTATCTTCTTCCATTTTATGGATGAGTTCATCCCATTCACATTCAGTTATGATTTTTAACTGTTTTCCCCTCCATCCAATTTTCTCCTGCTGATCCTTCTCTTTCTCTCTTTTTACTCTGCCCCTCCTCCAAAGTCTGTTCTATAAAATAAGATTGATTTCTATGTTCAACTGAGTGTGGATTTTATTCTCTTTTTGATCCAATTCCTATGACAATGAGGTTCAAGCATTGTCCACCATCCAGCCATGTTCCTCTCCATATTAAAAGCTCTTCTTTTCATGCCTCTTTTATATGAGATAATTTCCACATTCTTCCTCTTCCTTTCTTCTTTTAGTACATATATCTAACCTTTTAATTTTATTTTTCCAAGAATCATCCCATCAAAGTTATCTCACTCTAGGTATGCTGCTTCTAACTACCTAATAGTGATAAAGTTCTTTGGAGTTACAAGTGTCATCTTCCCTTATAAGTATGTAAAAATTTTGGCTTCATTGATCCCCTTATGGTTTTTCTTTCCTGTTTACCTTTTTGGGCTCCTTGAATTTGAAGTCTTGAATTTGAAAGCCAGATTTTCTTTTCAGATCTGGTCTTTTCATCAGGAATGTTTGAATGTTCTTTATTTAATTAAATATTCATTTTTTTTTCACTTCAAGAATTATACTCAGTTTTGCTGCATAGGTCTTCCTTTGTTGTAATCCTTGCTCCTTTGGCCTCTGGAATATCACATTCCAAGCCCTCTGTTCCTTTAAGGTAGAAGCTGCTAGATCTTGTGTTATCCTGACTGTGGCACCATAATATTTTAATGGTTCCTTTCTGGCTCTTTGCAATATTTCCTCCCAGCTAGCTGCTCTGGAATTTGTTTTACTATATCTGGAAGTTTTTTTTGGAGGGGAATCTCATTTAGCAGGTAATTGGTGGATTCTTTCAAATTCTATTTTGCCCTCTGCTTCTAGGATATTAGGGTAGTTTTCCTTGATAATTTCTTGAAATATGATGACTAGACTACTATACATAATGACTTACAGGTAGTCCAATAATTCCTAATGTATATCTCTTCAAATTATTTTCCATTTTTCCAACAAGATATTTTACATTTTATTCTATTTCTTTGCCTGCTTTTGGTTTTGTTGCATTGTTTATTGGTGTTTGAAGGAGTCATTAGCTTCTACTTCTCCAATTCTTTTTTTTAAATTTTTAACTTAAATATTAAACAAACACAAAATAAGAAGAAAAAAACATTGCCATATGCAGAGCAAAATATACGAGAGGATTCAAAATATATAATTATAAATTTCCATTTCAAGAAAGCCTATATAATAGATACTATGCATTGTATTCAGAGCTGTCCATCTTTGCTCTGGTGTAAGTTGTCTTCTATTCTCTCCTGTGTACTCTTTACTTTGTTCTTTTGTTCTCCTTTCATTCCCCCTCCCCCAGAAGCATACAATTAACTCTTTGTGTGTATATGCACATGCATGTGTGTGTGCATGTGTGTGTCTAAAATAGTATCATTTAATATGGCTTATATAAAGTGTAGTTTCCATATTTTTCTCTTTTGATTATATTTTAGCTTTAACTTTGTCTGAGATCATGATTACTACCCCTGCTTTTTTTCCCTAATAAGTTCTACTTCTAATATTTGTTTTATATTTGTGTGTATTTCTTATTCTTCGTGACTCCTCTACTTTACCTCTACCTGATATCTTTCCCTCCTATTACTTAACCTACATCCCCTCCAAGGATCCTTAGTCATCCTCCCATTCCCATTTAATCTAAATACCCTTCTTTACCCTGCCTTATCCTATTCTACATCCTACCCTCTAAAAATCTCTTCCTTATCTTTTACACCCCCCATATTCCCTTAACCTTTTATTTCTTTCTGAATGTAAAAGACTTTTCTGCACTTCTAAATATATATATA
The DNA here is from genome assembly GCA_028627135.1 of Pseudochirops cupreus. Lineage (NCBI taxonomy): Eukaryota > Metazoa > Chordata > Mammalia > Diprotodontia > Pseudocheiridae > Pseudochirops > Pseudochirops cupreus. The sequence goes on along the minus strand of CM053580.1, from coordinate 271,966,788 downwards.
TTGTTCCCTCTTAAACCTATCTCTCATGAAAGTAGGGTTCCAGAACTATTAGCCCTCTTCCCCGTCTAATTCCTCTGTGTCACTTCTTCTCACCCTTCATTTGTATAAGATAATTACTCTTTTTACATTTTCCAAAACAGTTTTATTTTTTTTATATCATACTCAAATATACCTCAATCTTTCTTTTAAACTACCCAATTACTAATAACAGTCTAAGAAATACATTTTACATTTCCTCATATAAAAAGAAAATAGTCTGTCCTTATCAAGTCCTTTGTAATTAGTCTTTGATATGTACCTATGTCAAATCTTCTATTAAGTTCATTTTTTAAACAAATTTTTAAAGTCTAAAGATTCATTAAATATCCATTTTATTTTTCATTCAGGATTATGCTTAAGTTTGCTGGGTATGTTATTTTCAGCTGCAACTCCAGTTCTTCTTCTCTTCAATATCCAATGTTCTAAGACTTGCAGTCTTTTAGTGCTACCACTGCTAGGTCTTCTGTGATTCTAATTGTGGCACCACCATTTTTAAATTGTTTGCTCTTTCTTGTTGTTCATAATATTTTCTCCTAGAGCTGAGGGTTTTGGAATGTGACTGTGATATTCTTATAGATTTTCCACATAAGATTTCTTTCAGCTGCTGATCAGTGGGTTTTTTTTCTACTTCTACCTTCCCCTCTGGTTCTAAGA
>CM053580.1:271910072-271965595 GCA_028627135.1 Pseudochirops cupreus | reverse complement strand
CACTTTCTTCAGCAGCTTGTCATCATGATTAATATCAAACATTATCTGAGACCTACTATGTACTAGGTGCTAGCACTACACAGTGAACATAATTTTCAATTCTGAGACAACAGGGAGCTCCTGCAGGATTCTGAGCAAGAGTCATTGTAGAAAGAGTACTTTGGCAAATTGTCAAAGATGAATTGAAGAAGGTAGAGGTTAGAGACAATAATATTTAAGAGTCTCTTACAGTGATGCAGATGGAAGAGGAGGGTCTAAATTAGAATGTTGTCTATGTGAGCAGTAAAAAATGCAAGAGGTTTAGTGCAGGTGGAGTTAACTAGACTTGATTAGTTATGGAGAAGGAGAGAGAAAAATCAAGAATGACTCTAAGGCAGTGGTTCTCAACCTTCCTAATGCTGTGACCCTTTAATACAGTTCCTCATGTTGTGGTGACCCCCAACCATAAAATTGTTTTCATTGCTATTTCATAACTGTAATTTTGCTACTGTTATGAATCATAATGTAAATATCTGATATGCAGGATGTATTTAAATTGAATATAGCCCACAGGTTGAGAACCGCTACTCTAAGGTCACAAGCCCAGGTGACTATAAGGATGTTTGTGTCTCAACAGAAATAAGCAAGTTTGTAGGACAGGATGAGTTTAGCAGGAAAGCAAAGGAGAAAGTAGCATGTGGAATCTGAAAGACTGGGAGCATATGGAAACAAGGAAGATAGCTGGCTGTCATTGAAAGAGCACTGAATTTTCAGGTTTGATCCCTGCATCTGCCCTTTATTATCTGTGTGACTGATTTCATTTTACTGCTTAAGCCTCAGTTTCCTCAATTGTAAACTGGAAGAAGTTCACATATCTTACTGAACCCTTCTCTGACCCTATGGCATTGAAAGGCTATGACTTTAGATGACTTTTATCATATTTCTGCAAGCCCTCCCCTATCAACTAAAGCTCAACATCAGCTAATAATTAAATCTATGACCATTCTTCACTCCCCTTGGCCCCAATAGATAATGTTCCATTTAAAAAACTGGCTCTCAGAACATTTCAGTGGAACGCTGTAGCTCAGAGTGGCACAAGGACAAACAGCATCCCCCATTGCAGTGATTAGGGAACAAAGTGTGAATACCTCATACTTAAGTTTCTGCCAGTTTCAAAGAGCAAAGCCAAATGAGGACAGACTTGGCGGGTGATTGGCATAAGCTAGATGTATGAAGAGAATGGTGTCAGAATGGGAAACGATCATGCTTATTGGTTCTCTGTATGTTAGGAGGGGCAGAGAGCTGGGTGCCAAGGCACAGGAGACAATGTCGATTCCCTGCAGGTGAAAAATGGGAGTTTTAAGCCTCCAAACACCTGTGTTTTCTCAGCATGAACTGAAAACAGGTGCCTGATGAAAATTCATTTGTACTATAGGTTTGAGGAAAGAGAAAAGCCAAAATTCCAGGCCTTCCAAAGCAGCCATTTGGTATGCACATGTTTAAATTTGAAAATAACAAAAATTAAAAATAATAATTAAAAATCACACTTAACCACTTCTCCTTATTGTCCAATAAATATATTTTCCTCCTCCTGGGTACATGATTAAATAGAAAACTGGACAGAGAAGGGCTGCAACTTAGGTTATGGACAAACTTTTGAAAAAAAAAATGGGACAGGTGGTAAGAAAAACTCTTAGGTTAATGATGAGTAGTTCATCCCCAGTAAAATTAACTAAGCATTTTATTGAGGGTCTTTTCTCAGTTGCACAGTACTTTGCACACAGTAGGCACTTGTCTAAATGAATGATTAGATCATTGCTTGCTATCCATATGCCAGATATTATGGAAATAAAGGAAAGAAGAATATGTGAGCTCTCTCATAAAGAAACTTCCATTGCTGCTATAAGGATGGAGCTCATATCATGAAACAAATTGGAGGAATATACCAAGTACTAAATTATGTGATACAAATGATTATTTTATAAGGCAGCTAGGTAGTGTAGTGGATAGAGGATCAAACATGGAGTCAGGAAGGCCTGAATTCAAATACGACCTCAGACACGTACTAACTGTATGATCCTGGGCAAGTCACTTAACCCTGTTTGCTTCAGTTTCCTCATCTGTAAAATGAGATGTAGAAGCAAATGCCAAACCACTTCAATAGGTTTGCCAAGAGAACCACAAATGGCGTCGTGAAGAGACAGAAACAACCAAAATGACTGAGCAATGGCTGAGTGACTTTGGACAATGCTTTCGCTTCTCTGGCCCTCAGCTTCCTATCTGAAAATGGGGATGTGGGCCAGGTGACTAGATCTATGATTGATTTCATTCATATATGCAATTCTTAGGTCAGGAAATTCCCTACCAATGCAGACTAGCACTTTTTTTGAAATTTATAGTCTTTGTGAATTCCCTATAGTACTGAGAGTACAGCCATTATTTGTTAGAAGTGGGTCAAAAGCCAGGTCTAACTCAAAGACCAGATATCTGTTCTCTACATCCTGCTATCTCTTTGTTTTGTTGAGCTGTTTCACTCATGGCTGACTCTCCTTGATATAGTTTAGGTTTGTTTTTTTTTTTTTGACAAAGGTGCTGGAGTGGTTTGCCATTTTCTTGTCCAACTCACTTTACAGATGGGGAAACTGAGGATTAAGTGATTTGCCCAGGGCCACATAGTTAAATAAGTGTTTGAGGATGGAATTGAACTCAGGTCCTCTTGACTCCATGGCAGGCCTTCTATCCACTGTGCCACCCAGCTGCCCTTTATAAATTGGCATAGAATATAAGGAATTATATCTGCAAGGGAATTTAGAAAAGTACCCTAGATTAGAAATCAAGAGGCCAGCATCTGAATCCTGGCTCTACCCCTTGCTTATTAAGTTATTTTGGGGTATGTCAGGTATTTGGGGTTTAGTTTTGTTATCAGTATCAGAGGCATAAGCTATTTCAGTAACAACATGGACCTCTCTAAATTTGTGCCTTACTATCATTGTATTCTGTTTATAGCTACTCTTCCCATAGATGCTATGGATACTCAGAGACTGTGCCCCAAATTGTTGGTGGGTATATTTTGTTGAAATTTCTCTTCTTTTGAGTTACTTAAGATTATTGGTCAAATGTTATGGTATGGCAACTATAGTGATAGGAATGTGTGCCCATAGGGTACTCCTAGAAATCTCGAAAATAGTTTCCCCCATGGGGTTCCAACATGAAAATTCTGAATATTGAGTTAGAGTGGGAAAGCAGAGGAGTTGATAACAATAGTTATCTGGGTACTTGTCTGTCTTCTCTATGAGATTTTCTAAACTCTTTTAGATCAGGCTACATGTATATACTTTTGTATCCCCAGAGTCAGGCAGGGTGACTTGTCCATAGCAACCACTTAATAATTAAATATTTGCGGAATGGGTCTTGTCCATCCAGCCAATTGTTCTCCTTTGTCAGGCTCAAGTAAAGGAAGTAACCAAAGCTCTCAACACAGGAGATTCAATGCAATTATTTATTAAGTGGAAGAAAGGGATTTAACATAGGAATTGTTAAAGGTTAGCCATGCCACATCTCACTGTTCCTACCTCTGGGGATATTCAACAACACAGCTAGGCAACCAAAGAGTGCCAAGAGTTTCTCAGAAAGTAGTCATAGCTTGAATAGATTACCTTTTCTCAGCTTTAATTCAGTGTCATAAACCATTCATGCAACAGGGTTCAATTTATCATGTTACAGAAACTTCTTATCCAAGTCTCAGATTATGCCCCTGGATGAATTTTTCTGCCAGCACTGAGTGCTAGGCATCCTGTAACATATATGCTTTATTATAGATATTTCCTTGTTATAAGAAACTGCTCATGCTTTGCCTAGGTGAAGTATCAGAATATCCCCAGGACCCTTGGTACACATCCTGCATTTTCTGAGAGAATTCCTTGATCATAAGCTAAGTCAAGGACCTGGAGAAACAGTTGCTCATATAGAACTTTTGTTATGTGTGCTAAAATTCTCAAATGAAATCTCTAATTTTCAATGATGACTCATTTCTCAGGAAAAGTTCAGTCCTTTATTATCACAGAATCCTTATCATGGTGTTTGTGACACTGGAAACAATCTAATAAAATAGGTAAATTTGCTGAGAGTGGGTGAGAAACGTGTGTGTGGGAGGGGGAGTGGGAGGAGAATGAGGGATTTGTTCCACAGAACTCCCACTGGCTTTGAAGGGAGTCATATATGAGGAACTAAGGGAAGGGGTTGGAATATAAATTGAAATTTACCCACACTGTTGAAGGCATGATATTGGCAGTCTTCCAAAATGTTTGTTCATAGCCGAGTTGATATTAATGGATATATAAATTTATGTATACTTTATAGTTAGCATTTTATGAAGTGTTCCTTGAAGTAATTATCAGTCCAACACCATACCCTAGCTAATAATATTTAATAACAATAATAATGCTTTGTGTTTCTTCCAAAGATTGCAAAGTTACCAAGCTATTCATCATATTGTAACATTCTGGTGGATGTGTTTCCATAGCATAAACTTGCAAATAAAGAAACTGAGGAAATTCCCACTACTATGCATATCGTTAACAAAACAAAGGAATGTCTTTCTTACTAGGGATGTTTCTCACTTCATCAAATCTGACATTAATTGTTGAGTTATTTGATTAATAATTATTTATTAAGCCACTCCTATGTATGGACACATATTGGCTGAGTGATTCTGGGTAAGTCACTTTACTTTTCAATGGCAGGTGACTATTGAAGACTCCAAGTTCAGAAAAAGAAACAAACTACATTGGTAATGGTAGCTGGATCATGGAGCATTCATTACAAAGATGAAATTACAGGCCTATTCCAAAATTAAACCTATCTCAAACACTTGGTGGGTATCATGCCTCAGTAAAGATAAAGTAAATAAAAAAGAGTTCCTTCTTGCATACTTCTTTTCAAACCTTGTAATGCTATTTTTATCATCATCCAAATTCCCAACCTTGTGAATTTCATCATTTATGTCTTACTCTCATTCACCTCACACAAGCAGTCATTTCCTAAGTATCGTCCCTATCTCTGTAACACTCTTAGTTATGTTCTCTCTCCACTCACTCAGCCATTAACCTAGCTAAGGTCCTTGTCACTTCTCACCTGGGTTATCACAATAGCCTCTTACCTGTTCTCCCTGCCTCAAGTCTCTCCCTATTTCTAGGCATTCTCCACAATCTTACCTCCTTAATCAAATCAATCTAGTCACTCTCTAGCCCATCTAAGATCAAATACAAGCTCTTTTTTGATATTTACCTGGTCAGACTTATTACATGTCACGCTCTTTCACCCATTCTGTAGTTTAGTCACATTGGCCTGCCTGCATTTCTTCACCAGCTTTCTGGTTCTCAGTCTCCTACCTTGGCACCTTGGCACCTTTATTTTGCAGTGCTGGCCTCCTGTGACTGGGATGCCTTCCCTTCTCGCCTTCATGTATGGGAGTCTCTGACTTCATGAAGTTTAGATCAGATTAAATGTCAACTTCTAGAAGAGGCCTTTTCTGGTCTCCTCACATACTAGCATCATCACATCCAAGGATACCTCCTATGTCTGCTTTGTGTCTGTCTAGATAGATAGATAGATAGATAGATAGATAGATGGATAGAGATACATCATCCCTATCTATAAAATATATTATCTTCTCTCTAGGGCAATGATAGCTAGCTAGAGATACATCATCTATTTCTCTTTCTACCTATAATATATATCCTTTCTCAGGGGTGATTGTATATAAAATATATACATATATGTATATAAATATATATGTATATATATACATATATATATATACATATCTTCTCTCAAGGGTAATGATAGAGATGTATTATTTATTTCTATCTGTCTCTCTGTTTCTGTCAGTCTCTTTCTGTCTTTCTCTGTCTCTCTCTGTCTCTGTCTGTCTCTCTGTCTCTCTCTCCTGTCTCAAGGCTTCTCAGAGAAAATAAGTTCCTTGAAGTCAGGAACTGTTTCATTTCTATCTCTGAGTGTCCAACACATTGTCTGGCTTATAGCTGGTTTTTGATAAATGCTTGATGATTAATTGAAAAAGGACAAAATCTCTAATTCATAAATGAAGAAAATTAGTGGTAGAAAATTAGTGAGTTGCCCAAAATTACACACTTAATACCTGGCAGATCCAAGATGAAGACTCAGGCCTTCTAACTCTTCTAACCTAATGCCAATGTTTTTTCAACTCTTCCACAGTGACACCTTTTCACACATATACAAAATATCAGAGGATCCATTTACAAGAGGATTTCTCAGTACCTCATATACTTCAAACCACTGACCAGCAGGAATTTCCCTCTTAAACCAAACTCCAAAGGGTCCCATATCTGCTTGGATCCATATCCACTGCAACAATGAGTGACCACAGATGTAGTACAGACATTGGAGGCCAAATTTTTCTGGCTTGCCTCAAGCATTTCTACTTTCTCCTGCATCATTGCTAATTGCTGGTGTGGGGCCGCTCCTGGCATAGTTGTGTTCTTCATTGCTTATTCCCTGGCACATAGGGGAGGTGAGACCTTTCCTGGTCCTTATTTGGTACACCTGTGATCCTTTCTCCTCTCAAGACTGCCTCCTGTTTTACTCTCCAGCTACCGTCCTTGCCATAAATGCCACCTGACACCCTCTGTTCACCATCTCCCCCTGACTAATTGCCTGCTATTCCTTTCATCCTATCAGTAATCTGCCCAACTGTGCTTTCCTGTTGCCCTCTTTGCCTTCTAACCTCTCCCTGATTTTACTAATTTGATAAGGGCCAATGCTAGACTCCTCTGCCCTTTATGTCTCTTGCCACTTGCTGGTCCCCTCACTGCACTTTCCACCTGCTGTGTGCCCCCAGTGTGACTGTCCTGCTGCCTGCTCCACCTGTCCCTGGGCTCTTTGTTTTCACCCCCTGAAAGGCACAGATGGGATTGCTCTGGCTTCCCTGAGACTGTCTAATGGAGAAGTGGAATGCTAATAGCTATGAGGAATGAAACAGGGATTAAAAACCCAAAACAAATGTGAACTCCAAAGACAGCTAGAAAGAACTTATATAGCTGACCCTCATCCCACCCTCTGGCATATTGCTCTGAGCTCTGTGACTACAGAACTATGGACTATGAAACCAACAGACCGTTTTGCTCTCCTCAGATTCAGCTCCTAAATTGGGTGTGGAGAGAGTAAAAGAAAACAACTCTGACAATTGTTATTGCTTCAGAAACAATTCCATTCCATTCCAAACCAAGCATTTTATTGAGTAATTGATCATATTAAATAGTATTTTAAGGGCATAGAAATGGTTTCCCTCCAAACAGTCCTGCAGGATAGATTATATCTCCCTTTCATAGATGAGGCACCTGAGGCTAATTAGCTGAAGTGACTTGCCCAAGGTGATGTTATTGGTGAATATTGAAACAGAGATTGAAGCTGAGCTCTCTTAACCTCACAATCCAGTGCACTTTCCAGTATACTTTATCTCAGTATCTTCAAAGTACAAGTCCTTAAGCTAGGTGTAAAGTTTTCAGGAAAGAAATAAATGGCAAAAGGTTCCCCTTTCTACCTATATTCTGTGGGTTAGACTGGTCTTATTCACAGACAAAATTAATGACTCTCTTATATGTTAGGAATTAAAGGATATGGGATCTACCCCATTATCTCCCCTCCAAAAACCTTAAATTGTGTCATTGTTGATTTCTTCCTTATTTTGAATTCACCTTTCCTAGGCTCTTTGTTAATGTAAATTTCCCTAAGAATTAAAAAAGATCAATATTATTTTAATACCTCTTTGTGAATAATCACTTTTTTAGGTAACCAAACCTGAAATAACCAGGAGAGAATAAGGATACTAGAAGTTATCTGAGAAAACGGGGCAAATAAGAAAAGGGAAGATGAAGCCACACACAAAAATTAGCCAACTTCACAATTTTGTCAAGGGCCCAGAGCAATGCTGTTATAGGGTCAGAGTCCTGACATTTATCCCCTGCTATTAATTTGAATCAAACCATTACTCTAGTTCTTTGGTTCAGGCCAAGACTTCTAGGCCTTGTGTGGGAAATTTCAATCCCCCAAATGAGGAATTCTTTATCACAGAGCCTTATCCACATGTTCTTGGGTATTTAGGTCAAGAGCAGCTAGTGTCTGTGTTTACCTTTTTGATGAGAAAGATGACCAAAGATAGGATACCATCAATAATAATGCCTGGTTGAATAAAGTGAAAGTAAAAAACAGAAAAAAACCTTGCAATCAACCAAAAAGTAGATTAGAAGATTGGGAGAAGGCACATGCTTCTGTGAAAGAATTTACTAGGCCTTTTTTCTAAGGATGCCTAATGAAGTAGAAGTAGTCTTGAGCTTAAATGAGGGTTGGAATTTCTTATTAGGACTGTGAATCAGACCAGATTGGATAATTCCTAAAGAGGGAAAGAGTGAAAATTTAAGTTTGTTTCATTTCTACAGATATGATGAGTAAATAATTCAGTGTTTTAATTTTTAATTATGTTCATATTCAAAATTATTCTGGTCACAATATAAATAAGCAAATAAACCACCCCAAACACACCAAAAAAAAATCCTAGAAATGATGTACTCAATTAAAACAAAATCTAACCATACAGAGAAATGGTTGAGAATTGAATAAATGATATGGATGAGTTAAATTTTTCACATGCCTATACTGAAGAGTCAAATACTCTCTTGAGGCCCTTCCAGCTACAGGACTATATGCTACTTTGGATTGTGAAAATCACAAAACTGATATTGCCTGGACCTCTCCATTGACCAGCAAATGGTCCTCATCCCTATATGGCAATGACTAATGTCCCATTCTGACTTTTCCTACTTACTACCATTCTGTCTTCTCATTAAAGAGAATGAACATAGGCTTCCAACAAATTTATTCATTTCTTGGGACAAATATCGTTCTATGCAAACCAACTAATATTCCACAACGATTATTAAAAGAAGAACATAATAACAAAAATTATTTTAAAATATTGTCTATAAGAGATCTTAGACATTATCTAGTCCAAATAAAAGATGTAAGTGAGGGTCACAAGAGGTGGAATGAATTACTCAAGGTTACCCAATTAATTAGTGAAGGAGCTTATCTTAGAATTCAATCATGCTAATTGAAATCTAGTTATTAATTTCCTTCATCCTTTGCCTGTTTTGATTTTTACTAATATTATTTTTAGTGTCCAGGGCAGATGAACTCTTCTTTGTCATGATGACTGGTTTAGATGTCAGCAAAGATCTGCTGAGGTTAGGAGAAAAGGGGTGGTGGTGGGGACATGTTGGAATTTTACTCCTAAGCTTAATTGAATAAATGTGAGATTAGGTCACAGTCCATATCATCTGAGATATATGAACTCTGATGTCTTCAAGTTGACACAAGTATCATTTAATGTTCTTTCCTGTCTCACTGTAATTAAGCACATTACCTTCATCTCTCATACACTAAACTTATTTCAATTTTCCACCACAGGTATTTTTAATTGACTCCATCTTTAGCCAAAAGGAGGGAGGGGGAACTAATGGCTTAGTCTGGTGATGGGCAAGTCAGAGAAAAACTCAACATTTGTTTGAGAAAGAGTCCTAATTCTGTTTAGCATTAAAACATCTTACATTTGTAAGGCACTTTAGAGAACTTCCAGGACAACCATAAAGGAATGAACTCTTTAGCATTCCTGACAGATGAACATTCACCTTCAAAGTTCTCTTTTACTTGAACAGGAGTTCTTAACTTCATTTTTTTTAATTCCAAGGACCACTTTGACAGGTTAGTGAAACATATGGACCACTTCTCAGAATGATGTTTTTGCATGCATAAAATCAAATCCTTAGATCACAAACAAAATAACTTATATTGGAAGATGGTCAAAAATGTTGTTTTTTTTTAATTTAATATACTCCCTGTATGAAAGCATATGAAATTCTTGAAGATATACAAGAACTCACTGCTTCCTGACATGGCTCATTCCATTTTTTTTTGCGTGCAGTGATATATATGCATAGTGATTTATATGTATACATTTGTGTATTTAGCTATCTGTCTCTCTAATTTTTAAAAATTCTGCCCTTTTCCGCACAACAGCAATCCAAATATTTAAAGGCAATAACCTTTCCACTCCTACCATGCAAGTCTTCTTTTCTTCAGATTCAATACCACTACCACCTGCATCTATTCAATGTAGGACATAAATCCTTCACCATCTTTTTTTCTGATTCCTGAATGGCAGCACAGTCAAATTTGGTTGACTGGACTAAGCACAATGTAGGCAGTCTCCAATCTGTACACGCTCAACTTAGCACCATATTCCCTATGCCTGGAATGTGTTCCCTTCTCTTCAGGTGTTAAAAGTCCTCTCCATCCTTGTAAGCCAACTGAGACGATATATTTATGACATCTTCCTTGATCCCTTCTGACAGATAGAAGTTTCCTCCTCAGTCTTCACATTTTATGTGAGAATATTGTTTTATACCTCTCTAATACAATTTAAATTTAACATTTTGTATTATCCCATTGCTAGATTTCAAGCTTTATGAAGACAAGACTGCCTCTGTATCTTTGTATCTTTCCTAGTACCTAGGACAGCGACCTACATACAGCTTGCTGTTAGTACTTATTTTAAAATGAGTGGATGATTTTTTTTTTCTGGTCACCATTCTGGTCACATTCCTACTTCTAGAACCATCCATTTATTCACAATCCTACTTCAACTGGAGCACACATTATTATTAGTAAGGAGGGGGAAAGATAAGGTCAAGAGAAACTATGATGATCACTTTCCATTCATGTCTATAGCCTTCCACCACCTCCAGAAACTCAAAAGAAGTGGAGTTAATGTTGTTGTAATAGAGTAATGGCAGTAGGATCAAGATAAACTGGGTTCAGATGTTGTATTTTACAGTTACTAAGTATGTGGCCATCTTACTGAATGCTGTCTTACTGGATAGAGCATTGGAGTCCTGGCATCAAGAAGACCTGAGTTCAAATTCTGCCTATTATATTTACTAGTTGTGTGACCCTGGGAAAGTCACTTGACCTCATGTTGTCCCAGTTTCCTTACCTGGAAAATGGGAATAATAACAGCACCTATCTCCCAGTATTGTGAGGATCAAATGAGATCATATTTCTAAAGCACTTTATTAACCTTAAGATACTACATAAATGCTAGTTATTATTTTTGTCAAGATTGAAGCTCAGCCAATTATCTAAGATTTATTTACTAAGTAATTATTGTAATCATCGGCACTATATACACATCTACTATCTAATTTAGGCATTGCCATAACCCTGTGAAATCCAGGTACTATAGATATTATCTTCATTTTATAGATGAAGAAAATGTGTTTTGCAGGGATTAAATGACTTGTCAATGGAAAAAAAGAACTAGTAAGTAGTGGAAGCAGAATTTCAATCCAGTTCTTCCCTAGTCTAATGAAATAAAGACACACTGTTATCAGCACTCGTGTTCCACTAAGAAAATAATATCTTACTGACACTGGAGAAAACAATATTAAAGACTTTACATTAAATTGCCAAACTTTGAGCCCTAGCACACAGATCCCAGATTTCAAATACAACATCTAACACTCAACCTCAGGATTTATCCCAGACCTGGAACTCTACAGCTCACATGGATCTAAATTCTTTCAGTAGAGAAAATCAGAGACCAGCAAGGAATGTTTTGACATGTACATACTTGGGAATATTGAGAGGGTAAAAAATTCATCTAGTCATACCTATGGGATAAAATGACCAATTAAGGGGGGATAAGGGAAGAATTTTGTGTGCCCCTTAATCCAGACACAAAGAATGGAACCAGAATAATAATGTTTTACTCCAGATGATACCCTCAAATTGCAATTTAATATGATTTTAAATATTTTATTTTTTAATGTACCCTAATTACCCCAAAGAGAGTAATCTATGGAGAGCAAATATTTTATTGAAAGCACAAGGTGCTTTTTTCCCATTTAATAAAATCTACAGGGAATTTTTACAAACACCTTTGAAGATATATAATATATATAGATATAAAACACAATATATGAATGTATCATATGAATATATGAATGTATATATGAAATTGTATCACATATGTATATCATATGTAAATATCACACAAACTCTATATGTGTGTAAATATATATATGTGTGTGTGTATACATTTAAATTTATATCATTCCCAAGTGATAGTGTATCTATATATCTCTCCTCACACATGCATTATTCTTTATGAATTCTCTCTCTCTCTTTCTCTCTCTCTTCTCCCTCTCTCTTTCCCTCTCTCTCTCTCTTTCTCTCTCTCTCTCTCCCTCTCTAACTATGGTTCTATCTATCTATCATTCCCAAGGTAAATCCTCAAGGGACATGTGTGTGGGGGTTGGGAGCGTATGTGTATACTGCTCCCCTAAAACCACTGGGAGTCTAATGACAACTAATAAAAAAATCCAAATTATCTTTCACTAAGACAGGTGGTGCCCCTCTTAGTAGGAACTCATTTTATAGACTCCTTGTCCATCTTTAGTGAATATTAACAGTATTATGAACTTTTCAGAATGCTTTTTCATTTTCTCTTTTAAAAAAAAAACATTCCATTCTTGAGTTGAAAATCCTGCTGCATTTTAGACTTTCTTATAGCTGCATTGATTAGTCTTCTAGGAACTGCAGCTGCTGTAATAATCCAGTCTCTGCATCTCTGCAAGCAGGAGGGAAGGCAGGAGATAAGAGTGTGCCACAGGGAGTATATATTTAATCTACAACTGGCTTATCCAAGTGTCTTATTGCTCCCTGAGGGTCTCACCACATGCACTATTGTGAGAATAAAATGAGAGAGAAAGGAGGAAAGAAAAGTTCACCTGAGATTGGCCTTCAACTAATTAATTCATTTTAGAATTGGCACAGGGAAAAAAGTTTGCTTTGTTGTGTCTACAGTCACGGAGAAGAAAGTAACTTTCTCTAGGACAGCCTTTTCTGGCTGTGCCTTTTGTCTGCTGTTAGGGAATGACTAAGCCATTTTCTTAGTGGCTTTTGTGAACATATTCAGAACAACTGGGATGAGCAACTACATAATGACTCTGGGGACTCCACAGGTCCACTGTCTTCCTCTTCTTGTGGTAAAATGAGGTGGACCTAAGACAACTTCACAGTCTATTAAATGGAGGCCTAGAACATTCACTGGACTAATCAACATAGAAAAAACATAGTCACTGAGGAAGAAGAGGACAATTAGGCATTCTTACATACCACTTTAAGGAAAACCTACCCTAATAGGTTTTCCATTACCTCTCAATAAAATGTTGATCTTTGACATATGGTTCCATGAAGCATCTGTGATATACTCAGTTGGGGACCAACTTTCATCAAAAATCATCTGTATCTTTTTTTTTTTGAAGCAACTGGGGTTAAGTGACAGGATCATGCAGCTAGTTAGTATCTGAGGCCATATTTGAACCCAGGACCTCCAGATCCTTCAGCTAATGCTTTATCCACTGAGCCACCTAGCTACCCCAAATCATGAATATCTTAAGTCGTAGACCTGAGGTACATAGAGAATAAAGTACTTGTTCATGGCCATACAACCAATAAGCCTTAGAGGCAGGACTTAATCCTATGTCTTCCTGACTCCCTGGTAAATGGTGTCTCCACCAAGCCACACTGTCTTTTAATATATAACTCTCTATAAACACTCATACTTAGTGTTCTCCCACTGCTTGGTATGTATTTTTCTTGCTCACCTAATTAACAGCAATCATAATTAATAATAAAAATAATTGAGGGCAGGTAGGTGGCACAGTGAATAGAGTACCAGTCCTGGAATCAGGGGGATATGAGTTCAAATCTGGCCTCAGACACTTGACACTTACTAGCTATGTGACCTTGGGCAAGTCACTTAACCCAAACTGCCCTGCCCTCCCTCCTTCAAAAAATAAAAATAATAGTAATTATCATTCATATAGTACTTTCTATGTGCCAAGAACTATCTTATTTATCCAACAATGCTGCTGGGAGGTAGTGCTATTATTATCTCCATTTTATAGATGAAGAAACTGAGGTAAATGAGGTTAAATGATTTGCCCAAAGTCACACAGCTAGTAAGTATCTGAGTCAGAATCTGAGGTCAAGTCTTCCTGAGTCTAAGTCGAGTATTCTACTGTGCCCTCTATCTGTTTATTAATTACTACTAAGTTTTTTGGAAACAGAGACCACACCTGTTACTTTATCAGTATCCATCTCTATATCTGAACTTTGGTTAAACTTCCTGTTTTTTAAATGTTAAGATGTTTGGTTAGCATAGAATAGCTATTATTAAATACTAATATGCTCATTAAATATATATTGATGAACTAGTTCAATATTGTTCAAAGTTTTTTTTTAAGTACTTAATTTTGCCATTGCTGACACACATTGGATATTCTGAGGTAGAATTTAGCACCACTATAATGGTCAGTGCTATAGGATGACTAAAGAGTCTGCCTAAGCAATTGAAATCAGTGGAGGCTGCTGAACTGGGTTTGAAATAACAAAGGAAGACAAAGTATGTGATCATAACACTAAGCAGCAGGATGAAGAGGAGGAGGAAAGGGAAGGAAGGAAGGAAGGAAAGGAGGGAAAGAGGGAGGGAGGGATGGAGGGGAAAAAAGGAGGGAGGTAGGAAGGAAGGAAGGAAGGGAGGAAGATATTGTGTTACTCAACTGGAAATGGCCAGTTGGGTCCCCAGTGGGGCGGCTAGAACTACTCACAGATTTTTTTTTGTTTGTTTGTTTTGTTTTGTTTTGTTTTGTCATTTGTTCTTGAAGAGGAAGGTGATGCCATGACTTGCAAGTGAATTGAATTTAAGTGAGGGAGGGATGTGTCAAGACACCAGCCTCACTTTCTCCTCTGGAGCCATCTGGGTCCAGTGGTGAGATATAGATCAGTGGAGCACGTGTATTTTGTTAAGTATATAGTTTATACAAAATAACTCACAATATTTTTGAGAGGCGGCATTAAAAACTGGGGGGGGTATAGGGAGGGAAAAGGGAATAAGCAAAAATCCTCATATAGGAAGTGGTACCTTGAGATGTGGCTTGAAGAAAGTTAGAGATTCTAAGAGGTGTAGGTGATGAAGGAGGGGACTCTATACTTGCCCAAAGGCATAGAGATGCAATGTAGAAAGCCATAGATAAAATGCAGTGAAAAGGAAAAAGGTTTTCAGGACATTTTGGTTGGAACAGAAGTAGCCTGAAAGTTTGATGGAATGGAGAAGCGTAAGAAGTCTTAGTGATCCGATCAGAAATGAGGAAAGAATTAGTGACTATACAAATCAGAGCTGTTACAATAACAGTAATAATCCCAATGAAGACATACCTAACATTTGAGACCATAAAAACTATCGTGTGTTTGTGTGTGTGTGTGTGTGTGTGTGTGTGTGTGTGTGTGTGTGTGTATGTGTGTGTGTGTGTGTGTGTGTGAGTGTCTGGGTAATTATCTTATTTGACCCTCAAATTAGCTGAGTCAGGACCAGAACTGATGTCTTCTGAAGATTTGTCCTATGCCCAGTTCACCATGCAACTTTGTCTTAGCAAACAGAAAAGCGATGAGTTTGATCAACTAAAATTAAAGTTAGAAATGAAGTAGAAATAATGTTTCCCTCCTTACGATTCTAATTTTTTTTTTTTTTTGCTTTTTGGAGGGGAGAAGGCAGGGCAATTGGGGTTAAGTGACTCGCCCAAGATCACACAGCTAGTAAATGTTAGGTGTCTGAGGCCGAATTTGAAATCAGGTCCTCCTAACTCCAGGGCTGGTGCTCTATTTGCTGTGCCAACTAGCCATCCCAATTCTAAATGTTTAAATAAATATCTAACACTTGGGAAAGTTCTCTTTCTATTCTGTCAACACATCACCAGAACCACCAGACAATTAAGTTAAAAAAAAGTCAACTCAATTGAAAACAAAACTGAGTTTCTTGGAATCCTGTAAATATTTCATAGTTTTCTTTGCTTGTATGTTTTTCCTGTCCATTTTTTCATCTATTTGTGTGGATGTCCTAACACTGTAACTTGGCTGTTTTTTTGTTGGTCAAGATACTGGGGGAAAAAAAAAATCATCCTTCTTCTAGCAGCACCTGGTGGATCCAGATAGAATTTTATCTTTTATGTAAAAGCAATAGTTGAGGCATTTCTGTGTAGATTTGACTGAATAGAAAGGTCATGAGACTGGACTTCCAAAAAAATAAACCAGTATCTCCAAAAAGGTTACTTCAGATATGACTCTGGCTACCATGAAGTTGATACCCCATCTCTGAACTTTTCATCAAGGATAGTATGGTTTCATTTGGAACTAAAGAGCTATCACAATTAAGGCCTGAAGTTCTCTGTAGCAGGTAGTGTGGCACGGTGTAAAACCAGAGCAAAACAAAATGAAAACACTAACTGTGGGATCAGAGAACCTGGATTCAGACTTCACCAAGACTGACCTTAGGCAAGTAGCTTAACCTCCTTCGGTGTCAATTTCTTCCATCTCTAAAGGAGTTGGACTAGATATCCATTCCAAGCACTAGAGCAAAAATCGTATGATCCCTTCCATCTTTAAACCTGTGATTTTGCAGTCCTTTCTGGGATCATCTTTAAGAGAGTTCTGTACTTCATCATTCACTCTCAGTTCCTGGCTTTACTCTAACCCGGCTCTGTCAATTTCCAAATCACAGTGCCTAATAGGATTATTTCCCCAAAGAGATAATTGAGAACAGGCTACTTTTGTCACTTAAACTTTTTAGTACATCGAAATATGCTCAAGCATAAAAAGTCTATGTGGAATTCTGCAGGGCAGTTTACCAGATTGCTTGTGTCCAGTACTAAACCTGGTCCTCAATAGAAAGTGCACATTCTTGTAAATTGCCTAATATGCAATTACTCAGTCCGTGAATGAACTGAATTATAAACTGTTGTTGATTTTCAGCACAGAGGCTTGCTTGGCTTCATGATATATATTTTCTCATTATGCTTTCCTCTGATTTATTTATGACATTGTTATGCATATAAAAGGCAGAACACTGAAGTTCACATTGCAATGACCGAACTGGCAGTCCTGGAAAAGTTCACGGGTATGATTCACAAGTGATTCACTACCTGTAATGAATGTGTATGCTGTTCTGTCCTGCCAAAAGGAGACTCAAGAAAGTTCAACTGAAAAAGAAAGAGTAGAAAAAGGAAGGAAGGAAGGAAGGAAGGAAGAAAAAAAAGAAAGAAGGAAGGAAGGAAAGAAAGAAAGAAGGGAGGAAGGAAAGAAAAAGAAGGGAGGAAGGAAGGGAGAGAGGGGATGGATGGAAAGGGAGCGAGAGAGGAAATAAACTAGAAAGAGAGAAAGCAAAAGAAAGGGAAAGAAAAAGTGAGGGACTGCAGTCAGGGAAGAAGGAAAGAAGGGAGGGAGGAAAGAAGGATGGAGAGGAGAAATAAAAGGAGTAGAGATTAGGGAGGAAGGAAGAAAGGTTTACTGTTGATTTTTTTCTGATGTCATTTTTGTATAATCAGACTCATTTTTATGACATTGGAGTAGAGTCCAATAATGGCTTCTGCTGTTACACACTTCAGTGGAACATTTCTATTTAATCTGCCTACCTAGATACCTCTCCACCTGTGTGCCTCTCTCTAGTCTAAATGGAGGGCTATTGTCACTGCATTCAAGCGCAGGACAATTTAATTAGGCTAATTTCAAATATTTATGTGAAAGAGAAAGGCATACTTCTCTTATCTCCCTCTCAGCTGGAGCTATTATTGATTGGATGGTGATGAATTAGTGAGATCTGCTGTGAGAATTGGTAGGGGGTGCAGAGGATATACATTGTTAACGCCAATTATACTGCATGCGTTTCCAATATATGGTATATGAGGAAAGAGATGAATTATTTAGCACCATTTAATTTCTCCCTTCCAAATACAGACTAAAAATCCTCAGGGTTAGGATATGGGAAGGCAAAAGAAGAAGGCTGCTTCCCATTTGGCTTAAGGGATAGCAATCATGAATCATTTTTTTTAACTGGCTCCAAATGATATCATAGTATACTTTGAAAACTAAGGAAAGGTAAAGATACAAAGCAAAGACTGGTATAGAATTTTTTTTAAAGTTATGCATTTTATGTCAAAGATATGCTTCAAAAATAGAAGTATTCAACTAGAGGAAAATCTTTTGCAGGTTCATTCATCAGACAACAGAATTGTAACATCCTTTTTATTTTTATATATTTATTTTTTACAGAGCTTAACAGGAGAAATAGAAAAGGGCAACAGAAAAATAAGAATATTCAATTTTATAGGAAACCTCTTGAAAATAAAGAAACTAGAGGAAGCAGAATACTGAATCATTGGATGTGGCAAAAGAATAAAATGTACTAATAAGCAGAAGGCAAAATTTTCTACTAAAATGATTATTACGACATGAAAAGACTTCAATGTAACTTTATAAACCATACCAGTCCCATGGCTTTAATTTAAAAATAAAATGATGGAGAAAGCTCACAGAAATTGCTGTTACTGAACCCATTATTTATAGTTAGAGGAGGGAGAATTTCTTGGGTAGTATGATGCTAGAATTAATGCTAAAATGGTTCGTTTTTTGGGTCATCCCAGGCTTGGGAGTGGATTCATGACTTTCTTTCCTGATAGCATTCTGTCCTGAGATATGGAACTTCTTAAGTAGAATTCCTGTTAGAAATAAGATTATCATTCACATCCTGCCCTCTTCTCTCTTTCTTCCCTAACAGCCCTCTGCAGCTGCAGGAAGATCAAGAGGCCAAGGGCAGGGTACAAAGGGAGCAGAAAACCTTGGTTTGACTTTCTGCTATTATGTTCTTTATTTTTTCTCTGAATAACAATGGTCTGATTGGAAGGCATTTACCTGTCTCCTACTCCCCCAAATGTTTCCAGCTACCTTTTGTAGCAATTAACGACTGGAGCAGTACTTCTAATCTCATGTGTGCGATCAGAGACAGGCATAATAAAGGCACTCTTAAGTTCACTTACCTCCCAAGAGGATTTTGTGTGTGTGGTTTATCCTTCCTTTTCCAAGAGGACCATGACATCAGGGAGATGATGACATGACTTGCAACTGCCTTTGATTTGAGTGAGAGAGGGCTGTGCAAGGTCACCAGCCTCACTTTCTCCTGCAGTCATCTGGATCCAATGACCAGATATTCATCAAGATGACTGGAGATGACCCAGGATGCAGTGGCAGACTTTGGTCTTATTTAGCTAAGGTCTTTTCAAGTGTTCATTTTGAGTGAGGCAGGGCCCATTCAGTGAATAGGCCTCTTTAAGAAGTGAGTCAAGGGATGGCCTCTTTAATTAAAAAAAAAAATCAAACTGTGAGGGAAAGACCCTCAAAGGCCCTGGTCAAAAAAGAAACAGTTACTATTTATCTTCATTCTGAAACTAGAGGGCCTGAAAAAACAACCATTGTTACCCCCAATCCTTGAGACTCAGAGTGAGTTGGGTTTAAGTTTTCGTCTTTGAGAAAGAAGTCTAGCCAGTAAACCCCATGTTAACTAGGCAGCCTACAGTCATCAAAATTTACCTTCCTTGGGGCTGAACACCCTCAGGTAAGTATAGAAGACAGGAGGGGTTGGAAGGGGAGAGCAGGGGAGAGGAGAGAATGGAGCTCAGTTGCCCAACTGGAACAGGCCAGCTGGGTCTCCATTCAGGCAGCTTGGACTACTCACAGGTGGTGGTTTGTCCTTCCTTCTTGAAGAGAAAGGACAAGGACATATGTGGATTGCAGAAACTTTGGGATTTGAGAAAGGCCAAATAATGCCAACCTAAATTCACTTACCTCCCAAGAGGATAATAAACCGCTAGATAACACTGTATTAGAGTGGATATTATGTAGGACCCTGCAGGAATGTGCTGTAAACCTAAGAGGGAGAATTGCATTGATGGTTTATAGGTTATGATGAGTTGATATGTGTGTATGTATCTATATGTGTATATATGTGTTTATATGTTTATAGGTTATGATGAGTTGATATGTGTGTATGTATCTATATGTGTATATATGTGTGTGTGTTTGCATTTGCTTATGGGCTCACGTGTGCTATGTCCTATAAGAGAGTTTCCCTGATTCCTGTAGTTTATAGTTGCCTCTCCCCACAATTACTTTTTTTAGAGGCAGCCATGTGGTAGAGTGATGGGCCTGGAGTCAGGAAGATCTTGAGTTCAAATCCAGTCTCAGACACTTAGTAGCTAGGCAAATTATTTAACCTCTGTTTGCCTAGGGTTCTCCTAAACACCCCCCGCCCGTAAAATGAGAATAAAATTAGCACCTACCTTGAAGGGTTATGGTAAAAATCAAATGAAATCACAGTTATAGTAGGTGCTTAATAAAGAATGAGTATCCTCAACAACATTGTAAAGTAAGGACCAAGTTTATTCTCTTTTCTCCTAAACCTAATCCTCATTAGAAATTCATCATACCTGTCTGTGGTACAACCATTCACTCTGTCAGTCACATTTGAAACCTCAGTGTTTTCTTAGACTTTGTCTCACTCTCACCTCTCATGTCCACTTGGTTACCAAATCTTGTTGTTTCTAACCATGTGACAACTCTTGTAATCTGTACCTCGCTCTCTAAGCCCTCTGCCATGATCCTTGAAAAAGCCATCATTAATTATCACCTGCTTAGAATATTGCAGTGGCCTATTCTTTCCATTCCACATTCTCTCCCATCTCCAAATCCATCCTTCCTATTATTGCTTCCAAGACAGCATTTCTGATTAAAACATCTATATCTATATCTATATTTATTCACATATAAAGTATCTACAATTGAGATTTGGAAAGTGTGTCTGAGGTTATCAAGTCTAACCTTTGATTACAGATGATGGCACTAAAGCTCTGAGAGTTAAAGGGTCTTGTTAAAGGCTATACAGTTAGTAAATAGAAGAGTCAAATCTAAGTATCAGATTTCAGGTCTTCTGAGTACTATGCCTTCTGATCCCTTGAGCTTTCAATCAGTGCTGTTCTTCAAGGCCTCTCCTCCCTTGGGACAGGAAGTGATACTGCCCCTTAAGCCTTCCTGTCCTTCTTGACCAAAAGTGTTCCTCTCTGTCCTTGAACTAGGACTCAGAAGTGGGTATGGCAATGGAGTTGCCAAACATCATCTGCCTCTGTGTCCAGTACTAACATGGGACTGGTTGTCAGGTCCCCTTATTATTTCTGACTTGAAAGTTCTTTAAACAACCATTGCTTTTGTAGTGTTTCATCCTCGTGGGCTCCAGGCTGGCCTCCTTCCTCATTTCACAGATTTCTCTTTTTGAATTTCTATGTTGTGTCAGATTGGAACAGTGTCTCCATCTAGCCTTATGTTGATTCTGCCACTCCATAATTCAATTAGAGGTGTTCTTTTAAAGTTACTTGGTTTGCAGATCCTATACTTGACTGCAAGCCACCATGGTGGGGGGAGAGGAAGGGGAGAGAATTTGAAACTCAAGGGACTGTGGAAGTGAATCTTGTAAATTAAAAGTAAATAAATCAATTAAAATAGAAATAAAAATAAGTATTAAAAAATAAAGTTCCTTGGAAGGAAATATTGGGAGACACGGGTGAATGCTTGCCCTAGTTGACTGTCTTGAGTCTGCCCTTCTTTTTCATTTTTCTTCTTGCCTATTTACTTAAGTATCATTTTGGACATACTTAATCTTGAAAAACTCACTCATGTTAATGTACCGTTCACCCTGTCAAATCCTCCTAATCTGTAAATTTTGAGAATGGAGGGTATCTTTGGGATATACTGATGGTTATCTTATTATTCCCTTCTGTCTGTCTCTTTCTCTTTCTTTTTTTGGTCATAAAAGAACTTGGGAGGGACAGAAAACAAGGACTCTGACGCATAAGAGGAGCAGACATAACTTTTGCTCTATAAGAAGGGTCAGTGTGTGTTTTCCTTAGGCTATGATAATATCAAACTTCGATTGAACTTAGAGCAACTAGGACTGACCCCCATCTTCTCTGCTGAGCATCACTAGAGAAATTTAGCAAGGATTCAGTATATTCAGAGGGTCCATATCTCAAAATCACAATGCTGCTCTCACACTGGCCTGGTTCCTACTTGTTTTGGGTAGTTTGTCTCTGCCAAGCACATGGACTTATTACGTACCCTTTGCCAAGTGTTGTCTCCTTGTCTTATATTGTTATTATTCAACGTTGCTCCACTGGTTCTTGGTCATTGCAGGTTGTTTCCAGGAATGACTCCACCATCTGCCTCTGGCTTTTGCCTGTTGTGGGAGTCCTTAGGTAAGATTCTAACACTTCTGCAGACTCTGTAAAACAATCCTTTTAGACCCCCCAATTGATTTTTTATCCTACTCAGTATAGGGGCTTTCCCAAACTTTTTCATCTCTTCTCAAACCTCCCAAAGCTTCTTCTTTGCCTACTCTTTGAACTGAGAACCTGACATCATATTTCACTGGACAAACTGAGATAATTCACTGAAAGCTATTTCTACTCTTCTCCACTTCAAGTCATATGACATAGATACCTTCTGTCACTATTCCTGCCTTCACACCTGTCCCACAGGATAGGGTGGCACTTCTCTTTGCCAGGTCAAACTGTCCTACCTACTTAAGCAATCCTCTTTCATTCTGTCTTTTTCAGCAAATTGCTCCTTATATTACCCAACTTTCTCATTTCTCTTCACTTTCTCCCTAATAGCTCCTTTCCTACTGCTTAGAAACATGCGCAAGCATGCTTTATCCTTGCAAAAAGCTTATTTGATCTATCCGTCCCTGCTAACTACTCTATATCATTCCTTTCTTTTATGGCTAAACTCTTCTAGAAGGCAATCTACAAACTCTGCCTCTATTTCCTACTTTCTCACTCTCATCATGACTCTACAGTCTGGCTCCTTTCCTCATCATTCAACTGAAACTGTCCTCTCAGAAGTCACCAATGATTTAACTACCAAATTTCATGGCCTTTGCTCAATCCTAATTCTTCTTGACCTCCCTACAGCCTTTAACACTGTTGATCCCCTGCTTCCCTTTGATATTCTCTTCTATCTAGGTTTCAGCTACATTACTGTATCTTAGTTCTCCATCTGACTACTGTTTATCATTCTCCTTAGGCCCATCTTCATCCAGGACATATCTACTAATGGTGTGTCTTGGACTCCCTTCTTTTCTCCCTCTTTACCACTTCACTTGGTGATCTCATCAGCTCCAATGGATTCAGTTACCATCTCTGTGCTGATGGTTCTCAAATCTACCTAGTCTATCTATCCTATCTCCTGACCTCTGAGTTCACATCTCCCCCTGCATATCAGACTCCTTGAATTGAAGAATTTTTGAATCAGACATGAGACATGTATAAAACTGAGCCTGTTATTCCCCACCCCCCAACAAATTCTCACCTCCTTTGAACTTCAGTGTTATTGTCATTAGTGCTGCCATATTTTCTTTTACCCAGGCTCACAATATACATATCGTACTAGACTCCTTTCTCTGTCTCTCATACATGTACCACATCTAATCTTTTGCCAAGTTCTATTAATTTTACCTTCATAACATTTCTCATTCACTCCCTTTCTTTCATCTGACACTATAACCAGCCTGGTCCAGGCCCTCATTTTTATATACTTGGTCTATTTCAATAACCTGCTGGTTGGCTTTCTGCCTCAAATTTCTCCCTACTCCAGTGCATCCTCTACTCAGAAGTCAAACTAATCTTCTTAAAGTAAATGTTTGACCACGCCATACTCTCACTCAATAAACTCCAGTGCCTCCCTATACCCCCCAGAATTAAGTCTAAAATCTTCTGTTTAGAATTCTAATACCTTCATAAACTTTCCTCTTTCTTATCTTTCAGATCTTCTTATACCTTATTCTCAACCACGTACACTGCAATTCAATAAAATTGGCCTCCTTGCTGTTGCTTCCACAGGACATACTTTGTCATGAGCATTTTTACTGCCTGTCTGCCTTGCCTGGAATTCTTTCCTTCCTCATCTCTTCCTCCTCAATTCCCTGGTTTTCTTCAAATTCTGAATAAAATCATACCTTTTCCAGGAAGCCTTTTCCAATCTGTCTTTAATTCTATAGCAGTGGTTCTCAACCTTCCTAATGCCGTGACCCTTTAATACAGTTCCTGATGTTGTAGTGACCCCCAACCATAATATTATTTTCATTGCTACTTCATAAATGTAATTTTGCTACTGTTAGGAATCGCAATGTAAATATCTGATATGCAGGATGTATTTTCATTGTTACAAATTAACATAACCCACAGGTTGAGAACCACTGTTCTAGAGGCTTCTTTTTTTAATCCAACATGTTTGTTTATATGTAGTTTGCATTTTATCTTCCTCATTAGATTTTGGGTCAAGGGGCTCTTCTGAATAAGGAGAACCTCCTACTCTTGACAGCAGGTTTTTTTCCCCTTTCTTTGTATTCCCAATGCTTAGAAAATGCCTGTTGCATATTAGGTGATTTTTAAAATGTTTGTTTACTGACTCCTTTTATTTAAAGTCTAGGGATGTATCTGTTACGTCTTTTAGAAAAGCTGTTTTTAGAAAGTACTAACACACCTATTCATTAAACTAGTAAAACCCCAAACTCTCAATGACTTTTGTCAGTTCAACAAAAGTATTTTTCCCCTGAGACTTGGCCAGACTCTTCCTCCTCCAGAAGGAAATGCCACACCCTAGATCCAAGGTACATTGTTTTTGTTTTGATACAGAGTGACAGCCTCTTTGGGTGACAGATGTCTTCACTGAAACCTATTTCTTGGTCACCAAAAGCATAGTATCTTTTAGAAATCTCTCATTGACTTGGAGTCAGAAGGTCTATGTAACAATACTTAATTACCTTATGGGAATCTGGTTCCTTAAACTCATTTCATAAAACTCGAAGAACTTTTTGAGTATGGCCCACTGTAGTCATTTCAGTACCCCAGATGCCTTGTATCTACCATTTGTGTGAAACTAAATAACCACAAAAGCTACACCCAAAAGGCAAAGTTTGTTGTCTTCTTTGCAGTATTATTCCATACACACATATACATGCATGCATATATAAGACACACACACATACATACTTTGAATTTAACATGCAGGCCATTTCAAGGTTAATAAGAGTTAAACTTGTTAGCAGAAACCTACATTTCCAGAATTTTCCACTATTTGGTACTCAGACACTCACTCCCTTTTCCAGCTAGACACTTGGATGTAGCTGTGCCTGTGGACTAACTATTGCTGTTATGCTGAAGGGACATCTCCCTTTTGTTATTAGCATGTAAATAGTTTCTAATTGGGTCTGAATTTTTAACTCAATATCTGGTAAATCTCAAATTATTGTTTTTAGAATTTTATCTCTTCTGACTATCTGTCTCTGGCTTCCTCTTTTTTTGCCTCTCTCTGGCAACTAAATGATTTTTCCTGCTACTTACAGAAGAAGCCCAAATTAAAGGTATGATGAGTGTCTTTATCTCAGTTTTCAATGATCCTCTCATGGGAATAGCTAAACTGTAGAATTTAGGCTGTATAGCTCAACATATCAAGGTTGACATGATGACAACTCTTGGAATTATAGGCATACTGCATTTCTACAAAGGCAATAAACAGAATTTAAGAAACATACGTTATAAATCCCACTTACTTAAATGATAGTAAATGCTGCAGTATCAGAATTAGCAACAACACAAAAAGGAGTAAAAACTGGGGATCAAGCAACGAAGAAGATACTGACTAGATAAAGGAATATACTTGGTATATGGAAATCCCACATGCATATACCCATCTGCCAATGCAAATCTGCACCTTTTTTATTGCTTAGTGCACTGAGAGTTGTTAACTTCTTCAGCAGCACAGAGTGGGTTGGTATCATTCATGGTATGTGTAGCTATACCTTCTTGGATTTTAAACCAACTCTCTACTCTCTATGCTACCCTTAGAAAATGCAGAGAGAGAGAGACAGAGAGAGACAGAGAGAGAGACAGAGAGAGAGACAGAGAGAAACAGAGACAGAGAGACAGAGAGAGACAGAGAGAGAGACAGAGAGACAGAGACAGAGAGAGAGAGAGACAGAGAGAGACAGAGAGAGAGAGAGAGAAAGAGAGAAAAGGTTGAATATATTACAAAGGGAAAAGCATTCAAGAAGAATGACTGTCCTTAATACATCAAAATAGGCAACAGTCTTAGTGATACTTTGAAAATGGTTGATACCAAGCTGCTTTAAATTAGCTCAGTAGTTTAAAAAAGAATAAAATACTGAAAGGAAATCTGAACAATAATGATTTGAAACCTTTCAAAAAAAACTTCAAACGATGAATACTTTGGGGAATACTTTTAGGAGTTTTTTGGCCATATAAACTACATGATCTAGATGACACAGATCCTAGGTTATTAAGGGAATTGTGTCACGTTTTTACTGAACCATTTAAAGTTCAATTTGAAAAAAATCATTAGAGAAATTAGAGAAAAGGCAAAAATGTTACTAAGAATAAAAGAGAAAAATGGACATCTGGGATGTACCAAATGACTGAGTGGCAGTCACTCATATTGTAGAAACTCGCACTTTTTCTGATGGGTCCCTGGTTGGATTACAAGACTAGGATGCAAGAATTTTGGATTTTTTCCTTCCCATTGCCTATTGAGTGAAGTCCAAATTTCTTTATCTGGTATCCAAGACTGCCTCTCATGCCCTATCTTGATAGCAGTAGAAATACCCAACTCCAGTTGCACAATCTCCTTTACAGAGTCATTTTTCTTTTGTTTTGCCCATTTATCTGCCCAATGAATATTAATTTATTTCCTATTATCTTCAAATAATAATAATTATTATCTCTATGCTTCCAAACATGATGATCCTGTCTTCTGGAAGATCCAAACCCTTACTCCTGTTTCTCCAAATCCTATTCCTCCTCCAAAGCCCATCCCGTGTGACTTTCCTCATGAAGGCAACATAAATTATTCTCTTCCTTTTCTGAACTCCTATGACAGGTATAGTATGAAGCACAAAACTAGCATGGGATTTCCCTCATATCATTTGTGTGTATGTGTGTGTGTGTGTGTGTGTGTGTGTGTGTGTGTACATGTGTAGACCTTAAAGGTATTTGATTCATTTTTTTAAAAAACTACCATTATATTCAAATTTCTATTTACTATATTAAGATTAAAAAGATGAAAGATACTTATCTTTGTCATCAAGGAGATTTGATGCCTAATGGGAGGAGGGCACTATGACATAAACAAATTGATATGATAGGAGTTATCATTGAATATGAGCAAAGGAGAGATCCAAATGAAATTTGAGACATTTGAGGAATGAGGGATTTTCTACTGAAGGTCTAAAGAAAAACTGAATGGAAAGGGTAGCACCTAACCTGATCCTTGAATAAAGGAAACAAGTTAAAAAAATATATGAAGGTAATATATCACTTGTATGGAGCCAGCCTGCATAAAAGCACAGAAGTAAACAAAACACTGTTTTAGGACTAGTTGAGCTGAAATGTTCATATCATGAGAGGAATAATCAGGCTGGAGACGTAAGAATGATTTGTAGAATTGAGTGCCTTAAAAGTTAAATAAAGCTGTCTGAATATAATCCTCTAGGCTAGGGAATTGAGAGCCAGTGAAAGATCTTGAGCAAGTAAGTGCCATAATGCCATTATCTTGCTTGCTGTATGAAGTATGGGTTAGAGAAGGGGCAGATTGGAAAAGAGCAAGAGACTATCCAAGTCCAGGTGAGAGTGAGGTGATGACTGTCTGAACTAGGGTTGGAGTAATGTAAACTGAATAAGGAACAGCAGTGAGAGATATTTTTGAATGAGAATAGATGGAATTTAGCAATTTATTGAAACATTGAGGAATAAGGCAAACATAATTAGGTTTCAAGCCTAGGTATTTGAGTAAATAGCAATATTCTTAATTTTTTTAAAAAAAGAAATTTTGGAGAAGAGGTCAGTGGTAGGGCAAAGAAGACAAGTTCAGTTTAGAGATACATAAAACCATGGGTACATCCAAGTGAAATTATTCAGTAGGCATTTGGAAATGGGGGACTAGAATTTCCACTTAAAATTCATAGAATTTGAGACTGTTGGAATAAGTTGGCATCTTCAGGAGGAAAAGGGCCATGCTATTTTTTTTTCCTCAAAATGCCTGTTACAGACAGGAATAGGTGCAGATCTTGCAATTTTATTGGTAAGGATAGGTGAGGAAACACCATCTATCAATGCAGGTATATACCTTCTTTGTTACTCACAGTCTTAGAGAGTTGCCCAGAGCACTGAGAAGTTGTCCATGGTTTCACAAGCATTATTTGTCAGAAGTGGGTCTTGAACACAGTTCTTCCTGCCTGACTTCATAGCCACATCCCTTACGATATGATTAACAGGAAGTAAAAGAGGAGGAAAGGAAAGAGGAGAAAGAATAGAGGATTCATATGTATATAGTAAGATAAACTTTACAAATCACATTTTTCGCAATACCCCTGAAGGCTTATTTGTGTAAGTATGCTTCTGGTTATTTTATACATGAGGAAACATACTCAGAGAGTTTATTTTTGATAATAATAAAATCACTGCTAATTAAATAAATGTACCTGAAAGCAATTCTGAAATTCTACTTCATACCTATTACAGTGGAAAAAAAAATCACACACGCACACATACAATTAATTTTGGAGTAGCTGTGGAAAAATATATACATTATTATGGTATTGGTGGACCTGTCAATGGACACAACCATATACAAAAAGTTACTAAACATTGCGTCCTCTTTGCCCCAAATAGATCCCCACTGCTAGACTCATACTCAAAAGAAGTAAAAGAAAGAGGAACTGGTCCTATGAGAACAAAAATGTTTATAACATCTTTTTTTTTGGTGGTGGAGAAAAACACAACTGGAAACTAAAGAGATTTATACTGTTATACTACGTGTGTGTGTGTGTGTGTGTGTGTAGTATATACACACTGGATGGAGTACTGGGCCTAGAGATAGGAAGATCTATCTGAGTTCACAGCCAGGCTTATACACTTAATAATTGTGACACTAGGCAAATCACTTGACCCTGTTTGCCTTAGTTTCCTCATCTGTAAAATGATGCAGATAAGGACATGACAAACCACTGCAGGATCTTTTCCAAGAAAACTCCAAATAGAATCATGAAGAGTCAGATATGACTGAAAAGTAACTGAATAACAAAAAAAAGGCATAAAACATTTATAATGTACTATATATGTGTATATATAATTATTTATATTTACAATATAACATCAATATTATTTTTAAAAACCCAAAAATGAAGTCATAAACTGATTAAGAATAAAATGAGTAGAAAGAAGATAACAATTTATACAACAGCAAGAGTGTTACAAAGACAAACAATTTCAAAAAGTGTAAGGACCGTGATCAATACAATGACCATTCATGATTCCTGAGGATTGATGGCAAGATATGCTGTCCATGAAAGAGATGATAGATTTTGGGTGAATATACACACATACATACACACAGATGATGTGTATATGCACATATGTATACATAGTCATTATAGGTAGATATAGGTATAGATAAAGATACAGTTTGGTCATAAAAGTAAGTGTGCCTCCCTTAAGGTGCAATGCTTCATGATGCTGGTTTTTGTTGTTTGTCATTTGTTTGAAGAATGGTCTCCCTGTAAAGTGTCTGCTCACTGGTTCGATGCCACTGTTGAACAACACAGAAACTTTTTGACCCACTCTTTGTTGAACCTGGACAAGTTTATTTTTCCTTAGGCAGCCAGATAAGTCTCAGATCCTGGGAGTTCACTAGTATTGTTGCCAGACGATGCTAAGTGCCCAGTTAGCAGCCTACTGCCACTCAGAACTCCTGAACTTGAGATCTACCCTCTATCAACATAGTCAAATGTGTTCGATAACATTTATGTTCATGAGTGATTTTCTCAGGATCACATTGCCAATATGGTTCAGATGTAGGACTTAAACTCACGTCTTCATGGATAACTATTTAAGGATAAGCAGCAGCAAAAAGGGATAATGTTATTAATTCTTCACCTATACTTATTTCCTCAATTTCTTTTTCTTCCTTTGTTGTCCTAACTAGAATTTCTAGCAATCAGATTGACAGTGAACATCCTTATTTCATTTTTGAATTTATTGTAAAAGATTCTAGTTAATCTTTGTTACCTGTAAATATTTCAAATATAAATTTGTCATCATTTAAATGAAAGATTTTTATTAGCTTTTTTTCTGATGTTTCATTACAGAAATTGATGCATTTTGGCAAAAGCTTTTCTGCATATATTGTTAGGAACATATGATTTTGTTCATTTTGCTATTAACATGGCTAATTAAGTTTAGTGTTTTCCAAATATTAAGTCAACCCAACATTGCTGTTTTAAATCCAGAATGGTCATGGTGCATAATTTTTGTAATATGTCATTGAAATTATTTGCTAATATTTCATTTTATTACTTTTTTTTGCATCAGTGTTTGTTAGGGATATTAGTCTACAGTTTTCCTTTTTGTTTTGACCTTCCCTTGTTTATGTATCACAACCATATCTGAGTCAGAGAAGATTTGCTAAGACCATCTCTGGTCATTTTAAAAAACAGTTTATGTATATTTGAATTAAGTGTCCTTTCAGTGTTTAATAGAATTTAATAGAATTAATTTGTGAATCCATCTAGTCCTGGTGGTTTGTTTGTTCTGTTTCTGTTTTTGACCTTTGGAAGTGTCTTCATGGCTTGTTCATTTTCTTCCTGTGATATTGGATTGCTTAAATGTTATATTTCTTGTTTTGTTAAGTCAGGTATTTTATATTTTTGTGAATATTAGTTTATTTTGTTTAAGTTCTTTATTGTCATAAAGTAGGACAAAAATTTCAAATATTTATTTTCTATTCATTTGTTGGGAATCTTTTTTCATTTTTGATATTGGTAATATTTTAATTCTTTCTTTTTAAAAATATTTTATTACAATGACATATAAACACCCTTTTAAACACTCTCTATAATTTTTACTTCATATTCTTCCCCTCAGTCAGTCTCCTACCCATTCATTGAGAATGCAAGTGATTTGATATACATGTGCAGTTGTGCAAAAACAATGTCCATATTGGTCATATTGTGAAAGAAAACAGACAAAAAAACTCAAAACAAAGAAAAATCCCACAAAAATAGAGTGAAGAAGATGCTTCAATCTGCTTTCAGATTAAATCAGGTCTTTCTCTCAAAGTAGATAACATGTTTCATCATAAGTCCTTCAGAATTATCTTAGATAATTATATTGCTGAGAAGAGCTAAGTCACAGTTGATCATCATGCAATATTGCTGGTAGTGTGTACGATGTTCTTATTCTGCTCACTTCAGTTTGTATCAATTCATGTAAATCTTTCAAGATTTCTCTGAACACTTGTCATTTCTTAAAACACAATAGTATTGCAGCATAATCACAGCAAAATCATATATCAGAAATTGTTCAGCCTTTTCCCATTTGAAGAGCATCCTTTCAATTCCCAATTCTTTGCCATCCCAAGAAGAGGTGCTAGAAATATGTTTGTACAAAGAGAGTCCTTTTCCTTTTTCTTTGGGCTTTTTGGGAAAGAGACCTAGTATTGGTACTTTAAGATTAAAGAGTTTGGACAGTTTTATAGCTCTTTGGGTATAGTTCCAAATTACTCCCCAAGATGATTAAATCAGTTCACAACACCATCAGCAATGCCTTATTGTCCCAATTTCTCCACATCCCTTTCAACATTTGTCATTGCTTTTCTTTCATATTAGTCAAAATGATAGATTTAAGGTGGGACCTCCAAGTTGTTTTAATTTTCATTTTTCTGAACAATAGTGGTTTTAGAGCATTTTATATGACTATAGATAGCTAACTTTGATTTTGTCTCAAAACTACCTGTTTATATCCTTTGACCATTTATTAATAGGGAATTAGTTTTCTTATAAATTTAACAAAGTTTTCTAAATATTTGGGAAATGAGCCAATCATCTGAGAAACTGGTTATAAATCTTCCCCAATCCCAATTTTTGCTTTCCTTCTAATCTTGGCTGCATCAATTTTGTTTGTTCAACCCCTTTTTATAATTTAATATAATTTGGATGATATGCCATTTGTTGAATATGTGTTTATTGTTAATATTACTTCTTTTCCCATAGTATTTTTAGCAAAATGTGGTTTTCCTGTGCATCTCTTTTAATTAGATCTAGTTTTGCTTTTGCTTTGTCTGAGATCATGATTGCTATCCCTGCTTTGTGTGTGTGTTTTTTTTACTTTGCCTGAAGCATACTAAGTTCTTTTCCAGACCTTGCCTTTACTCTGCATGTGTGGCACAGCTTCAAGGGTTTTTCTTGTAAATAACATATTGTAGGATTCTGGTTTTTAATCCACTCTGCTGTCTACTACCATTTTATATATGAGTTCATCCCATTCATATTCACAATTATGAATACTCTGTATTTCCCTGCATCCTAATTTTCCACTCTGTTTAACCATCTCTCTCCTTTCATCCTGTCCCCTTTCACAAGTTTTTCTGCTTCTCACTACTACCTTCCCAATATGCTTTCCTTTCTAAAATCCCCCCAACTCTTATGACTCTCCCCTCCTACTTCCGCTTAAGGTGAGATAACTTTCTATACCCAAATGAATGTATGTGTTAGTCCATTTTGACTAATTCCAATGAGAATAAGATTCTAGGATTTCCTGCCACTCCCCATCTTGCCCTGAAATGTAAAAGTTCCTTTGCACCCCTGTTATCTGAAATAGTTGACCCCATTCTACTTCTCCTTTTCCCCTTTTTCAATTCCTTTCTCATATTCTCTTTCTCTCTCTGTTTCTCTCTCCCTCTCTTTTGGATGTCATCTCATCATAGTCAACTCACAATTAACATCTCACATCTATGAGATTGTCTAATTAGTGACAGAAAAGGAAAATAATAAATGGTGGAAGTGATATGGGAAAATCAAGATATTAATGCTCTGTTGGTGGAGTTGTTAACCTATCCAACCCTTTGGGGGGGCAGTTTGGAACTATGCCAAAAGAACTACTAAGCTGTGTATACTCTTAGATCCAGCAATACCTCTACAAAGTCTGTATCCTGAAGATATAAATAAATAGATTAGAAAATAGATATAAAAAAAAAAAGAGGAGGCAAGGAAGGATGGAAGGAAGAAGAAGAAAGAAATTTTGGAACAGTGGAAAAGGGACCTATATATGCAAAAAAATATTTATAGCAGCTCTTTTTGTGGTGGCAAAGCAATGGAAATTAAGGGATATTCATCAATAGAGAAATGGACAAACAAATGGTCATACATGATTTTAATGGAATGCTGTTGTGCTATAAGTCGGGTGATTTCAGAAAGACCTGAAAAGACTTACACGAACTGATGCAAAGTATAGTGAGTAGAATGAGGAGAACATTGTAAACAGTAAACAACAATGTTGTATGATGATCAACTGTGAATGCCTTAGTCAGTCTCAGAAATACAGAGATTCAAAGTAATTTCAAAGGACTTGAAGAAAAATGTCATCCACATCCAGAGAAAGAACTAATGTAATCTGAACGCTGATCCAAGCATGCTGTTTTCCTCTTTACTTGTGTGTGTGTTATGGTTTGTGGGTGTTGTTTTTTTCTTGTTGTTTGTTTGCTTTTAGTCCGTGTTTTCTTTCACAGCATGACTAATATGGAAATATATATTGCATAATTGCACGTGTATAACCCATGTCAAATAAATTCTCAATGAGGAGTCAAGGGAACAGAGAGAGGGAGAGAGTTTTAAACTCACAATTTAAAAAAAGAATGTTAAAATTATTTTTATATGCAATATGAAAAAAATTGAATATTATTAAAAAAATTCATGTTAATATTAGTTTCTGCTTCCTGGGTCTAAGGGGCACTGTCCCAAGCTTCAAGGTTTTTTCCTTCTATTTTAAGAGCTAGTTATGGGTTTCTGTAAGTTTTTATTTTGATCATTGCTCTTGCTCTTCTGGCATGTGTTCTAGTCTGTGAGCAACCACATTTTTTCTTCCCCCCTTCCCCCGGAACTGTGACCAAGGTCTCTGCTCCTGCTAGTGCTCCTCCTTGCCCTGAGACTGCCACCTTGAACTGCATATGGGTAGTGCAACAGAGTCCTGCTCCCAGTGTCAGCAAAGGGTCACTTGTAATCTTCTTTTGATCATTTGTGCAATCCACTTAATTGTTGATGGACTGAGAGCTCAGAAAGCCACAGCAGCTGATTCAGACATCCCAAGGCCTGCTGGCGGCTTGACAGGGGATGGCCTGTGCTGGAATGCATTCTACTCTCTTTCCAGCGAGACAAATCTTTCCTGCAGACTTTCTAAGTTGTCTTGGGTTGGAAGAATTTTTCACCTTCTTTTGTTGGTTCTGTGGCCCTTGAATTTGTTTTGAGGAATTATTTTAACAGTTTTTTGAGGGGAAGTTGGGAGAGCTCATTTGAATCCCTCTCTTTATTATATTAGATTTCTCCAATCTTTTTTAAAAAATCAATTTATGTAAGTTCATCTATTTTACATTTAAAAAAAGTCATTTATTAATTAAATTTCACTTATTGATTCAAAGATTTTTTTTAAAGTCATTTGTTTAATTTCATTTATTGATTCAAAGATTTTTCTTTTCTCTATTTTGTCAATACCTTCTTTGATTTCTATTTCAGTGTTCAATTTTTAATTGATTGGTTTTCTGATATTTTTAATTTCATTCTCAATTCATTTCTCCTTTTTCTCCTTCTCCTCCTCCTTCTTCATAAAAAATTTTAGGGTTATAAGTTTCCCCCCTAAGAGCCACTTTAATTGCAAGGTGAGGTGTTTCATGTATTTTTTCATTATTTTCATTATATTTAATGAAATACTTTCTATGATTTCTGTTCTTGAAACTAGTTCTTTGGGGGAGGTTAGGTGATGCAGTGAATAGAGCACTGGCCCTGGAGTCAGGAGGACCTCAGTTCAAATTCTGCCTCAGATACTTAACACTTACTAGCCATGAGACCTTGGGCAAGTCACTTAACCCGAATTGCCCTGCCTTCCCCCCTTCAAAAAGCAACAAAACAAAACAACAACAACAACAACAACAAAACTAGTTCTTCAGAGTAAAGGTCTTTAGTATCCAGGTGATTTTTAATTTAATAATTTTAATAACTGTTCCAGCATCCTTTTATTTAATATAATTTATGTCATATGTTGGCTAGTAAATGATTTCTCTAATATTTCTACTTTTCTGAATTTATTGGTGAATTTTTTATGTCTTATGACATGAACAAATTTTTGTAAACCTGCCATACACATTTGAGTAATTTGTATGTTCCTTTCTCATTCCATTCACTAATCACCAGATGTCTATATCTAATTTTTCTTTGCAATAAGTTTCTCTAGCCAGGCGAACAGGGACCAGAAAAACCAACAATTAAAAACTTTCACAGTTCGGGCGGCTAGGTGGTGCAGTGAATAGAGCACTGGCCCTGGAGTCAGGAGGACTTGAGTTCAAATATGACCTTAGACACTTAACATTTACTAGCCATGTGACCTTGGGCAAGTCACTTAACCCCAATTGACCCACCTCCCCCCTCCAAAAAGCAAAACAAAACAAAACCCCAAAACTTTGAAAGCTATGAGAAATATGATTTATAGCATGACTGTCCTTCATTCCAGAAGAATCATCATGAAAAATGTCATTCACCTCCTGACAAAGAGGTAATGGATTTGCGGTGCAGAATGAGTTCATGTGGGAGTTTTTTTTTTTTGTTTTTTTGTTTTTTGCTTAACCGAGCTTATTTGTTACAAGGAATTCATTTTCCTTTACTTTCTTTTTGATTGGGGGTACGAGAGAGAGAAAGTTACCTGTTGATTAAAAAAATACTTATAAAAGGAGAGTTTGCATTACAGTTCTGATGTGAAATATTGCCAATACTTTTAGATTATGGCCCTTGTGTTATATTAGCTTTGCTTAATGCTGTTAACTTCGTTACAAGAGAGCTTTCCCGTAGTGAGGGTAAGCTGGAAATGTTTATAATGTTCAAAGAAAACAAATCAATAAAACTTTAAATGAAGAAATGAAAATTATATTAAAAATGAAGCATGAAAATAAGATTTAAAAAAGGAACCATCTCTGGAATAGGACTTATATCCACAAATTCCTGACATTCTTGGCAGATTTGCATGATGTTATTCAATAAGAGGTTGTTTGTTGCTTCAGTCAACCCAATGCACCATTTGTCCCATATATGACAGACGGACATTACTGAGCACCTAGTATGTTCCAGGCACTTCTGATATATCCTGGAATGCAAGTTGAAAAAATAAAACAATGGGAAACATTTGTTTTTCTGAACAATTGGCATTACATCTTAGTAGATGGGAAAGAGTTGCCAGAAATTTGGTTACCCATACCAGAACCTAGAATTTATGAGTGAAAGTCTCGTGAAAGTGGAAGCCAGTGTCACTGAAAGGTGATGTCTAGTATGGTATTGCATCAATACAACCCTACCACACTGTACAGATGGACAGCTAGGCCTTTTACCATCAAGAACTGTGCATAGCATTGTTGGTGGAGAGTTCTCTGACTTCCATCAGCTTCTAAGTCTGGTATTGTCTTCCTAAAAGATACGTGGACCATATTACTGAAAAGAGAAAAGAGAGTGCTTATTAGACAGAGTTAAGGGTGATTTCAGTAGAGTGGCAAATGTGATGAGACAGGACTGGAGACCTTTGTAGGAATATAAGATACCAGGAAGATCTCAATTATAATAACATCCCTCTCCACCTCCCCACCACAGTTTAACTTTTGAAATGACTAGAGATTTATATTGGGGATAGTTTGAATGCTCATGGTTTGTTTTCCTCTTTCTTTCAATTAAAAAAAAATTCTGTGGCATTGTGATAAGCACGTAGTGTTTTCCAGTAGAGTATTATGTTTGGTATTCAGGATAGTATCAGGAAGAAATTTTCCCAGGTTTTTGTAGTGGAGCGCATGTATGAAATGGAAAAAAAAAGCCTCCTCCTGCCCCCCAAAAATCAACAACCCAGCAAATACCCTTGGCCTTTGTTAGCATGGGAGACTGTTGATGCAAAGATTGCATTAATATAGCAGGGGAATTTTTGTTGATCATCTAAAATGTCTAAATTAAGTTCCTGATGTGCACCTAACCCTTGTGCTCAAAATTTCAAAATGATATAATTGAAGTGATTCACCAGTGGCTACTAGATAACCTACCCAGCAGAAACTGAGAAACAGCCAAAGGTCAGTAAACATTCCTGTTTATGATGCAAAGGAAATTGTGGCAAACTCACTTCATAATGTCAACTCTTAGAGGAATTGGGTACAGATTGGCTAATAATATATGGTTTGACTGTACTTCAAAACTGGATTTACTGCAGTGTCTTCTTTGCAATCTAGAACTGTTTCAAGGTCCAGCAATTTTGCCTCTCCATGGAGCACTGTAATTACATGAGAGATGAATAACTGCAGATGGGGGATGTGGGAGAAGAGGGGAGAAAGGGAGATGAAAAAGAATCAGCACGCTTTTGGAACAAGATGGTTAGGGACAAGGGTGACCAAAGATCAAGAAGAAGAATAAAAAATCTAAACAGATATGTTGACTTTAGAAAATGAGGTACGACAGTGTACAAGGGCTAATGGCAGCCATCTTTAGTAGGTTGAATGGAGGAGAGTTTAATTTTGGGGCAGAGAAACAAAAAGTAGAAAGAAGGAATGAGAGTAAGAGGAGAAGTAATATTAAAAAAACAAACAAACACCTGAAGGTGGTAGGGTAGATGAAGGGCAGGAAAAATGGCAGGAAACTCATCCAAGGAATGAGTTAGAAAAAGCAGAAAATGAGAGGATTATAAAAAAGATTAAGAAGTAGATGCAACAGCAAACAAACCAGGAATATAGTTTCACAGACGTGTTGTATATCATACCATTAGCAAAGAGAAACAAGGAAATTAGTTCTTTATTGGTGGTTGCAAACTAACTAGGCTGAAGTAAGGTAACACATTGAGTTAAAAGCTTTCAAGGCAATAATATTTAAAAGCAAGAGAGGGGAAGCCTTGACAGCAAGCCCTCATAGAGAGAATTGCCTGCGCAAAGAGGGG
Organism: Pseudochirops cupreus; assembly: GCA_028627135.1. Taxonomy (NCBI): domain Eukaryota; kingdom Metazoa; phylum Chordata; class Mammalia; order Diprotodontia; family Pseudocheiridae; genus Pseudochirops; species Pseudochirops cupreus. Next base: position 271,927,517 of record CM053580.1, on the reverse strand, counting down.
AAATGCACTGCTGACACTGGATTGAGTAATAATACTGTTTCAAAATGCCTGGCTCCCCATTCCTTGCACGGAGTCCAAACTAACCCAGCTTTTGGAATAGTTTCTGGATCACCAATTACTGGAGCTTCTGACAGACATTTGAAAGCAATTGATGGAAGAATTTTAATTTGGCAGTGCAAGATATAAATAAGAATATGGTGATAGAGAATTATTGTATTGTTTTTAAGGTTATATAGTCAAAACTAATATTTTTCTTTGGCAAAGAAAAAGCTATCTAAGGGTATTGCATGTCATGAAGAAATGAGTCAGTTTCTTCTAGGACCTTCATAATTGCCCTGATTCTTTTTGTGACATTACTCAAAGCTCCCAAACTGCTTAGTACAGTGTCTTACACATAGTAGGAGCTTAGTGCATGTTTTTTTTTTATCAGTTTCAGGAAATCTTGGCAAGAGACCTTTCATTCCGATTTTTTCATCACAGTGGAACTAAAGCATTTCTTGAATTATTGGTTTCTTCATAATCATGTGAACTGTGATTCCCGGCTCTTAAGCGTTTGGGGAAACCTTTTTTCCCCCTTAAAACAAATGTATATTGACCATTCCATTCTATCCCATTCTTTCCTAGGAAAAAGTGAAGTCATCAGGGGACAGTGTGCTTACAGTCCTCCCAACATCTTGGTGACTGGCTCATCTCAAGAACATGCAAAAAGGAGATGAGCCATCCCAAGGCTGAAGCCTTGTCCTTATATACGAGAGAATATGGAAATCAGAGTGAAGGTAAGGAAATACTTCTCAGAACATGCAGTCCCATGACAAAGATTATCAATACAAATCAGGAAACTGGAAGGAAAAGAAAAATTTAACAGGCCCTCTTTGTAAGTCCAAGAGGCTTACTAGAGGCTTATAGACTATTTTATACACTTTTCAACTTAGCATCTCAGTCCCAAGGAAAGACAAGATGTCTCATATTGTGTAATGAGATTCTCTGCACTGTTACAACTCCTAGAGTATGGGAGGATGCTATTATTCTTGCAGCAATTACGTTCAGAACATTTCTTGTGACTGAATTTGTAAAAATGGCACTGGGCTTTTGTTTCATTTTGTTTTGTTTGAAAAAAATTGCAAACAAAACCCCTAAAAGATTGGAAAGGGGAGAAAATATCACAAGAGAAGAAATGCAAAATAACTGGATGAAAAGGGATGAGGAAGTGATATGGTAGATAGTCCTTATTCAATGAAGAGTGAATCTAGGTCTGACTACCAGATGGCATAGCTGAACACAGAAATTCCATATGTGTGATGGCAACGAGGGACAGCCATTGACATACTTGCTTTTTCAGCCAAATGCCTCGGCAGATGCAGAGTTTTACACTTTAACATTGCAATATGGCACTAAAACCCAGGAGAAGAGTTAGCTGCAAGATTCAAAGCCGATTTAAAGTGGCAGTGTTTAAATCCGGTCTCATCCTATCAGGGTGAGAACTGTGAATGGAAAGTGGAGGGGGAGATTTATCACTCTCAGGAGTGGTGTTGTGGATATGCCATTCTTGTCACGATCTCTGGTGAAGAGATAAACGTGCTTATATCAGTTATAAGCTTCTTCCTTTCTTGTTTTGGGCATGTTTGTGTGTGTTCTCCCCACCTCCTAACCCCCTTTGAAAGCTGAGGTTTTAGAAATGTATTATTAAAGGGGAATGACATCCGTGTTATTCAGCCCTGGAGTCTAAAAGCTCATAATGCAAGAGTTATTTTCCACTTTGAATAAACTGAGAGATGTACTTGAAAATTAGATTTTCATTTAATTGCATTTTTCCTCAGCCTGGTGCTGGAGGCTGCCATCTTTTGTGCGAAAGGGTTTGCATCTGTGATGTACTACTTGCAAAGCCCTAAAAAGATAATATTAAAAGAAATACTCACCTTCAAACTAGTTTTAACAACCCCCAATGACTTTTGCTCATTCAACAATTATGTTTGGCACATTAAACATCTCAAGGTCCTTTTGTGCTTATTAAACTCGGTACTAGAAACTCATTGGAAGTTGCTTTTCCCTGGGTCACAGGGGGCATCAGAAGGCAGTCCAGTCTGCCAAAGGCAATTATGGTCAAAACTCATTTCCCCCTGCACATCCTACCTCGAGGGAGGGAGAAAAGAACTCCCTTTGTGTGTTTCTTTTGACTTTAATAAAACAGGTTCAGTGCAGGGGGGCTCTTTGGGCCCCCGAGCTTGTTCCTTGCTAATGTTTCATTTCCATATAGACTCTCAAATGCAAGTGATATCCATAGTGTAGTCCCAGCCTCCATTTCCGGCCTTCTCTCAGCCGTCTGCTCTAGTCAAATTGGGCTGGCTATATCTAATCCTATAAATGCCTGGTATTTTCTCTGCTCACCTGAGTGTGGTGTTTGGAAGTCAGAGGACTTGTATAAAAAAGTCTGACCTCTGACATTTATTACTTGGATGACTCTAGTCAAGTCAGATAAGATCCCTGGGCCTTAGTTTCCTCTTCTGTAAAATTATAGGTTGGATTATTTGGCTCTCTTGAGGTTTGCAAAAGTTCTAGATTTATGATCACATGATCTCTTTGCTTAGAATGTCTTCTCACTAGTGGGGAAACATTCTTTGATTTTTCAGTCTTTTTTTCAAGTCCCTCTGTGCTTTAGACATACCTCCTCCTCTTGTGTAACACTACTTCCTTTTCCTCATCTCTTCTCTGTACCTGGTACTTTTTATGCAATTTCACTAATTAACACCTTTCCCTCCTGGGACAGCTGAGATGGAAATCCAGTCAGAATTGTCAGAGTAAAATTCTGCCCCTCCCCTAAAATCACTGATACTCCATCAACTGCTTTTCTCATGGTAAGCACTTAAGAAGTTCTTTCTTTTGTTAACTTTCCTTTATCCTGCCTTCCTTCTCTCCTCCTTTTTTCCCCATTCCGTCTTTGAGTAAAACTCTGCCCCTCTCCATAAAATCACTGATATTCCATCAACCTGCTTTTCTCATGGTAAGCACTTAAGAAGTTCTTTCTTTTGTTAACTTTCCTTTATCCTTCCTTCCTTCTCTCCTCCTTTTTTCCCCATTCCTTCTTTTCTTTTTTTCCTTTTGTTCCTTCCTTCCTTCCTTCCTTCCTTCTCTCTTCCTTTCCCGAGTTGCCCTGTGTTGTAAGAGAGAGCCTAAGAATTACTTTACTAAGCTAGAAGTGGTAATAGTCTTTTCTCTCCCTTCTCTTCCTCTCCCCCCTCTCTCCCCTCTCCTCATTCCACATAGGCATTGGGTATCATGCCCATATCCGAGGGTGCTCTGCCCAAAGGAAGGTGAATTTTGAAGACTGAAATCTATGTAAATATCTTGAGGTTTCTGGCTCTCAGTGCTTGTCGAACAATAGGTCCCTACCCAAGCACCACTTAACGGTTACTATTTGGGCCTGGGAGTGAATGTAAATAGTAATTGTTTCTCCTTTGGCCAGAAACCCAGCCTGATTTTTTTTTTCTCTTAATTAAAGGAGCCATCCTTTCGTTCAAGTTTTAAATAGTCCTAATTACTGAATGGGCCATTGCCTCAGTCAAACTGAGAACTCAGAAAGACCTTAGCTTAAAAAGGCCAAGGTCTCCCACTGCATCCTGGGTCATCTGCCCTTGTCCTGATCTATCTCTGGCCACTGGACCCAGATGGCTTTGAAGGAGAAAGTGAAGGTGGTGACTGCACAAGACTTCCTCACTGAAATCCAGTTTATTTGCAGGTAACAGCATCATCTTCCTGATGTCATGTTCTTCAAAAAAGAAGGACAACACACAACCACAACCACACAACGATTATCTTCTCAGAGACCTGGGAATGCCTGCCCCGTCCTGCAGGGCCAGTTTACGTGGGATTCGAGGTGGACCTAGCCTGAAAAGGAATGGGCTGAAAGAAGGAGTGAGACCGAGATGTATGTTAAGCAAGGTCTGATTTATTCAGCTCAGAGCCGTGTTTTTATAGGGCTCTTCAGGGAGGGGAGGGGTAGAAAAACATGAGGAGAAAAACATGAGGAAGAAAACATGAGGAAGAAAACATGTTGTTGGAACATCTTGTGGTCAGGACACCTGCTGTCTGGAACATTTTGTTGTTGTTTTTCGAAACTGGGTGGTCAGGACGTGTTTTTCTCAGAGGGAGTGGGGCTCAGCACAAGGTGCTGGCTCCCAACAAATGCCCTCTATTGACTGAGTTAAAAATATTTTATTATATCCTTGTTTCTACAGGGACTATGATTGGGTGGATCCATTCCCCTAACCATCTTCTCTTGCCCCTCTCATTACTGAGATGTAACATTAGGACTTGACTTAGACCTTCCCTTGTATGAGTTACAAGATGCTAAGAGCCTTTTAGCATTGCTGCCTAATAAATCTGTAAAATCCTCAAACCTTAGAGTACCAAAACCTACTACAACCCTTCAACATCTAGCTTAAGTTATTTTCTTCCATGAAATTTCCTCTCTTTACCTCAGCGAAAAAAAGATTGCTCCTTTCTCAAAACTCCCGTAGTATTTCTTAAGCAATATGGATAGCATTTACAGTACACTGCTCTATCTGTTCCTATTAGACTATAAACCCCAGCTAAGCCGGGGCTATGTCTTACATTCTTGTCATCCATTGCTTCTATATGGTAAATTATATACAACATATATTCAGCTAGTGTTTCTTGAAGGAATGAAATTGAGAACATTAAATGAATGAAGATTGGGCTTTAAGAAAAAGCATCATCATTGTGTGGCCAACTGAGGGGAGCAGTGTAGGACTAATCCAAAAGATAAATGTCAAATGATTCCCTTGCATACAAAAGGACAAAATAAGTTCTGAGATAATGGGTCCCTTGCAGGGAGTAATTTCTCAGCATGCCTCATGCAGCTTTTTGATTTAACCCTAAATTCACCTTTTTTTTTTATGTAGCCATAACTTTCTACAGTTTATCCCCCATGCCTAGAACACATTCTTGTCTCACTTTTACCTAATAACATCTGATTTCATTCAAAGCTACCTCAAATGTCACCTAAAGAAAACTGTCCTAATCCCTTTGGTTGGTAATGTTCTCCCCCAGAACTTACTCTGAATATATTTTGTATTTAATTTTCTCTGTACATGTTGTTTCCACTCCAAAGAATTTAAGCCTCTTAAATAAGTGTAGAGATTTTTTTTTGTTTTTCTGTCTCAGTGCTGAGCACAGTGCCTGGTACATTGTAGGTATTTAATGCTTATTAAATCGAATTGAGATGAACGACTATCACATACTTCTATATCTCTTACTAAAGGCAATGTTTTAAAGAAAAAAGACAAAGAATGGATTTCTAATCACTTTATATCTCAATTATAGCACCTAGTCTTATATAGCTGCTTTTATTAACTCTATCTTTTCCCCTATCTAATCCATTGTGCACAGAGATGCCCGATTAATCTCTCTAAAGCATTATTTTCACCATATTACTTTCCTATTCCAACCTTCAATAAATGCCCATTACTTGTAGCATAACATCCAAACTTATCAGAGTAGCATTTAAGGTTATTCACATTTTGACTTCAACCTGCTTTAATTCTTCTATTCTTCTAATAGAACGTTCAGTTCTAGACATACTAGTCTATTAATTTTCTCCTGAATATGCCAGCCATGTTCCTGACCCTGCTTTTTCTCATGTGAAATATCTGTGACCTAGACTGTCTTTACCCCATTCCTCAACTATCAGAAACTTATCTATTTTTCAATATGCCATTTGATTCCCACTTTATAAAATCTATTCTGGCCTCTTAAACCAGAGGATCCTTCCCAGCACCTCCACTCTCCTATGAGACATCTGTAAACACTATGATCTGCAATGTAGAAAAAACAAAAACAGAAAATCCTGTTCTTGGAGATGGATGCCTTATATTAAAGTTGTGACCTTGCTATTTAATAGTTATGTGACTTTAGACAAGCCATTTATTCTTCCTGGGACTCAGTTACCTCCTTGGTAAAACAGGGATAATGGTATGTAACACATATATCATAAGGTTGTTATGAAGAAAACTCTTTGAAAAATTTAGATGTATATTATTAATAGTAGCACTCACTGACAAACTAGAGTGAGTACCAAGGCAATGTGTGGGATAAAGACCCCTGAGACCCTTGCCCAAATAAACTCAGAGGATTCTCCAGGTAGAAACAGAAGCTCTTCATTCTAAAGACAAGTCTCGCAAGAGTTGGGCATCACCTATCCCAGACAGGCCTGCTATAGGGAGGCACCCAACTAGAGTCAAGCAAGCAGTTATATACCCTTGCACAAACAATTCTATGAAAAACCCCCAAATTTCCAGATAAATCCCCAAAACCCCCAAGTCCCCTCCTACCACCCCTTCCCTGCAGCTGGACCAACAGCCCATTGGTAGGGTTGTATGGCCTCACAGTCTACGCAAGAACCCTGAAAATCCCTCTTACCCAGTGCAAAGACATATAGCTATAATTATCCTTATTTAGCAGAAGGGGGCATCACAAAAAGCCCTTTAAGGAAAAAGGGAGGGGGAGTAGGGTCATACCATCTGATTTCCCTGAAATCAGGTGATTTATAAGAGCATGAAACCTAGGCCTAGAGAGGTCTTTCATCTATCTCATTCAGCAGGAAACCAGTTTAGCAAACAGAGTCTGAAACATGTCCTAGAAGGATTGGTGAAATTAAAAGGAACTGTTATTTATTTAGAGAAGTCTTAGGGTAGGGAGGGGAAGGGGATATAAAAACTGTCTCTAAATAAGTGAAGGATTGTCATATGGAGGGATTGTATTTAAGATTGGTCTTGTCCCTAGAACAAAAAATTTAGGCCAAAGGATTTGTAGCTAGGAAGATTTTTTTGGCTCAACCCAGTGAATATTTTTTAAAACGATAATCATTCGACAATGGAATGAGCTGCTTTGGAAGGTTAAAAAAAAATCACAGAACCTCAGAGTTGGAAGGGAACTCAGAAAACATCTAATCCAACCCAGATTAGAACATGCATTATTTTGACAAGGTCATGGAAAAATTTTCATGAAGCCTCTATTTAGAAATCTCTTTTGAGGAAGAATCCACTACCGCCTAATACAGACTATGCTATTTTCAGGCAGGTTAATAGTTAATAAATCTCATTTCAAAATATTTCTCTCTGCAACTTCTACCCATTGCTCTTATTTCTGTGTTCTGCAGTCAATCAGTTAACAGGTGGTCAAAAAGCATTTATTAATGTATGAGGCATCATGTTTGGCACTAGAGATACATCTATAAAAATGATGCAGGCTCTGCACTTGAGGAGTTTTATTGTGTTGAAAAAAATTACACATTCACAAATATGTGTAAGCAAATTAAATTCAAAGTAATACAAGTTTTGTTAGCAGATTTAGGAGCTTTAGTAACTGGGGCAGAGGGCAGGAAAATCCTCATGAATGATGGGGCACTTAAACTGAGTTCTAAAGGAAGCCTAGGAGTCTTAGAGGCAGGAGTAAGGACTGGATTTAATCTTATTTGGACCCAAAGGCTTTCAGATACTTATTTGCTATCATGCCTCCCTAAAACTTCTTTTTTCCAGGATAAATTTCTGTAGTTGCTTCAAAAAATACATGTGTGTGCAGACACACAATACATAGTTAATGTTAGTATTTTGCCTAAGTTTATGCATGATTTTGGTACCTTGACACTGGTATCACAAAATGATGATACCATTGGGTTAATCCTTAGTTACTTTCTGTCTTTGTTCTGCCCCCAACAGTTTTTATCTGTTCTGTTGTTTGTTGTCTTGTATTTTTTTAATTCATATTTACCAATGAAAGCTTTTATGGTCACACCTATATCATTACATTCTCATTTAACTCTGTTGCCCTTGAATTTTCATCAGAATGTCTTCAGAATTTCATACATGAAAGCCTCTAATCCTTCTTGGGTAAATGTCCCCTATAGAATATTATGTTATTGCATCCAGCCTATCATTTTCTGAAGTTTTCTTAATTGCCTCTCTTGAAGTTTCCCATCAGTGCTGATCTTCAAATCCATGTTGAATGAACATTTTTCCAAGGGAATTGCAGATGGAATAAGTGATGTGGATAAGGGCTTGATTAGGTGACCTTTGAGAGTCCTTCCAACCCAATATTCTCTCAGTTACTTATAATAGAACCTTTTAAGTTGTCATTTACATTTTAAGGTTGATGTGTTTAGTTCAACTAAAGAAAAAGTATATTAAGAGTAGGTGTTTTATCTTATATGTTTTTGTATTATCCAGATATCTTTGTATTGCTTGCCGAGAGCTCTGTAATGTATGGTGCTTATTTAATAATTAATTCCTACAGTCATAACACATTATATCACTTATATGGACATTTAGCCCAAACTATCATCCAATATAAAAGCCAGTCTATAGCATTGCTTGCAAATAAGCAAGCCTACATTTTAATATTGAAAATGATAAATCACTATCATATTGATAAATGACATATTAGATCACCATTAATCCATTACATTTTTGCAAAGCTATATTGATGAAAAGTTCTTATATTTTGTCAAAACTTGCTTCCAGAAGACAAACTGACTTCCTTTTCTGCCCAAAGTCCTTCATATTATGCCTACTTTTTTTTTAGGCTAAACACCAAACATTCTTCTAAATTTCTTCACATGGTTTTGGGGATAATCTGCTCAACTGTTGCTACCATCTTTTAAGAAAGATAAACATGATGGAAAACAGAGGTTTATTGGAGGTAGGGACCACAATGATGAGATAACAGATACAGAAATTGTTGAATTATTGCCTAGCATAGGCATATTAAGATGACATTAACCTAGATGGGAAGAGTTATGGAAACTGTGTCATACAGAGCCGTGGCCTGTGTTTTGTAAAGAGTCTAAGTGGGACACTGGACAAGTGTTTTATATGGAAATTGACAATTATTAGAGCTAGGTGAAAATGCATTTGTTACATGGTTCCCTTTATCTTTATGTATGTTAGAATGTCAGCTGTCATTTATCTTAAGGAAATAAAGTTCTTTTGGAGAGAAGGAACAATAAATAAATAATTTCATATTATCTTCAGTGCTGAATCTCCATTCCCATCTTGTTGAGGGGAATCTCAATTGCATTTGTCCTGACATACTGGTCCTTACTCATGGATAAGACCAGTGGTAAAAGTTTTGGAGACTAATTGTTCCTACCTTCTTCCCCTCAAATCCCCCCACCCCACACTTTGGGTAGATATAAAGGAAAGGTCTAGAACTGTTAATAGTACTAGTGAAATGAAGACAAGAATCTCGTTGATATACAGCCTGAATGATTTAAAACAGCAAAAATAGAGATAAGACAGTGTGGGACAGCAAAAAAAAATCCATTTACAGGGGAAAAACATAGCTCAGAAGGACAAGCTGAATTGGGTCAGTTTCAGTCAGTTACAAGTCAACAATGGGAAGAAATGCAGTGAAGAATACTTTGCTCAGCTTCTAGCTACACCAAGATCAAAGGTAAGGGACCTGTCAGGTATTCTTCTTTATAGACTCTGCTCTGAAAGTAGAAGTTGCTAAGTATAGGCAGTGCTAGAACAAACTGGCTGGCTACCATTGTCACCAGATCCCTCCCTTTGTACTGCCACAACAACTCTATTTCAAGTTTCAGTATGCAGTGCTTCTTAAACTGTGACCACAGCCACATAATGAATCCAAAGTGTTTCTGGCAGTGCTTGCCCACGTTACATCATGCAAATTCACTGCAACCTTGGTTCTGAACACAAAGCTATGCACATTTTGCACTGCACATGCCCTCAGGCCATGTAACACAAAGTAATGCTGCAGAAACATGAAAAGGGGTGACAAGTAGAAAGCTTTAAGAAGCCCTGATTTTACCTGGACTATAATTACAGTTTCCTAATGGTATCTTTAGGTTTGTTTCCTCCTCATTCATTTGATCTAGAACATCAATGATTGGTTAAAATGATTGAAAACATCATCGTGATACTACCCAAAGATCTTACTACTACATTTAGAAAAAAAGTACAATCTCTAGGCTGGCATGCAAGGCTCTCCATAATCACTTTGCAGAAATATTCTCCCTCACCCGGACTAGTATAGTGAGTACTTTCTGGACTCACTATAAAAAAGATAGGTGAAGTACATCTTCCCTTCAAGGTTCTAGGAGTAACTGTAAGGGGTTGAAGTGAATCTTCTCTAATCTGTAAGCCGAAGCCCCATCCTAAGTATATTCCCTGCACTTTTCAGTACCAATGATTAGTACCCCAGTTCCATTGAACCAATTAATCTTAATGCATTTTACAAAAGGACAATTACTTTGAAGATATAGCAAGAACAGATGAGCAAACAACTCCCTCCAGCATATCATTTCTCTCTCTTATTTTTCTCATTTATATGTAAAGTATTTAAAGCATAATTTTAAAAAATGATTTCAAAATTGTCTACCAGTCTCCCTCCCCTTGCCTTCCTTGAGAATTTGAATTTACATGTGAAGTCATACAAAATATATTTCCATATTAGACATGTTGCAAAAGAAAAAACAGGCCAAAAAAAGAAATTGAAAATTTTAAAGTATGTCACAATCTGCTTTTGGACTTTGGAGGTATATAGCATTTTTCATCATAAGTCCTTTGGAATTGTCTTAGATCACTGTGTTGCTCAGAATAGCTAAGTTGTTCACAGCTGATCATCATGCAATATTTTGGTTACTGTGTACATTGTTCTCCTGTTTCAGTTCATTTCACTTTGCTTCAGTTCATATAAGTCTTCCCAGATTTTTCTGAAATCATCCTGTTCATCATTTCTTATAGCACAATGATATTCCATCAGAATTATATAACACAACTTATTCAACCAACTTATTCAACCATTCCCCAATTTCCAATTCTTTGTCAACACACACCCACACCTCCCCATGCCCCACAGAGCTGCTTTGAATATTTTTTGTAAATATTTTTTGTACATATTGGTCCTTTCTTCATTTTTAAAAAATCTCTTTGGGGTAAAGATACAGTAATGCTTTGCTGTTTCACCTTGCAAGAACAATTTTATACCCCTTTGAACATAGTTTCAAATCGCTCTCGGGAATGGCTGAATCAGTTCACAAATCCACCAACAGTACATTAGTGTCCCAATTTTTCCACATTCCCTTCAATATTTATCATTTCACTTTTCTGTCATGTTAGCCAATCTGATATGTTTGAGGTGGTACCTCAGAGTTGTTTTAATTTGCATTTCTCTAATAAATAGAGATTTAGGGCATTGCTATTACTTCATTGTCTATGGTACCTTTTAGCAAAACATAAATTCCCTATTTCTTTTAATTAAACCTCTTTTTGCCTTTGTTTTTGTCTGAAATCATGGTTTTTATGCCCTGCCCCACCTTTTTTTTTTAGCCCAGGTTAAGCAAAATAGGCTCCGTTCCAGTACCTTATTTTAATTCCATGTCTGTCTCTCCATTCCATCATGTTTCTTGTAAGCAGTATATTCTTGGATTCTGCTTTTTCTTTTTTTGGTTTCATTCTGCTGTTTCCATTTTATAGGTGAGCTTATCTAATTCACATTCACACTTATATTAACTCTGTATTTCCCTCTATTATAATATTTTCCTGGTTTATCTCTCTCTCTCTCTCTCTCTCTCTCTCTTCCTCTCTCTTATTTTCCTTTTACCTTGTCTCCTCAAAATTCTGTTTTGCTTCTGACTATTACCTCTCTTAGTCAGCCTTCCTTCTATCAATATCCTCCCTTCCATTATCCTCTTCCCCTCCTACTTTCCTCTAGAGAAAGGTAGATTTCTACATCCAACTGTGTATATATGCTTTGTATGTTATTCCCTCTTTGCTCCAATTCAGATGAGAGGGAGATTCAAGAATTATGTGCCACTGCCTCACATTTTCTCTTCTTCTCTGAAAGCTCTTCCTTTCATGCTTCTTTTATGTAACATAATTTACTCATTTTTTCTTTCCCATCCTAATTTTCCCAGTGCATCACTCTTTTTCACCCATTAACTTATTTTTTAAAAATCATCCCATCCTTGTCATCTCACACCTATTCCCTCTGTGTATGTATATTCCTTTTAACTGAACTAATGATAAAATATTTAGGAATTACAAGTATCATCTTCCCATATAGCAATATAAACAGTTTAACCTTATTGAATCCCTTGTGATATCTCTTTCTTGTTTACATTTTGGGGCTTCTCTCAAGTCTTAAATTTGAAAGCCAAATTATCTATTTAGCTGGTCTTTTTATCAGAAATTTTTGAAGGTCTTATAGTTCTTTAAATATCCATTTTTTTCCCCAAAGGGATTATACTCAGTTTTGTTGGGTAGGTGATTCTTGGTTGTAATCCTAGGTTGCTTATCTTCTAGAATATCATATTCCAAGCCCTCCAGTCCTTTAATATGTAAGCTGCTAAATCTTGTGTGATCCTGACTGTGAATCCAAACTGGCCACTTGCAGTAGCCTGGGAACACTAGAATTTGATCATAAAATTCCTGGAAGCTTTTATTTTGTGTTCTTTCAGGAAGTGATCAGTGGATTCTTTCCATTTCTTTTTTTCCCTTAAGTTCTAGGTTACCAGGGTTGTTTTCCTTGATAATTTCTTTAAATGTCACATCTGAGCCATTTTTTTAAAATTACAACTTTCAGGTAGTCCTCTAATTTTAAAATTATGTACCCTCAGTCTATTTTCTAGGTAAAATTTTTCAGTGACACAGTTCACATTTTCTTCTAGTTTTTCATTTTTTTTTGACTTGTTTTATTGTATGCATGTATGTATGTATGTATGTATGCATATAGGTAAATATATGTGTGTACATCTATATGTACACAATTCTAATTTTTAAAGAATTCTTTTCCTCAGTTAGTTTTTGGATGCTACCCCTCTCTCCCCCAGTTTGGCCAATTTGACTTTTTAAAGAGTTTTTTTCTAAAGTTAATGTTTGTGCTTCTTTCCCCCCTCCCCCCCCCCCCCATTTAACTAATTTTGCTTGTTAGGAGTTCTTCTCTTTAATGGATTTTTGTGCCTCTTTTACTATTTGGCCAATTCTGTTTTTTTAAGATTTTTAAATTTTTATTTATACCTCCATTACCAAGCTGTTGACTCTCTTTTTTATAATTTTTTTGCATTATTATTTTCCTGATATTTCCTCTGCCTCGCTTATTTGATTTTTAAAATCCCTTTTCAGCTCCTTTAGTAATTCTTGTGGGGCTTGTGTCCAATTCACTGTTTCTGTTTTTGTTTCTTCCTTAATTTGAGACTGTGCCTACAGATGTTTCTATATCAGTGTCTTCTTCTGAATTAGTGTCTTGATCTTCCCTGTTACCATAGTAAAATTTTATATTCAGGTTGTTTTGTTGTCATTATTTGCTCATTTTTTCCAGTTTTTTTTCTTGACTTTTAACTTTATGTTAACATTTAGCTCAGCTTCTGGGATGGAGGAGACACTGTCCTAGGCTTCAGGTTTTTTGTACAGCTGTATTCAGAATTAGTTCTGGGGATCTGCTTTCAAGGTGATATGGTCAAAGGCAGTGGTTTTCAACCTTCCTAATGCCAGGACCCTTTAATACAGTTCCTCATGTTATGGTGACCCCCCCCAACCATAAAATTATTTTCGTTGCTACTTCATAACTGTAATTTTGCTACTGTTATGCATCATAATGTAGATATCTGATATGCGGGATGTATTTTCATCGTTACAAATTGAACAGAACTCACAGGTTGAGAACCACTGGTCTGAGGAGAGGTGTGGTCACTGCACTCCTGGCCTGTGCTCTGGTCTTAAATCAGGAAAGGACCTTGTTCCCTTGTAGGCATAAGTGATAGTATTCTTTTCTGCCTTGCATCCAAGATCATGACCCTTACTCCCTTTTGAGGGACCACAAACATTCTTCTGAGCTCTAGATCTGTGACCAGGACCCTAATGCCATTGCTCTTCTTTACCCTGGAATTATGAACTGGAATTGTGTATGGGCAAAGCAACACAGTACTGAAGCCAGCGTTACAAAAGTGTCCCTGCATTCTCTTTCTGACTAGTTGTCAGACCTCTTTACAGTACATGGGCTGAGAGCTCCCCAAACTGCTGCTGACACTGTTGCAGCTACTTCCAAGACCTATTGCTGACATTGCCAAGGCATGGTCTGAACTGCACTTTGGGCACTATCTACAACTCTTGTGAGACAGACTTTTCTGGCCAATATCTTAGGTTTTCTTGGGTTTGGAAATTGTTTCACCTTGACCTTTTGTTGACTCTGCCATTCTAGAACTTAATTGGAGACATCATTTTTGAGTTGTTTGGAGGGGGATTTGAAGGGTTCAGGTGAATTTCTGCCTCTACTCTGCCATTTTGCCCCACCCCCACACCCCAACATCTTGATGGCATATTATACCACCTTGGTATCTGGGGAGAGTGAGTTCAAACCTGAAGTAGTTTCTATAGCACTCCTGATTTCATAAATGACTTAATTGAACATTTATTTCTCTAGGCCTCAGTTTTTTTACTTGTGAGACGAGGAGGTTACACTGTATGACTTTTTAGGCCCCCTCCAATTCTAGGTCCATAATTTTATAATAGTTTTATTGAAAGGGTGAGAACTTTGACCAAGAAGTAATTCAGATAACCATATCTTCATTACTATAATTAATGAGACAAGGCTTTCATTAATTTTGTTTTCCTTATCTTTTCATGTGACCATCAATAAAGTTTGTGTGTATGTACTTACACACACACACACACACACACACACGCACACACAAACACATTTACTGCTACCACAAATCCTATTTCACGAATTCATTCTTACTTTCCTTAAACTGCTTAATTTCCTTTTCTTTATAGTCCTATCTTAAATCTTCAGCTATACCTGATTTTGAAAGGACATTTTGCAATCCAGTTTTCACTTCTCCCCAACTGTGCTCAGCACAGAAGGAGGGAAGCCAGACTTGCTGGCATAGCAAATCTCTTTTTGGGTGAAAGGCTTTTATTCATTTTGGCCACTGGTACATATTGAACTGTTTAAATGATGACTTTTTTCTGTTCATATAGCCATGATATATAACAAACTGGGCATCAAACTGAATGGATGTGTTACTTTTATTATTGTCACTCAACTAAACCAATCTGGGGCCTTATCTGACCTCAACTAAACTCATAGGGAAAGTGGATATATTTCTAAACAGAAGGAAATTTTGCCAATAATGGCATTTCATCCAATTTTACCAAGTAATTTGTATTTATCAGGGATTTTAAAAAAACTGTTTATAGACAAAAAAAGGAAAGGAAAAAATAGATTTTTGCAAGCTAAGCATATTTGTTTACCATAAACAATGATCATTAAGGTTTCAGTGGGTCTTTGAAGAGGGGAATATTCCTTCTTTCCTTGATATGGAAGATCATTTTCCACAAGATTTGGAATAAGTTGTGGGATTGAATTTGATTAAATGAATAGCCAGGTTTCTTCTCCTCATCTTTTCTCGATATATTAGATTATTACAGAATAAAGTTTTAACAGGTAATGTAAATTCACATTTTCCAATTAGTTGGTATTTTTCAAAACAAAATTTCACTCTTTTGGCCACTTATTATTCACTATTTAACATTGCTTAACAGGGTCAGACTTGTGTAAGAGGAATAAATTCTCATCAGAGATTTGGAGAATATTACATAAATTCACTCAACCATTCTTGCCTCCACTAAGAAGGATTCTACCACACTCTTCCCCCCCAGCACACACACACACACACGGACACACAGACACACACACACAGACACACACACACACACACACACAAACTCTTTGTCTGTCTCTGTGTCTCTGTCTCTGCCTCTGTGTCTCTGTCTCTGTGTCTCTGTCTCTGCCTCTCTGTCTCTGTCTCTGTCTCTCTGTCTCCTCTCTCACTGGCCAGTGTGAAATGATTCTCCCCTCTTACACTGATTGAATCATCTTAAGGTATCAACCAGGGTTGAGGAACCTGTGGGCTCAAGGTCACATGTCACCTTCTAGCTCTTCAAATGAGGCCCTTTGACTGGATCCAAACTTCACAGAGCAGATCCCTTTCATAAAAGGATTTGTTCTGTAAAACTTGGACTTGGTCAAAAAGCCCTACTCAAGAACCTGGAAGGCCACATGTGGCCTAGAGATTGTAGGTTCCCTAACTCTGAAACTAATGTCTACACAAAATTCTGACTCCAAAACTTTTTGAGAGGGGCTAGAAAGGAGTACAGGCTTTGTAGTGTAAAGGAAGCAGCACTAAGTATGTTCTGTCATGGCTAGGCCCATGCCCATTCTCTATTTAATCTATATTACCCAGGAAGATGGTTTGAATCACTTACTGATTAATTAGGGGGAACTTAAAAAGAATCCTCTGCTCAGTAACTCAACAATTTGATCCTCTGTAGATTTTTTCAAGCCATATTTACCTTAGTTACTGATGAATTAGTGGATATTGTAGGCAATCACTGGGTCTTGTGTGTGGTCATGGTTGTATCTGGGCATGGATAGGAGTAGTTACTACTGCTTCTTTTTTCATTTCAAAGCTTAATTAATTTCTGTGCCCTCTTACCAACTTTTTGAAAATGAAAACTTTTTCCACTGGCCAAGTATTTTTTTTTTTAATGATACATTTGACATGAAGGCTGGGAATGGGATGTACACACACACATACATACATATATACGTATATATATACACACACATATGTATACACACATTTATGTGTCTATATATTATGTGTATGTATATCTGCATATATACATATATGTGTGTTTGCATACACACACGTATGTGTATATCTATGTGTGTGTGTATATTCATATATATATGTATATAAATTCAAACTTTTAGAGAGTTGCATGGGTCTTGAAAAAACAAATTAAATAATTGGTCAATCATCACTGAAACTGATTGATGATAAAACATTTCCTGCCTTTTGATGGAGAAGTGATGAACTAGAGATGCAAAATGAGACATACCATCTCATATATGGCCAATGTTTTGATTTCTTTAACTATGCCTTTTTGCTATTAGAAAGGGCATCTATTCAGAATCAGTTGCGTTATGTTAGGGGGTGGTGATAGAGTTTTAAAAAAAAATCAACAAAACATTTTAATTGCACAAAAGAAAACAAAAGGTAGAAGTGCACATCAATAGCAATTTTGTTATATTAAAATATATATAATAGTTCACAGTTTATTTTATATTCCTCTTTCTTGTTCTTTTTTGTCAGTAATAAGATAGATTTTGGTGACTGATTACCTTACAATAAAAATCCCCTTAAACTTTTGAAAGTATTAATTAAACAGTGGGTCAAAGAACAAAACCTAGAAACAGTTAATAATTCTGTAAAAGACATGAAAAGGGAGAAACAATATACCAAAATATCTGAGATTCAGATAATACAGTAATGAAGGGGAAAAATAATTCTTCATTAACAAACTAGAAAAAAGGGAGAGGATTAATGAACTAATATGCATTTTA
>CM053580.1:271890706-271909572 GCA_028627135.1 Pseudochirops cupreus | reverse complement strand
CTTGATTTCTCATAAAGTCATTTGCTTCCATTTACTCCACTTTAATTCTGAAGGAATTATTCTCTTCAGCAAGCTTTTGAGATTCTTTTTCCATTTCACAAATTCGACTTTTTAAGGCAATCTTCTCCTCATTGGTTTTTTGGGCCTCTTTTGCTATTTGAGTTAATCTGTTTTTTAAGATGTTATTTTATTCAGTCAGGTTGTTGACTCTCTTTTCATGATTTTCTTGCATCATTCTCACTTCTCTCCCCAATTTTTCCTCCACTTCTCCTATTTGGTTTTCAAAATCCTTCTTAAGCTCCTCTATGGCTTGTAACCAGCCTACATTTTTTTTGGAAGCTTTTGGAGCAGGAGTTCTGACTTCGTTGTCTTCCTCCCATTCCATGCTTTGACTCTTTTTGTCCCCAAAAAAGGAATCTAAAGTTGGATTGCTGAGCTTTCTTTGCTTCCTTTGCCTGCTCATGTTGCCAGTCAGTTACTTGATTTTTGGGCTCAGTAGAACTCTGCTTTCAGAGGGGAGAACTCTATCCCAGATTGCTAGGATTTTCACAGTTGCTGGAGCTATTAGGAGGCTGCAGTCTCTTCAGCCCCCACTAGCTTTTGAAAATGTTCTTCAGGACTACCACCCAAGACTGTGATCCCAATCCAGGTAGCTCAAAGCAAGAGCATTTAGCCTCTGAATGATCTCTTGGCCCCCCTGCAATCTGCAAGCTGGGAGCTCTGAGGCAGCCACATGGAAGCAGCTGCAGGGCTGCTGCTTCATACTGCTTCTAGCTCTGGGGT
Source organism: Pseudochirops cupreus (assembly GCA_028627135.1). NCBI lineage: Eukaryota > Metazoa > Chordata > Mammalia > Diprotodontia > Pseudocheiridae > Pseudochirops > Pseudochirops cupreus. The sequence continues at coordinate 271,908,789 of CM053580.1, read as the reverse complement.
AGTTGGCTGGACCCTCTCCCTCAAATGTAGCTGAGTTCCATTGACCTTTGTCCTTATCCCTTTGTCCTTGGCTCTTATGGGTTGGTAATTCTGGAAACCACCATTGCTGCTGGTGATCCTCTCTCCTGAAAGCTCCCCCTTAAGCTTATCCTGGCTACCCTGGGGCTAAAACCACACAGGGCTGGGCTCTGCTCCCAGAGTGCTGCAGTGAGCCCTTTCCATCTGTCTGCTGGGCTGCCTTCAGCAGCAGTGTTGCTTCTCTGTTATTTTATGAGTTCTGGAGCTGTAAAATTTGTTTAGAATCATTTTATAGGTATTTGAGGTGGTTATGGTGGGAGCCACAGAGTTCTCCTCCTTCTGTGCTGCCATCTTGACTCTGCTCCCTTAGTATAGCTTTTCACACTAGAAATTTTCTACATTGATGAAACCATAGAACTTTTGCATATTTGACTATTTTATTAAATGGTAATATTTTTTTAAACTTCATATAAAAATACAATTAGTTCTATTTAAAGCCATCCATAATTATTTTGGATGCTTTGGCAAAATGAAACTTTTGATTCAATATTAATGTGAATCTTCTGCCTTCAATGTGTAAACAAATTTGAAATCAGCTTGATATGTTTTCAGGGGATGGCATTGAGGAACCAAGTATCTTACCTCAATTTCATAATCAGTTAGGCAGCAATTAGAATTAGAATTAGGCCAGTAGATAAGAGTACTGGGCCTGGGGTCAGAAAGAACTGAGTTCAAATGTGACCTTAAGTGGCCTCACTTACTAATTGTGTGACCTTGGACAAATCAGTTAGCCTCTGTTTGCTTCAATTTCCTCAACTATAAATTCAGAATAATAGCACATGTCTACTAGGGTTGAAGGAATCAAATGAGATATTTGTAAAGGAAGTAGAACAATGCGTGGCACACAGTAGGTGCTATCTATGCTTATCATTATTATTAATCAGTGGAAGTATTTAAGATGGTAGAAAAGGATATCTAGCCTTTTGAGGGGGCATGAAAGAACTTGTTACATTCCAGTAGTGACTTTTTGTGATATACAAAGACAAATGCAATCCAGTTTCAGAGTTTCTGCGCTGGTCAATGAATTAGGAGAGAAGAATTTCTAAGTGTATGATTTCTTGTCAATCTAATCATAATCACATTTTTGTGAGTAAATTGCTCAGAAAATGACTTTGTCAGGAATTAAGAAATTTAGAATTCAATTCAATGAACATATTACATTTCTGCAATATGCATGGTACTGTGTACATATGTGATGGGCACTGTAGATAAATAGATAAAATGAATAGTCCTTGACTCCAGTCTGCCTTCATACTACTACTGGGTTGATTTACATACCTAAATAAGCAAGTACAAGCAATATTAAGAGAAAGAGATTTCTAATTATTGAAGAAATCAGACCTCCAATAAGAATGATCTTCTCTCACCTGACCAGATCCCTAGCAGGAACATATCAATCATATCACATTAAATCAACTATGAATCAACCCCAGAACACTGGAAAAAAAAAAGATAGGTGATTGATGGAAAGCCACAGAATATAAAGACATCAGAAGCCTAGGAATTCTGCAGTTCTGCAAAATATCAAGATGGTCAGGTCTTTTCCAAGATAATGCATTGCATTTACTTGGTGTCCATGGCCAGCCCAGTGGGACCACTGAATGAACAAGACTATTACTGAACCTAGCAAAGGCTCAATTCACAGGTTGCTGCTAGATAGCTATATGGAGAAAAATCCAGTATGGATTGGGTCAAGATTCTAATAAAGACAAAAGCAGGATTCTAATGAAACAAAAGCAAATCTGTGTGTACTCTGTGAGGGAATACAAAATATTATATATCCCATCTCAATCCATAGAAAAGTGCCTAGGAGGAAAATAAGAAGCTAACTCCTGAACAGACATATTCGCTTCCATCAGATGTTTCATGAAAAAAAAATACACACACACACACACACACACACACACACACACACACACATATGTATTTGCATTTCAGACAACTATTCACCTGTGATTTTATGCATCTGCAATAGGAAGCCCCAAAGTCTTTAAGTATAGACAGGCCTAGTACCCCCAACTGCTTGTCAGTGTGCCTGGAGCATATTCTTTTGCAGAAATAATAGAGACTGAATATCTTAAAGTGGCAGTAAGCCACCATAGACATGTTAGAATTATTTGGCCACTGCCCAGACTAATGTATGATACCCTGGGGGCAATGAGTAAGGATGTCACCATATAACATGCACCTGCATGCTAGCACGAAGCTGAATAGTGAATCCTGGAGAGAATGGTGAGTTTTTGATAGAGTGTGTGCACAATTTACTATATGTGGATTTACTATGCATGAACACTGTATACTATATTTCATGAACTCTATGCAAATGCATTTTACATGAACATTATATATGGCATCTGGTAGAATTTGCATTGGAGGATACCAGAGATTTTGCCCTCACGTTTTAATAGGTGACTAGCACTGAAAGGTTGATGAACCATCACCCTAGAGGTTTTTCTTCTCTTTATCTGAGAAAATGTGTACACTAAGTGAGTATATTATGAAGTTGGCGAGACTTATAATGAATGACAGGAAACTAGAGAAAGAAAAAAATCCACTACATCTGCTTTCACCTAACATAGAGGAGTAAACAAAGCTAAGTTTATTGGGGAAGCCTTTGCCAGAGGATCCTTCAAACCAGGAATGGTTAAATGGCTTTGGGGATTGAAACGTATTTTTTTGAATAACTGTTATTGATTCAAAAGTTTTTTTTTCTTTCACTTTGCTTTAATACAATTTTATTTTTCTTCTCTAAGATCATGAACTACATGCATGTAAATGAGCATTTGGTTTCAAGATATTAAAGAGTAGAATACATACAGATATTTTCCCAAGTTTCTTATGTAGGAACTATGAGAAGTAAGAAAATTCCATAAATGTACATGGGTCATCAATGATATTAGGCTATCTGATGGCATTCCTTCCAAGGAATTTCCTTTTGGAATCAGAAACTCATAGGCAAGTGCCCCGGATTCAGATAAAGTTGTCTATGAGAGAATCAGTTCTTACTGTTCTCCTTCTGCCATCAATATTGGTATACATTGTACAATGAGTATTAGCAACTAAGTCACAAGCCTTGAATAAGACAATCTGCTATCACATCCCTGTACACAAAAATAAATACATAAGAGAAAGGTTTTTCTTAAACAGGGGAAGACAAAAATATTTTTGGTTCCCTGTTTCTATTCTCATTCATAATCACTCATTTTCTGCTCTGATGCTAAGACAGAGTAAAATAATTTTTAAAATCACTGAGTTTGCTATCAGGAGAAAATTGAATTTGAATCCTGCTCTGAAAACTTTTTAATTGTGTGAGAATGGGCAGGCTCCCTAACTTCTCTGTGCCCTGGTTTCTTTATCTGTAAAATGGAGATTGTAATATTTACTTCATAGATTGTTTTGAGTATTATGAAAATTAAAGAGATATTACAAATGAAGCTCATGGAAAACCTTAAAATGTGGTATAAATATTAACCATTAATAGAGAAATGCACACCCCCAATTTACACTCACCCACAGCCTCTCCTGTGTTATACTATATATCTCAATCTGACTGGTTTACAGTCCTCTAGGCATTAGGTATACCAAGCTTTGTACTTCCTCAGGTTCCTAAATAGAAGTACTCATCACCAACAACACCAGCTTTCCCTGAAACAGTGAGAGATGGGGAACATGTTACTATGTAAGTAGAAAGATCTTTTTTTCCCCATATTTATCTCTGTGATATATCAATATCCTGGCATATCTTAAGGGTCTGCTATAAGGGGTACTGCAGTAACATTACCAAGATCTCAGACATTGTTACTGTTTTTGTTCAATTGTTCAGTTGTGTCTGACTCTTTGTGACCCCATGAACCACAGCACACCAGGCAAGTCTTCCATCTTCCACTGTCTCCCAAAGTCTGTTCAAGTTCATTTTGTTGTTTACATGATACTATCTATTTGTCTGTCACATCCTTTGCTGAACCTTTTTCCTTGTAAGTCTTTCTCAATAGCAAGGTCTTTTCCATTGAGTCCAGTCTGCTCATTATGTCACCCAGATATTTAAGCTTCAGCTTTAGTATTTGACCTTCTAGTGAATAGACTGAATTAATGTTTTTAAGTATGGACTGATTTTATCTCCTTGCTGACCAAAAGACTCTCAAAAATCTTCTTCAGCACTAAATTAAAAGGCATTGTTACCGTGGCTCTTAGTTTTCCTTATTAATTCAACTCTCATAGCCATACATTGCTACCAGAAACATAAAACAAAACAAAACATATCTTTCACTCTACGTACCTTTGTAGGCATGGTGATGTCTCGGCTTTTTAGTATGCTGTCCAGATTTGCCATAGCTTTCCTTTCAAGAAGCAAATGTCTTAATTTCATAGCTGCAGTCACCATCTGTAGTGGTCTTTGTGACTAAAAGTATAGCATTTGACACTGCTTCCATTTCTTTTCCCTTTATTTGTCAGGAAATAATGGGACTAGTTTCTAAGATCTTTTTTTTTTTTTAATGTTAAGCTTGAGCCAGCTTTTATATTCTCTTCTTTCACATTCATCAAGAGGCTTCTTAATTCTGCTTCACTTTCTGCTTTAAAAGTGATATCACTTGCATAGTTGAGATTATTGAAACTTCTCCTAGTTGCCTTAAGTCTGTCTTTTGGTTTCATATAGCCCAGCATTTCAGATGATATGCTCTGCACGTAAGTTAAATAAAAAAGGCGACCATGTATAGTCTTGTCATACTACTTTTCTAATCTTAAACCAATCAGTTGTTCCATGTTCGGGTCTAACTCTTACTTCTTGGTCTGCATGCTAGTTTTTCAGGAAACAAGTAAGATGATCTGATATTCCCATCTCTTTGAGGACTTGCCACATTTTATTGTGATCCACACAGTCAAAGACTTTAGTATAGTTAATGAAGAAGTAGATATTTTTCCTGGAATTCCTTTGCTTCTCCATAATCCAGCAAATGTTGCCAATTTGGTCTCTGTTTCCTCTGCCTCTTCAACAAGCACTCTGCTCTTCTGGTAGTTCTTGGTTCACATATTGGGGAAACCTACCTTTCAGAATTTTAAACATTACCTTGCTGTCATTTGAAATGAGTTACTGAACCATTGTTCATACTGCATTTTCAGGGTTTTTAAATAGCTTTGCTGGAATTCTATCACCTCTATTAGTTTTATTGCTAAGAATACTTCCTAAATCCCACTTGATTTCATTTTCTGGGATATCTGGATTTTGATCAGTAACTATATCATCATGGTTATTGGTGATGTTAAGATCTTTCCTGTATAGTTTTTTTACGTCTCAGGAATTAGTAAAACTCAATATATCACAAAACCAGAAATGAAATACCTCCTCCAAGATTTACAGCTGTAAATTAATGGGAGGTATAGCAGATGAGTCCTGAAGTTACCTTTTGAAAAATATAAATATGCACTTTCTCTGAAAAAAAAATATAGACACATATTTTAAATCTATGAAGGATATACTATAAAGAAAGAAAATAAATTGGAGTCACCTGGGCCAAGTTGAGCTAGATGGCTTAACAGTATAGAGTCTGGGACAAAAAGCAAAAACCAACAACGACAACAGCTGCAACAACAATCTCAAAAAAGATTGAGGCAAGAAGGGGCAATGATAACTATTAGCGATAAAGAGGTATAGATTAATGAGAATGAGAAGTGAAATGCCTAATAGTGAAAACAGGAAGAGGAAACTTCTGATACGTTTTACCTGTTTTACTATGAATTAGTCAAAATTTGGAGAATTGGCTTCCTATTCTGTAAAATTAATGGGTTTGACCTGATGACCTTTAAGATCTTTTACATCAGTAATCTATAATCCCGCGAAGTTGAGGAAGGTCTTAGAAAAGCACTTGATAGGTGAGATAGAAGGAAAAGAGGAAGAGAGTTACTGGCAGGACCCGTAAACTGTCCCCACTACCTTCCTTATTACTAGGGTAGCACATTCCTCCCAGTCACAAAGGCTCACAGCCTAGAAGCCATCCTGCATACCTCGTCTTCACCACTAGCACCCCCATTCATCAAATCCAATTTGTTGCAAAGTCCTGTCGATTTTACTCTAACTACATCTCTTCTATATGACTCCTTCTCTCTAACATTGTGATCATTTTAGTTCAGGATCTCACCATGGCTAGGTTATTACAATAACCTCCTGGTGAGTCTTCCTGCCTCAACTTTCATCTTAGTCCAATCCATACTTCATTTTGTCACTGAAGTGATTTTCCTGTAGCTCAGATCTGATCAGGTCCCCCACTTCCCCACCTTCCCTAGTGAACTCCAGTAGCTTCAGATTGCCTCCAGGAGCAAATACACAATGCTCTGTTTAACATTCAAAGCCTTTCAAAACCAAGTTGCCTCCTACTTCTTCCATCTTCTTATACTTTAAACCTGGACATTACTCTCAGATCCAGTGACACTGGTCTTCTGTTTTGTTTTGTTTTGTTTTTCATGACCAAGACACTCATCTCTCAACTCCTGGCGTTTTCTTTGGCTGTCCCCCATGTCTGGAGCATTCTCCCTCCTCTGCTCCAACTCCTGACCTACTTGGCTCCCTTTAGGTACCAACCAAAATCTCACCTTTTACAAGAATCCTTCCCCAACCCCTGTTTATTCCATTGTCTTCTTTCTCTTAATTATTTCCTTTTATCCTGTGTAAAGTATGTTTTGAGAGAAGAAACATTTTTTTTGGCCTCTTTTTGAATCACCAGTGCTTAGCCCTGGCACTAGCACATAGTAGGTGCTAAATAAGTAAGTGTTTATTGATTATTAATAAGTCTCTAGAAGAGAGCTATTGAGTGGGCTTATATAATTGACTGGCCAGAGGAGATATGGTCACATTCTTCTAGTACTGCTTTTTGTTGCACAGCTCTGGTGCAGTTAAAGTTTAAAATATACCCAGTTCTAGTTAGAATTGATTGCTGAAACTGTTCAAAAAGTTTGCTGATATGATTGGATTTCCACCTTACTCATCCTGAGTAGGCCTTTCTGGTTTAATTTTTAGAAATAAACCTTTTGATAATGGCCCATACACCCTGACACTTTTACCCTATTAGCATCATAACTGTCATGGCAGACCTTTTGTCTGAAAATGCTGTATAAATCCACTTCTTCCTAGAATTCTATTCTGTGGGATAGTGCAGGATAGGGAGTCCATATAAGATTCTGTTCCTAACTGCCTCCTATGTTATACTTGGTTGTGATTATCAATAAACCATTCTAACCTCTCCTGGGTTTGCTGTTACCATGCATTCAAATTCTGTTCTAAATTTGCCTCTTTTTTCATAGTATTTTTATTTTTTTAACTTACATTTAAAGGCAATTTTCAACATTCATTTTTGTAAGATTTTGAGTTCCAAATTTTTATCCCTTCCTCCCCTTCCCCTTCCCAAGGTGGCAAGTAATCTGATATAGATTATACATGTGTAATCATACAAAACATTTCCACATTAGTCATTTTGTAAAAGAAGAAAGAGAACCAAAGGAAGAAAAATGAAAAGAAAAGTAAGTGAAAATGGTATGCTTCAATCTGTACTCAGACTCCATAAATTCTTTCTCTGCTTGTGGATAACATTTTCCATCATGAATATTTTGGAATTGTATTGGTGAGAAGAACTAAGTCAATCATAGCTGGTGATCACATAATGTGTTGTTACTGTGTACAACATTCTCCTGGTTCTGCTCATTTTACTTTGCTTCAGTTCATGTAAGTCTTTACAGATGTTTCTTTAATCTCCCTGCTCATCATTTCTTATACCACAAGAGTATTCCATTACATTCCTATATCACAACTTTTTCAGCCATCCCTCAGTTAATGGGCATCCCATTAATTTCTAGTTCTTTGCTAACACAAAAGAGCTGCTCTAAATTTGGATGTTACTAATAGTTCAATCAGAAAAGATAACTGAAAGAATGATCTAACCAAGAACAAAATTCCCTTTTTGAAATTCTTACTAATCATCCTTTTAATAATACATTTTGTAATTTACCTGGGAGTAGATGATAGTCCCAGTGGCTTCTAGTCTCAGATTATCTATTATTTTTGTAGGAGGAGACAAAAGACATAGTAGCATGACCAGTAATAATAATAGTTCATTAAGGATATATATTTACACATATACACTTATCATTTGCATTGAGAATTTTAAAAACTGTCAGATTTAAGAGGGATTAAATATGTCCTATTTTGCCAGTGAGGGCAGACTCAACAGCAATCTGATATTACAGGCAAATCCAGAGACAGATTTAAATATGTTAAATATTCCAGACACAAGGACCAGGGTATATAAAGTTACCAACTGGGCCAGAAGATAGAATGTCATATAAAAGTAGAAATAGGTAGATCATTTAGGCTGAAATGTTTGGAAAGGATGTAAAGGGGAATAATGTGAAATAAGTATAGTTAATATGTTGGAGCCAGATTATGAAATTCTATAAATTACAAAGAACTTAGTATCCTGTCATAGAGGAAATGACCAATAATTCATGAACATGATATGATCATACTTGTGCTACAGAACATAATTTGGCAAATTTGTGGAGCATGAATTACAGAGAAAGGGTACTAGAAACAAGGAGATCGATTAAAACTTACCATAGTAATCTAGGTTACAAAAAAAAAAGTTGAAGGCCTAAACTAGTTATGGTCCTTTCAATGGAGAAGATACTACAGTAGAATAAAGAATTTGCCTCCTCCTACTACATCATGGGCAAAGAACACATATAGATTATGTTTTGTATGTAGAAACAAGAGAATAAAAAAAAAAATCATTGATAACTGCTAGGCTGTGACTCTGAGTAGCCAGAAAAGTTAAGATGATATGGCATATTTAGCAGAAAGAAAATAAATTCTGATAAAGTCACATGGGATTATATTGCCCATTTTACATTCTGACAGATGTCTTTTTTACATAGTAATGTGGGATTAAAGTTCAGAGAAATAATGAATGATGTCTGGTAGATAGATTCGGACATTATATCATTGTAGATGATAATTGAAAACTATGAGCTGATGAAATCATCAAGAGAAAGAGTGGAGAAAAGTAGAAGAAATTGGAGAGAGCAAATGCAGGAGAAGATATTTAGGAGGATAAAGTGGTCACTGACATAAAATTCTGCAGACGGGTCAACAAGTATGAAAGTTGAGAAAAGGTAAATTGATTTTCTAATTGAAATATCACAGTTATCATACGAGAGAGCCCCTTTAGTCAAGTTATATGGCCAAGAAACCCAGTCTAAAAGACTGAGAAATAAGAGAGTGAAAGCAGTGAGTACAAGCAGTTTTTTTTTTCCTTCTGAGGACATGCATGGAAAAGGGAGGAGAGTTAAAATATGCTAGCTGAATGGAATGGAAAGGTCCAATGAAAGACTTTTTGCTTTTGTTTTTGTGGCGACCTGAGGATGTTTATGGGCATCAGGGATGGAACTGGGAGAAAAAAAGAGATTGAAGACTAGAAAAAGATATGATGTTTGATAAGGCAACTTTCGTGAGGAAACAGTGGGATGAGATTAAGGGCATAAATGAAAGCATTGTCTGTGGTAATGAAAAAAATTCTAACTCTTCAGCAGTGACTACGGAAAAGGACAGTTAGTCATTTAGCAAATAATCATTTATTAAGAACCTACCATGTGCCAGACACTGTGCTAAGTGCTAGGGATACAGAAAGAAGTACAAGGGACTCTCTGACCTGAGGGAGCTCTTTAGGGGCTCACAATCTAATGGGGGAGCATGACAAGTAAAAAAAAAAAGTACAGCCAGACTATATACAAGATAAATAGGAAATAATTGATAGATGAGGAAAGGCACAAGAATTAAGAGGAGTTAGGAATAATTCCTGTTAAAAAGTAGAGGGGAGTTATTTGGCACTTAAAGAAAGCCAGGATAGACAGTAGGTAGAAATTAGAAAGGAGAGTATTCCAGGCATATGGAAAATTAGAGAGAATGTCTAGAACCAAGAGATGGAGCATTGTTAATGGAACAATCTGTTCTATAAGGTCAATATCACTGAAGTGAAGCATATGTGATGAGGATTTTTTTCTCTTACTCTTTTAAAAAAATTAATTAATTTCTTTTTAGTTTTCAATATTTACTTCCATAAGTTTTCAATTTTCTCCACCTCCATCCCATCCCCTCTCCCCAAGATGGCATGTGATCTGTTATAGGCTCTATGTATACATTCTTATTAAACATTTTTTCACATTAGTCATGCTGTATAGAAGAATTAGATTGAATGGGAAGAACTATGAGAAAGAAAAACAAAACAAAACAAAAAAAGAGAGCAAAGAGGATGCTTCCATTTGCGTTCAGACTTCATATTTCTTTTTCTGGATGTGGATGGAATTTTCCATCATGTGTCTTTTGGAATTGTTTTAGGTCCTTGAATTGCTGAAAAGAGCTAAGTCTATCAAAGTCAGTCATCACACAGTATGACTATTACTGTATATAACGTTCTCCTGTTTCTGCCCACTTCACTCAGCATCAGTTCATGTAAGTCTGCCTGCTCATCTTTGCTTATAGCACAATCATATTCCATTATATTCATATACTGCAACTTGTTTAGCCATTCCCCACTTGACGGGCATCCCCTTACTTTCCAATTCTTTGATACCACAAAAAGAGCTGCTATAAATACTTTTGTACATGTGGGACCTTTTCCCATTTTTATGATTTCTTTGGGATACAGCCCTAGAAATTATATTGCTGGGTCAAAGGGTATGGTGAGGATTAAGGTATAAGAATGCTGGAAAAGGAGGAAGAGGGTAAGTTATGAAGGGCATGAGTATCAAAAGAGAAATTTGTATATGAACGAGGAGACTTTAGAGTGTTACAGCAGTTTATTGTGTAGAGGGGTGACACAGGCAGACCTGCATGCTAGGAAATCACTTTGGTCATTGAGTGGAGGATAGATTGGAAGGGGAAGAGACTTCAGGTAGGCAGATCAACCAACAGGCTATTAGAATAATCCAAGAATGAGGTGATGACACCACCAAAGTGGTGTCAGCATCAAAGGTGAGAAGGAAACATATTTGAAAGATGTTGCAAGGTGAAATTGTCAGGTCTTGCCAATAGATTTGATGCAGGTGGTAGGAGATAGTGAGGAGTCGAGGATAATACCTAGTTTGTGAGGCGAAGGGACTGGGAGATTGGTGTTATTTTTGTTTGAAATAGGGAAATGGAGCCAAGATGATGAAGTTAAGGCAGGGACTCACCTGAAGTCTCCCAAATTCCCTGCCAGACAACTTTAAAACAGCACCTCAGATTAAATTTTTGAGTGGCAAAATCAATAAAAGTTTGGGTTGAAGCAATTTTCAAGCTCGACACATTAGGAGGATGGCAGGAAAGGTCCGTCTCACTGGAGTGGTGGTCAGACCTGGAGTGCAGTGCGGTGCAGGCCATCTATTGGCAAGCCAGAAGCAGGCCTTGGAGGTACCTATATCATCAGTGGCTTCAGGAGTTTTCAGTCCACAGATGGTAAGGGAGTTGGACAAATAGTATGAAGATCACAGAGGACCCTTTGCTGGCACTGGGTGAAAGGCCCTGTTGCATTTCCAATACACAGTTTTAGGTCACAGTACCAGGGAGAAGAGGAACACTAGAATATTTGCCCTTGTGGCCAGAGGGGAGCAAGACCCTTGGTCACAGTTGCAGGTTTGAGAAGAGTGCTTATAGTCACTCAAAGATCAGAGTACAGGCCAGGAGAGCAGCGACTGTACCTCTCCTTAGATCATACCTCCTTCGAAGCACTAAAAACCTAAACTCCCATAGAAATAGAAGTAAGAAAGGCCTGAAGCTTAGGAAATTCCCCCCTTGGTCCTGAGAGCAGTGCCTAACTATAAAATAAAAGTACAATTCAAGAAATAGGTTGGGAAATTAGCAATAACAATAATAACAAAATATATGATCATAAAAATTTAATATGATTACAGAAAAGATCAAGACACAAACTCAGAAGAACACAATAAAGTAAAAATCATCTACATGGAAAGTTTCAAGAAAAATGTGAATTGGTCAGAAGCAAAAAAAGAATTCCTGGAAGAACTCAAAAATTATTTTCAAAATCAAACAAGAGAAGTAGAGGAAAAGATGGAAAAAAATGAGGGTAATGCAAGAATTTTTTTTGGAAAAAAAAAGTCAGTAGCTTGGTAAAGGAAGCACAAAAATATTAATACCTTAAAAATAGAATAGGCCTAATGGTAAAAGAGGTACAGAAATCCACCAAATAGAACCCTAAGGAGAATTGTAAAGGAGAATTGGCAAAATGGGAAGGGAGGTAAAAAACAAACAAACAAAAAAACAGTGAAAGCAAATAATTCTTAAAAATTAGAACTGGGCAAGTGGAAGTTCATGAATCTAGGAAAGACCAAGAAAAATAACACATAATCAAAGGAGCAGTGACTGATAAGATGATTAGAGTTGTTACCTAGCTAGCCATAGCCTTTGAAAGAGGAAGAGGGAGAACACTAGTGAAATTCTTACCTATTCAAGCAATCAATGATGGGCCATAGTACCATGCTAATAAATGACTATAGTGTTTATTTTATTGATCTCTTTGTTGAGTAGGCTCTGATTTCTGGCTAGGTCTGGGTGGTCAAACTGGTATTCAGGTCCTATAGGATTATTGCATATTGAAATTTGGTGATTTTCTTATCACTCTTTCCCCATAACAAATAAGAGTTTTTCCCTGCCCTATAGTTTAGATTCAGTGGTAAATTAGGGCTAAAGAGTAGCTGATTTTCTCCTTCTCACATATGACTAAGTCTCTGGCAATGAAATGAGGTATATTAACAGCAAGTGTTAAGAGTTCTCTACAACAGATCAGAATTTCTATCTGCCTCTTAAAATTTCTTCTTTCCTTCATTCCTTTGTTTCTTCGTTCATTCGTTCATTCGTTTGTTCCTTCCTTCCTTCCTTCCTCTCTCTTTCTCTTCCTCCTGTTCCTCTCTTTCCTTGAAGACCTTTCTTCCTTAACAAAATGTGAATTTATTTATTGTTTAATCAAAGAGACTAAAGACATATTCCGTGATCTTTTTTATCCTCTCTTCTTGGAAGAAAAAGTAATTGCATTTGGCTATTAATTACTATATCATTCCCATTTACCTTAACCTTACCCCTGAGGTCCATTTCCATTCATCCTGATCTATATCTTGCCACAGGATCCAGATGACTCCAGAGGAGAAAGTGAGGTTGGTGACCTTGCACAGCCCTCCATCACTTAAATTCAATTAATTGCATGTCATGGTATCATCTTCCTGATGTCGTGGTCCTCTTTGAGAATGAAAAACAAGCAACAACCTGTGAGTAGCCCAAGCTACCCAACTGGGAACCCACCTGAGTCCTTTCCTCTCCTCTCCTTTCTGTCCACATAGGTTACTGCAAGTGCTATGCCTAAAGGAATATAAATTTTTATGGCTAAAACATAGCAAGATATTTTGGGGATTACTGGCTGGATTTCTTTCTTAAAGACCATGCCTTAAATCTGATTCACTCTGGCTCTCATTCATTGGTTTACAGTAAGCTCAGTAGAAATGAGAATTCAGAAAGACCTTAGCTTAAAAAGACCAAGTTCTCCTGTTGCATCCAAGACCATCTCCAAACATCTTGATCTATACCTTGCCACTAGACCCAGATGGTTCCAGAGAAGAAAGTAAGACTGGTGAACTTACACAACCCTCTTTCACTTAAATCCCATTCATTTGCAAGTCATGGTAACATCTTCCTGATGCCATTTTCTTTGAGAATGAAGGACAACAAGAACCTTGCCCCTTCAGTATATCAACTTCCTAAACTCCTATGATCTGAACATTCATTCCAAGAAGAGAAAATAAAAAGAATTAAGGTTGGATTGAAGTTAACTTGCTTGTAGCAGAAAGACAAATATTACATTCTTGAAGTAGTTGTCCAGCCCCATTTGTTGAACATCATGTGAAAGAGATTTTTCTGCTACTTCAGGTACCTCATCAATTTGTTGGATAGCTCTCAGTGTTAAAAAGGGTTTTCTTCTAATGAACATCAATCGATGTGCTTGTGACTTTCCTCTGCTGGTCCTAGTTTGACTCTCTGGGCCCATGCATATTTGGCTCTGAGAGCCCAACATAGTTACTCCTTTGAGGTGCAATGAGATTGACCAAAAGCAAGTCAAAACTTCTCGGTGACTTAGGTAACTCTTTAAAACTCTAAAATTTTAGAGAAAGGATATTGGTAAAGGAAATTCCTCATTGGGGGCCCTGTGTACCATCTGAAATCTCTGACTCCCTCCCTCCCCACAAAACAACACACTTTCCATCCTGATTCACATACAGCTCACTTTACCTGCGATCAGTTGTTTCATGCTTGCATGACTCTTTTCTAGTTTCTCGATAACTAGTTTCTAGTTTGAATATTCTGTTTTCTCTTTTATTTGCATTTTGATTGCTCTATTCACTTTATGGGACTACTAGGTGGCACAGAGAATAGAAATTTTCTTTTTTTTTTTTTAAATTGAATTTGGTTCTAAGGTCAGGAAGATTTTCCTGAGTTCAAATCTGGCCCCAGACACTTACTAGCTGTGTGACCCTGGGCAAGTCACTTACCCCTGTTTGTCTCAGTTTCTTCATCTGTAATATGAGGTGGAGAAGGAAATGCAAGCCACTTAATTATCTTTGCCAAGTTTCAGTTTCTTTGCCAGGAAAACCCCAAATGGAGTCATAAAGAGTTGTACGTGAATAAAAGCAACCAATTCACTTCATTTCCACTTTGTATATTTCTTAATTTCTATTTCTTCCTATTCCCTTGACTTTGGCATTTTTTTTTTACTTCCTCCAACATCTCTCAATCTTACTACTTTTACTACTTCTAGTCCCCTAGGCTACAATAACTGGACAATAACTCCTCATTTCCCATGGAACTTGAAACAGTGGAATGTTACCCTTCCGTATATTAGAAAAAGTAATTTTTTCTAACTCCAAAAGTTTCTTTTCTTGTCTGACTTTATCTAGATTATTTAATCATGCATTTAAAACCATGGCCTCTCTTTCGAGCTGCAGACCTATATTTTTAGCCTCCTTTGCAAAGAATTTGAAAATTCTGTTAGTACTCAAGTATTGAAGTTTAGAAGACCTAAATTCAGATTATCAAATTAAAAGACCTAAATTCAGATTATCAAAAGATACTTATTTGCTATATCATACTGAGCAAGGCACATAATTTCTCTGATACTCAGTTTTTCCACATTGCAACATGTAAAATAATGATTGGGACTCAATAGTCTACAGTATTCCATACTACTTTAAGTATATTATCTGATAACTCTATAATCTCTACTCCTAAATGAGTTACTCCTCCAATATCCTGAAGATCTGCTAATGGCATCGCAATTTTCCACATTATGTAGGCTTAAAATGTCAGAAGCGTCCCTTCTGTGCTGTATAATAGAAATAATATTAGCCTGAGATGAAGAAGATGTATATTTTAATCCCATCACTATTTTATTACTTCATTCAAGGCATTTAACTTATCTGGACTTCCATTTACTCATGTGTACAAATTATGGAATTATGTGATTCTTCCTCTTCTATTATGACCACATAAATATATACATACCTCTTATTGTGTATAAATCCATATATCCCCAGAAGATATTGCAAAAGGCTGATCATTCATTATATCCTTGTAGGTATGATTTGAACATATTCTCTCAAGATAACACATTTTGATAGAAGGGAAAGAGCGTAAGGGTTTCTGGTTATGTGGATTTGGGATGTGGTACGGGTAGAGACTGTTCCATATGAGTGCATAAAAGTAGCTATAAGTAGCATAAGTGAAAGACAAACTTTATGGACTTCATAATTTTGCCCTGAGAAAGGGTCTGTAACTCTTGATCCTATTGGTAATGGAAAATGGGGGTGTCAAGATGGTGGTCCAGACAAATTTGTTTATCAATTGATATCCTTTCCCTGGGCAGAGATCAACTTGTGTTCTTTATTTTCTCTTGGATAAAGTCACTGCAAGAAAATACACATTTTGGAAAATAAAATGCTCCAGCTACAAAATGACATCTCAATTACTCGTGCATTCAATCATTCTTACAAGTAAAACAAAATTGATCAATAATGTTTGCTGTAGTGTGCCCCATTAAGCAGCTTTTCTTTCTACTATATCTCCATAAAGCTTTCTATTCCCAGAAGGACAAGGAATCAGAGAATAACAACAAATATATATCATGGGAAAGGAGCATGTGCTCTGCCTTACATTGCCTATGCAAATCCTAATTTACATGGTACCATTTCAAGATGAATAAAATAAAAAAATGAAAGCATCTGTTTCTCTTTTCTGACCTCCTTTCTCACTCTTAGTGGAAAAATCTCTCTTGAGATGCATTTGGATAGAAACCACAATTATCAACTTGATATCCTAAATTTTCAAGATACTATAAATTTCTTTTGACTTTTATTACATTTAATTTTCATTATCCTAATTGATGTCATCTTAATATGCTACTTTCCTTTTGGAACCTCTAAAATATTTCATTGTATTTCTGTTGTATATATAAGAAAGTAAGCTTTTCTTTTTCATTTCTTTATCTCTTCATGTTCCTTGGCTTCCATCTCTTCTCTTTCTTTTTTCCTTCTCTCTTCACCTTAATCTTCTGATCCAAAGCTTTCCCAGAGAGGAATTTAAGAAGAACATAAAATCTGATCTTTTAGTAAGAATTCTTGCGAATTCAGAGTTAGTAAAAAAAAAATTGCCATATCAAAAGTCTATCTTATTTCTCTCTCTCTCTCTCTCTCTCTCTCTCTCTCTCTCTCTCTCTCTCTCTCTCTCTCTCTCTCTCTCTCTCTCTCTCTGTGTCTCTCTCTCTCTCCCCTCTCTTCTCTCTCCTCTCTGTCTCTCTTGTCTCTGCCTCTCTCTTTCTCTCTGTCTCTATCTCTGTCTCTGTCTCTCTCTGTCTCTGTCTTCTCTCTGTCTTTCTCTCTCTCTCTCTCTCTGTCTCTCTTATGTCTGTCTCTCTCATATTTTCTTATTAGTCTCCTTCTGTGGACTTCCTACTTTAGGGTTTGGCCAATAGAGATAGAAACTGGAATGGATTTCATTGATGTTGGTAACTCTCAGGTGAAGATGCTCTATTTACAATTGGTATTTAGCATCTTTTTAATTTAATAATTTGTTTAGAGCACTGAACAATTAGGTGATTTTTTCAGGGTTACACAGGTGGATCTTGCATCAAGATCCTCTTTGCTTTGAGACCAGCTCTCCCTCTACCATTCTATACTGCTCTCCTGGGTACATTTAATGGTAATTTGGGATTGGTGTTCAAAGCCACTAGGATATGTCTGAGAGACAATTTAATGACGACATATTAACCTAATGTAAAAAGTCATTCCTGAGGATGATGGATAGGAATTATTGAACAGATTTTGTCTTAACAAAGGAAAAACATTCTAAGAATTAGAGCTGTTCTACAGAAGACAAAACGTTCATTATTAGAGATCTTTAAAAGGAGGTTGAATGCCTTCTTTTAGGAGATATTATCACTTGCAGTTCTTATTCAGGCAACCTTGTTGTTCTTCATTCATCATTTTCAAAGAGCGCTAATGATACTACTAAGGTGATACCTTGACTTGTGAGTGAATTGGGTTTAAGTGAGATGTAGTTGAACCGAATTGTGGACCGCATTCTCCCTTCCTGAGTTATTGAAGTCCATTGGCAAGACCAAATTCAAGAGGCTTGACAATGGCTTGGGATGCAGTGAATGAGCTTGGTATCTTTGATGTCTGACCAAGTTTTAAGTATTCCTACTTCAGCTGCCTTCATGGTCACTGGAACAATTTTTTCCCTACCTCCACATTCCCCAGGGAAGAAGTGTTTACATGAATGGGGTAGACATGCCCCTAACTCATTGATGGATGCAAGACCTGTTTTAGCACATCTGCTGAGACAATTTTACTAGACCATGGCTGCTATGCTTTGTTGCAGCTTCTTGGAGCCATAGATAAGAGTTGGGTAAAAGGTAGTCACCAAAGGC
>CM053580.1:271856306-271890206 GCA_028627135.1 Pseudochirops cupreus | reverse complement strand
GGCAATTGGGGTTAAGTGACTTGCCCAAGGTCACACGGCAAGTAAGTGTTAAGTGTCTGAGGTCGGATTTGAACTCAGGTGCTCCTGACTCCAGGGCTGGTACTCTATTCCCTGTGCCACCTAGTGTCCCCTCACCATATGCTTTCTCCATAACCTGTTACTCTCTGGCTTCTCTGACAATTCCCTTAAATATCCTTTATTAACATTCATCAATGACCTAATTATAAAAAAAATTATAACCTTTTTTTGGTTCTATGTTTTTTGATGTGTCGGCACTGTTAGCTTCTACTGACCTCTACATCCTACTGGATATTCTCTTTCCTTTTCTTCAGAAGCACAATGATGCACTGATTCTTCTCTGTTTCTAACTATTTCTTACGCTTTCTCCTCTCCTGGTTCCTCATCAAATCCCTGCCTCTTTGAAGACTGATAGCTCTCACAGTACTATCCTTGGCCTCTATTACTTTTTCTTTGGGCTGTATCATTCATGCCCATGACTTCTCAATTTACATAGCTAATCCTAACCTCCCTTCTGACTTCCAGATTTGCTCCTTCAGTTGCCTATAAGACATCTCAGTCTTGTGCCACCAGCCTATTAAATAATCTTTAAAACTGAAGTGTTCTTTTTACCTAAATCTGGCTCTTTTTAAAACTTTAATATTTCTATCACTGTAGCTTTATTCAACCAGGCCCCCAAATCCAAAGATTTGATGTTCTCTTTTCTCACCTTTGCTTTGCATATGTATTGTTATTAATACCTATAATCTTTACCATTAAACTATCTTTCAAGCTTTTTTCCTCCAATCTTTGCTCCTAATTCTCCTAATCTTCTATGGTCAGGTTACTTGATTCCTCAAAAATCTTCAGTATTAGAAAAATCTCCAATTGCCCTACTGAGTAAAATTCTACCATTCTATCCCTGTGGTACCATATTATATTTCCAGTTTTATATTGCATTATATTACTCTTCATCATATACTCCATGTACTTCCATTACATTGATATCTGATGACCTGAAACATAGCTTATATTTCCATTTCTTTTCTGACACAGTTCCTTTGTCCTGAAAATTTTTCCTCTCCCTTTTCACCTAATGAATTGCTTAAACGTAAAACTTAAATGCTCTTGTCATATAGGTATTGATAAAGAGGCAACATATTGTAGTAGATAGAGTGTTGGTCTCACAGACAAGAAGACGTGAGTGCAGATCTGGAGTCAGGTACTTATGATTTGTCATTATGTCATTGATCCTTAGCAAGTTCCTTGATATCTCTGGCTCCAATCTTCATATCTGTGAAATGGGGATAATAATACCATCATCTCACAGATAGATGTGAGGTATAAATAAAATATACTCTGCGTGTGTGTGTGTGTGCGTGTGTGTGCATGTGTGTGTGTGTGTGTGTGTGTATACACAAACACATAAAGATTTTTTAAAAAACAGACTTGTTATTTCATTGATCTATGAAATCCCTGGATGAAGAAACTTTCTCTTCCACTGAAGGCCATAACTTTCTTTTTATTTTCTTAAAGAGTTGCTGAACACTGAGACATTAAGTGAATTACCCAGAGCCACAAAGCCAGTGAGTGTCAGGTCTTCCTGAATCCAAAGTCAAATATCCATCCTCTGTCATGGCTGGATTTCTAATCAAGACTTTTGTTGTTTAGTTGCTTTCAGTCACATCCAATTCTTCATGACCCAAAAAGGGGATTTGTTTTTTTCTAGACAAAGCTATTGGAGTAGACTGCCATTTATTTCTCCAGCTCCTTTTACAAATGAGGAAGCTGAGGCAAACATGGTTAAGTGACTTGCCCAAGACCACACAGCTCTTAAGTATTTGAGGTCAGATTTGAACTCATATCTTCCAGATCCTAGGTCTGGCACTCTATCAACTGTGCCACCTCGCTGCCCCATAATTAAGACACTCATTTTATTGAATAAGAGCATAAGGGTCAGATAGGGAACTTGTTCAAGGTCATGTAGGTAGTAATTAATGAAGTGGAGTCTAAGTTTTCTGAGTCCAAATTAAATTCTCTTTCTATTACATTGCAGCCATCTCCTCTGAGAAACTTTCTTAATCCTCATGTGTAGTAACCCTCCCTACTGGACCACATGGATAGCAGTAGCACAGATAGCAGTTATAAACCTTTCTAATACACTTTTTGGTAAGATATTGTGTATTCTTTCCCTCTGCTAACCTGCAAGTCCTGCGAGGATAAACTCTGCCTAAACTTCATAAAACCCCAGTCATTAGGGAAGCACTCTGTATACATACATAAGGTACTACATAAATGTTTGCTGCATTGCTAAATTGAAATGATGGCCACGTGTCTGAGCCTTCATCTTTTTATTCTCCTTTTCCCTTGGGAAGAATATACGGAAAGGGAAACAATCATAATGTTTATTTTTGTATTATCCAAAACATTTGTTTTCTAAACAAATTCACCAGGGGAAAAAAATCTTCGGAAAAGAAACAAACAAACAAAAAAATACTGTTTGCTTTTCTGTGTTGTGTGCGTGGTCTGGTGTTCGTATTCATGTTGTTCTCACCCCTCCCAGTTCCCTTCCCCCAAGAGTGCCTGTGATGCTTTTGGGCAGAAGGGGCAGCGTGTTAAGTGCTGAAGTGGGAGATGCCTCATATCTCTGGATGAATATTATGTCATCATTACTTGGAAACACAGGCAATAAAAATCAAATATGAATGATCTGAGCTCTTTCGCACAATATTCTCTTGCCCTCTGTTTGAAGAGACTCACTCCACTGTGCTGCTGTTAGTTCATCAGGACCAGGCCCTTGCCAGGGGCAGCTTGGATCAGTGATTTGCCCTGCTGTAAGGCAGGGAGCTCATAACTAAAGTTACAGCTATTAAAATGTCTGAAGGTTTTATTTTTCTAGAGAGCTGAGAATGAAATGTAATTAGAGAATCAGTTTATGGTCAGTCTGAAACCCTCCCTGTGCCCCATAGAGGAAATACACAATTGAATGGAAAAAAAAAGTCAGCAAATTTATTGCTCCTGCAAAGTATGAAAACTGGCTATGAAGAAACGAAAGTGTTTGGCCCATCCAGATAATTGTCTCATTTTGAATGATAGACACTGGAACTTATCTTTCCTTCTCACTCCTCTGACTGGAAACAAATAAACAGAATGACTGTTTCTGTGTATTGAAGTGGGGAGGATCATGGTGCGAGCTGGAGTCTCATTGGTTGCTTCTGCCTTGTTGGATCCTAGATCCTAGATTCAAAGTGGCCATCTAGTCCGTTACTCTCAGTTCAGCGATGAAGAGACTGAGAGGCGTATAGAAGTTAAATGGTTTGGTAAGAAGTGCCCGTTGTAAATTATGCAGGAAGTGAGTGACAGGAGTAAGCTTTGACCTGGGGTTTTCTGACTTCAGTGGCAGCCCCCTTTCTACTGTCCCACATTGCCTCTTTACGTGATTATGCCAGTGGTGTCAAGCACAAATAGAAATGGGGCCATTAAATCATGTGTCAGTTTCTTCCAGGTGCATGTTGACTTCAGAAACTACATATTTACATTACATTTATTTCATTATCTTTGTGTTTATTTTATTAAATATGTCTCAATTACATGATGATCTGGTTCAGCACACTTAGAAGTATTATGGGCCACATGCCACCATTGGGTAACTGACACTTTCAGTCTACAGAGTTGCTACATGGGCTAATTCAAGGCAAAACAAAAACAATTGGCCAGGTAAGGATGCCTTCTGAAGTCTGTCATCTTCCTCATATAAGAGCTGTAAATGGTCTAATCTGTAATATGGAGTAAGCATGGAAATGTTACTACTTATGGAGAGCCTCTGATGTCGGATTTTATTTCATTGCTAATATCGATCTTCCTGCTTATCACAATTCTCCCCATCCTTCAGTGTCTGAGTTCTACCTGTTCCTGAATTTTCATCTGCACCAGTCTTTGCCACGGCAAGAAATGATGTGATCAAGGATAAAACATAGCATCTAGAATTATAAAATGTTACAGAGAACTTAAAAATTATTAGATTCAACCCTCTCTACTTGGCGAGTGGAAAATTGAGGTCAAGGGAGGAGAAGCAATTTACCTGAAGTGATGTAACTCTTTAATGGCAGAGTCAGCAAGAGGGGTCTTTTGGCCCCTGAACAAATGCTATTTCATGTATACTCTGACTGTGGGAGTGTGACCATGCAGGGGTTCTCCTTGTGCACTTTTTAACAGTGGGCCAATTTTAACAGTTTTTACATTTGTGTGAAAACTATGACCCAACTAATTGTTTGAAATATACTACCAACAGATGTCAAGACACAATGCTATTGTATCAGTACTGAATTCATGATATTCATATCTTTCAAAAGCTGATAGAAATAATAAATATATATCATGAGCCTATTTCTAGACAAGGAATAAGTAGGTATTGGGTGAAATTTAAATATGGAAACCTTAGGGAAAAGAGACCGTTTTACATTTTGTGATAGAGAAACAAAAGTCAGCAAGTCTGATATGAGCTCTAGTTATAATGGGGAATTTTCAAAGAGAGGATAAATAAAATCCTATGGCCCAAAATTCTTCAGAGGAAATGAGCCTGCTAGGAAAGATAAGTTCTCAAGAATAAAAATCTGAAGACATTCAGAGTACATTCTTATTGAGAAAGATAAATGGTTGTCTACAGAGACTGATCTGGACATATGTGGGTCTCGGTCATTTCAGATATTGAAGAGACGTGTTGAAGGTGGAGGTCATGTAATGGAAGCTGAATGAAAAGGTTACCACCATCTCATCAGTGTAGCGTTGTCCTCAGTCTGGTGAAGAATGAGCTAAACTCGATAATGACTGCTAAGTTTTAAACAAAAAGACATTTTTGCTTTTGCTATCTAAGGTTTTTGTTGTTGTTTTTTGAGGAAAAGCAAAAAGATCAAGGAAGGGCAAAGAGGATTGCTTGACAATGATAATGAAATGGTACCATCCTGGCCTTTTTCTCCTTCTACCTCTATATCTGAGGTTCTTAACCTGGAGTCCTTGAGCTTGATTAAACACACACTTACGCACACTCATATTCAAATTCACACACATACACACACACTATTATCTGATTTATAACATTATATCATGTAATATATCATGTAAGATATCAATACTACATACACATATATAGAATATAATTTATAATTATAGTATGATACATTTATTTTATATTATATTTGTTATATATATCAAGGTGTATTATATTTATATAAAATATATAAATATCCTATATTAATATAATAATCATATATGTATACATACATAACTGTTTTAGTAAAATTATTTTCCTCTGTAAAATTTCCCTTCATTTTATTTTATTTCACCATTTTGTCAGGTCCATCTCTCTTTCTCTCTCTCTCTCACTCTCTTTCTCACTGTCATACACACACACACACACACATTAAAATTTCCTGCTCTGCATTTTATCTCTTGGTGACATATATCTTCAAAACTAGTCTCTGTTTGGAATTCCAGGCCTACTTGATGAGCTGCTTCTAGGGCATCTCCGTAAGAATGTTCTATAATCATCTCAAAATGATTCAGAAGAGTGAAGTTGAAAGATAACTAGATTTGAAGAGAGGGGACCTGAGTTCAATTATGGCTCTGTCACTTACTTCATGTGTTATTGAATTACTAATTAATTTATGGAATTATGAAATGGAATATGCATGCCCAGTTTTTTGCATACTCACTGAGAAAAATCATGATGGCAGCAGGAAGTGAGGCTGTAACCATGCTTTAATAAGGCACAAAATATGCAGGGCCAAATGATATATAAAGTACAGAGAGGAAAGGCACAGAGAGGTATACAGAGGGAAATGGTTTGGGGATGGGGAGGAGATAGTGAAGGAAGATATGTAGGATGGGGAAAGGAATGTGGAGAGAAGGAGGCACAAAGAATCACTCATGGCTTGGAATTGGGAGCACTCAACAGCAAAGACTTAGAGGCTAATGGAAGAGTGCCCCCTTGGGGATACTTCACTAACAAACCCACATCATCTCAAAGGAATCAGCAAAATTTAGTGTTCTGGTGGTCTTACTACACATGTCTAAAACTTCTTTGAAGCTTGAATATCATAAGACCAAAAGACCCTGACAGGAAGGTTTAGATGGCTTTCTCTTATTTAGTACATAATCTCAGTATGTAAATCAGCAATTCTCAACCTGTGGGTTACATTCAATTTAAATACATCCTGCATATCAGATATTTACATTACAGTTTATAACAGTAGCAAAATTACAGTTATGAAGTAGTGATGAAAATAATTTTATGGTTGGGGGTCACTACAACATGAGGAACTGTATTAAAGGGTCGCAGCATTAGGCAGGTTGAGAACCACTGATGTAAATTTCAATTAATATACAATATGATTTGCAAATTATACTCCTCTGATCCATAGAACAGTCTTTAAATGAATTCTAGTTTCTCCTCTGTCATCTTGCTTCCTATTCTTGTTACTTTATACTGGAAGGGATGATCAGGGGATCAAAACAAGATAAAATTTTAACACGATGATTCTGAACCTTACTTTCCTCAACTTTAAAATAAAGAGGTTGGCCTAGATGACCTCAGAGATCCCCTATTATTTTATGAACCTACCTCTGCATGGTCAAAACAGAACTCAATATCTTTTCCTAAAACTGCTCATTCCCACACACCACCTTACCAACTCTCATTTCTGATAAGGAACCTACCATTCTTCAAACCCAAATTCACAGCTTTTGTGAAATCCTAGTCTCTTTCCTCTTCTTCACCACGCATGTCTGATTAGTTTATTTTCCTGTGTATTTTATTTATACAATATCTTGTTCATATATATTCATTTTTCTACTTACACTGTCACCATCATATTTTAGATATCCTTCATATCTTGACGGGACTATTGCAGTTACCTCCCAACTGGCTCTTCTGCATTCATTGTCTATCTAACAGCCAAAGTCATAGTCTTAAACATAGCCTAGCTATGTCTTTCACCTGCTCAAGTGCAAGTTCCTTCTTGTCTCTAGAATAAAATACAAAATATTTTTTTTTTTTAGCATTTTATGCCTTTGAAAATCTGACTTCAGTATACATATTTCTAGGTTTATCTTATATTACTTTCCCTCACTGATTCTGTTCTTCTTACAGAAATCAAATTCTTATTTTCACAGCTCTTGGTATGATCCTTCTCAAAAATGATTGTTTCTACTTTGCATATATTTTGCATTTACTAATTTGTCTTGGTTGAGAACTAAGGTAAACCTGGCACAGATGACAAGATAGCATGAAGAAAATTTCCCCCAGATGAATGTTCAGGGTGTAGATGACCATTTGGCAGGGAAAGGCCTCTCTGGGGAACATATAAAAGCAGCCCACTCTCACTAACTTGCTCCTGGCAACCTTCACCCATATCTACCATGCATCATTGCATCCATTTACTTAAAACATCAATTTGGTATGTAGGATGGATATCCCGTTCTTTGGTGTACCAGAATAAACCAATTCTGGTGTCAGTATGAAATCAATTCATAGTGTCAGTATGAAACACTTTGTTCATGATTTTTCCCACCAAAACACTGTAAGCTTCTTGAGGGCAGAACCAATTTCATTTCCTTCCTTCCTTCCTTCCTTCCTTCCTTCCTTCTGTCTTTCCTTCCTTCCTCTTTTCTTTCCTCTCTCCTTCCTTTTTCCCATCTTCCTTTTCTCAACTCCTTTCCTCTCCCTTTTCTCTCTTTTCCTCTCCTTTTTTTTTCGTCTTTTAATGGCCATTTCTCAACTTGGAACCTGGCACACAACAGTTGTATCATACATATTGGACTGAATTGAAATAGAGAGCAGGAAGACTGCCACAAGTGTTATTTTACTTTATTTTTCTCTGCAAAGGAATCTTTGTACTGGGAAAGGTAGAACATATATGACTGAGAGTTGGAACTAAACATATAGTGAGATAAAGCAGTGCAAACATTCCCTCAATGAGTTTGTTACCAGGATCTGACATTATTCTAAGGGTATTTAAAAGCAAGAAAACCAAAACTGGCATATGTACTTGTAAAGCTAGTTATTTTTGAAAGTAGTCAAATGTGGTAGAAGTACTCAAGACAAGAAAAGAGAAAGTGGTCTGTTTTTAAAAAAATGGATGAGAATGGATTTTGCAAACTTTAGGCTTGTGAACTTGCCTTCCATTCTTGGAAAAATTCAAAATGATGTAGGGGCCTTGTGTACCGCTGGACAAGTAAGCATGAGCTACACACACACACACACACACACACACAATCAGCATAGCTGGATCAAGAATAGATCATAAAATAACAATCTGATATTTTTTCCCAAAATGGTTACTGAGCTGCTAGATGAGGAGGGAATTCTGGAGATTTAGTTTTATGATATTTTAGAAAAAATGTGATAAAATCTCATTCCATCCTTTGATCAAGAAATAGAGAGGGAGAAAAGGTAACGGTACAGTTAATTAGATACTAGTTGAATGACAATAACTACAGAATTTTAATAATAAATTATTTGAGTTAAGTGGAATTAAAACTTACAGTCTTAATACTAACATCATTAATGAATAATAACATTAATCAGTATCATATTGTATTAATATGTGATATAATAATATTAATATTATTCATAATAAATTTTAATATGACCAGTTACTATGAATGATCTTGTACAAGTCACTGAAAACTCACTGAGCCTCAGTTTTCTTCATTTGTCAAATGAGGGAATCGGGATAGATGAATGCAAATATCCCTTTCAGCTATAACCAGCTGATTGTTTTTGATTATTGAAGTCATTTTGGAGAGAGTTCTTTAATGGAGTTCAGCTTGCATCTGTCTTTGGTCTTACGGTGTTTGACAGTTTCATCAGGAATGAGAATGAAGGAATCGATGGCATATGAAGTCTATTGAGGACAAAAAGCTGTTGAAGTTAGTTAACTTGTATAGTAGAATTTGGCTTGAAGAAGATACTGATAAGCAAAAACATGAGGTTAAATCTCATAAGAAGAAACTTGAGGTAAAAGTGAAGTCTGTATGTGAGCTTTTAAAAATTGACTTAAGTTCAATTAGGGGGTTCCTAGACAACAATTCATATAGACAAGATCCATGAGCTTTATTGGACTGCACATTAATTATGAATCTACAGTGTAAAATGACAGCTACAGCTAAAAAAGAGATATTTTGATCTTGGACTATATTACAACAATAGTATCCAGAATATGGAAAGTCATACTCTGTATGGTCCACATCTGGAGTATACTTTTAGTTTGGGGAACCCAATTGTAGTGTCACACCCATGGTCTCCCTCATAAATCTCCCTTTCTTCCCACACATAGTAACACAAGGTGGTATTATATTGTGAGAATGGATGAAAATCTACTCCAAACTAGAGCTCACATGCTCCAACCAGTGTGTTTCTTTTACTAGCTAACCAGTGGATACATTGGTTTAAAGAAGAAGACACATCCTAGGAAGTGGAATGACAATCAATATTTGCATTATGCACATATACCACCAGTTGTGCAGAGAGATCAACATAGGGAACAGATGTTCAGAAACCACTCATGGTAGGATGTGTGGATACAAAATGCATGTGGTCAGAGTACAGCATATGCAGAGGAAATTCATTTCTCAGCCACTGATGTCCTCTGGTGATGTCATCAAACAAGCTACTATGTCTTTTTTTTTGTTTATTTGGTGTTTTTTTTTTTTTTTACTATTGATCTACTTTTTGTGGGATGTTTCCAGTGCTATACACCTACAGTGATATTGAATCCTTCTCATGGTGTTCAATTCTAATATTGCTGGATAACTCTGATTCTGGTAGATTTTGATAGTAAATATGATTGCTGTTATTCTATGCTAAAAGTCTGCTAATCTTCTGGCACCACATACTCAGGAGGAAACCAGTTCTTTTGCTTAAGAGCCCCAGGGGCCATCATTAGCTCCAACTTCTAACCAACCAAATTTAGCCAACTAGGTAAAAAGGCCGGTAGGCATTTTAATGTCTGCCTTTTGAATCATTTTTTGTTTTCTCTCCCAGACTTCTATCCTACATGGTGCTAGAAAATTCCTTTAAACTTCCAGCTTAATACTAATTGTTAGGTTACATCCTTTCAAAACATCTCACGTTCCTACTTAGCAATACTACAAAGGATTTGTGTGGAGCTCGGGTGACAAGTTTCTTTTCAGCTCTTGTGGTACCCCTGGCATCTGTGAAAAATCAGCTTGGTAAAGAGCTGGATGTACTACTGGATGGCTACTCAGGTATCCCTCTAGTTCCTTTCTTCTACATTCTTGATTTCATTATGTATACCTATAATCAAGAAATGACTGGTGTCCTTACATTAAGAAAAAGAAGACTGAGAAGTTGTGTAGTTTCCAGAGAATGATGACCAGGATGAGAAATCTTGAGATAATTTGTTGTTGTACAGTCATTTTGGTTGTGTCCAATTCTTTATAATCTCATTTGAGGTTTTCTTGGCAAAGATACTGGAGTGGTTTGCCATTTCCTTCTCCAGCTCATTTTACAGATGAGGAAACTGAGATTAACAGGGTTAAATGACTTGCCCAGAATCTCATTACAAAGTAGTAAGTATCTGAGGCCAGATTTAAACTCATGAAGACTCATCTTCCTGATTCCATCCCAATGCTCAATCCTCTGTGTAATTTAGCTGCCCTGAGATAAGGCATATGAGAAATGGTTGCAGGACCTTTAGCCGTCAGGAGACTTTGTGGAGACATAAAAGCTGTCTTCAAATACTTGAAAGTGTCTAATGTCAAAAAGGGTTTATTTCTGGTTTTGCTCTTTAACCCCCCCAAAAAACATTAGAAGGACATTTAAGTTGAAGAGGCATGTTTACTTTTGGTATAAGAAAATATTCCTAACAAGTAGAGTCAAAAGTAGAATAATCTAAGAGGGAAATAGTACATTCTCCCTCACTAAAGATTTTCAAATAAAAATTAGATTACCATTCATTAGAGATGTTTTAGATATAATTCTTAGTTAGGTACTATTTGAAAGTAATAGTTACTGAGTTGCATTCTAATGATGAGGTTCTCTGACAATGAGAAGACAGGCACAGTTTCAAAAGCCCATGAACTGCAGCCATATGAGCAATGTAGACATCTGATGGGTCGGTTTATATGTGGCATCCAGAAACTAAATTCCTAGGCCCTGAATCCATACACTTTGTACACACACACACACACACACACACACACACACACACACACACAAACCCCTCTATTAAGTGGCTAAATCACAATGCCCTATGATGTCTCTAAGGGAGGTAACTGTGAATGAAAGACATTGAATGAATAAATATTTTTGAGAAGGCACAGTAGGCAGAATGTCAAAAGGGAGCTTAGTGGTTGTTGTTGCACATGCTTCCAATATTTATTGCAGTAGATACAATGTTGGGCTATATATACTCCCCATGGGACAGCATGATTGTTAATGAGATATCGTGCTGTGCATTTACTTATTCCATCCTTAAATCCTTGAAAACCCCAGACTCATCATAGGCACCATGATGCAACCCCTCATTAAGCAGTTTAAGAAAGAAAGAACTTTTAATTAGGTGGTTTGATAAAAATTCTGACTCATAATGGATTATATAAGCTTTCTGTTCAGCAATAATTTCTACTACTAAGTGAATCTGTTGGGACTTGATCTCTCTGATAGCCTGATAAATAAATGCATGTATCTAAGAGATTGCTGAAGATGCAGGCATCGTTTTCCCCTGATCTTACCCACTTACCCTGATTTGACAACTGTCTGAACACTTTTACACATATCATAGAACTGCTCATCTTTTCTCCTTTTGATACTGTTTTAAGAAGATAAGAGAAGTGTCTCTCCTATTACCTTCCAGTATAAATTCTAACTTTTAATCTCTTGATCAGACTTCCCCAAACTGGATGTGTATGAGAAAAGACCTATTTTTAATTTCCCCAGAGTCTTAAGATACTTGGGATAGTGTGGGGAGTTGAGCTAGGGGGTGATGATAATTAAGTTCCTGAGCTATGAGTGTTAGGATGCTGAAAATTAATTCCTGAAGTGAGGGGAAGTGTCGCTATGGACTGTCTGCCCATCCCCAAAGGATATCCTCAGCATACCACAAAGAGAGATGTCTGTGGACTCAAGTTTTGGTAACAGATCATAAACTTGGAATGGCAATATAGTATTATAGTGGCAGTAGACTTTAATTATGTGCAAATCAGATGAAGTCCTTGTTCTTTGTACAGTATAGAGTAGCTACCAATTTATTCACTTTGCTTAATTATAATTTCATCCTTTAAAAATGGAGGAACAAATGAAGTTAATTACTATTCTGGATTTGATTCTCACTAAGAAGGAGAAACCAGTGATTGGGACACAAATGATGGAGATTTTAGGGTGAAGTGATTACTTGATCTGAGAATTTGTTACACAGGGGAGGAAATATGGGCATAGTCTATCAAATATCCAATATTTTAAGAGGACAGATATCAAAGACTTCAGAAAAAGAATAATTATTTTCCCTTATTCTGAAATTCTATAAGGACTCCTGTGATATCCAAGATGACATGGTAGTTGTTTTTCATATAATTATTCAAACAAATATATTCAAAATAAGGATATATGTGCCACATCTATAAAAATTAAAACCAAATCAATAGAGCAAGAAGGCAAATAAGGCAGGAACCTCAAAAAATTCATGTCGGAGAATGTAAATTCCTGAAGCTCCCATTCAACCTTGCTACACCCAGTTCACCCTTTTAAAGTAGAACAGAGCCATTATGTGGCAGCAAAGAACCAATTAGAGAAAGAGGCTTCCTTGTCCAATACAAAAGAGAGCAAAAGTATAGACAAGGTCAGCATTTTCTTCTTAGAATTTACTTTGGACAGGAAACTAACAAAGATTGAACATGCCCTAATGAAAAGCTTTTGAATACAGAAGGAAAAATGGACCATCACAATGAAAGCAGGAGGGACCAATGAGTCCAGTAGGTGTTACTAGTGAAAGAAAAAGACTGAGAGTCAAAAATTCAAAACGAGAAAAGCTGATATTTATTTACTTAGTTCCCAAGCAAGTAAACAGAGCATGGAATCCATGAAGACTAAAGGGAACATGTATAAAAAGTATAAGGTCAAAATATATTGAATGAATCATATGTTAATCAGGTCAGTGGCTCAGCAAACAGAGTGCTGGATCTAGAGTAGTAAGTACTAAGTTCAAATCTGATCAAAGACAGTAATTGTGTGATCTTGGACAAATCACAATTGATTTGCTTCTGTTTCATTATATGTACAATGCAATTAATAGATCTTATATTCCAGGGTTGAGAGGATCAAATGAGATAGATAAGATATACATGAGAAATCTTAAAGTACTATATATGTATATATATATATATATATATATATATATATATATGCTAGTTTATTATTAAAATTATTATTTTATTATATTACATTAACTGTCAAAAGAAATATACTGAACAAAAAAGAAGACTCTATTTGAAGAAAATAATTTTACAGGTTCCCAATAGGTCATGGCCAAACAAGAAACTCTGGAAGTTTTGGAAAAGAGTAATAAAACAAATTAAAAGGACAATAACATGAAAACTGTTTCAGTTAGTGAGAAACTTGGAGAGAAACTAATGGAAAACAAAGAGTGAATAATTGATACACCTGATTGAGTCATTCTCATGTATCAGGGTCTCTGAAAATTACAGATTTGGGGCTAAAATATTGAAATGGAAGAAAATCTGACAGAAAAGCAGGAAAATATGACAATTTTTTTGGGAAAAAAACCAAAATGTACTTTATTCCTTTCAAAGTGACTGAACTGGAAGACTGGGTTGTGAAGAAAAAAAGAAGGAACACTGGCAATCCAGAAGAGAGCAACAGAGAGAGAAGGAATAATGCACTCTAATACCTAAATATTATACTGCAGTGAAGGATTACAGGAAATTGCTGTAAAGCCAAGCATAAGCAGCTTTCCAGAGGACTGCTACTGTGAACATCTTCAAACTTCAGATTTCACAATATAGTGAAATTTCTATTTATTCAGCAGTAAATTAAAGCAAAACATTCACAGAAATAAAAGTACAGCATTCACAATATTATGACATAACAACTTATCACTAAAATGCCCACATGGTTTTCACCAAAGTGGTCACCTAGTTTTAAACAAAGTACATTCATTTAGTAACTCAATCATTTACTAAGTCCTTAATTTAGTAATCCTTAAGGAGGCTTGCCTTCCCAGTGGACACAAAGTACAAAGGTCAAAGTTCTCCCCCCCCCCCCCCCCCCCCGCCAGGTCACGTTGTCTTAATCTCCTCAATCAAAAAGTCTTCTTTCTCCTTAATTGGAGAAATCCTTAACCCAATCATCTAAATGTAAAGGTCAAAGTTCTTCACACCTAGGCTGCAGTAAATCATGATCTTCTCAGTTTGCGTTAAATACCCAAGGAGAAGTCTTTTGATCTTGACTCGAGGCAGGCTTTCAGCTTCCATGGTTCCTCTTCCATAGTCCCAGTTGCTGCCCAAGTCTATCCAACTGTCACCTGAATTCAAAGGCAGACAGGTCTCAGTTCCTTGTCCAGCTCCTTGTGCAGTTTCTGTTCCATATTGAAGCTCACAGTGTCTAGTCCACCTCAAGTCCTTCACAGTTTCTGTTCTTGGGAACACAAAGCTTAACAAAGCCACAATAACATTCACACATATTGCTGGCATCTTCATCACTTCACTTTCTGTCTGTGAAATCAACATAGACCCAACAACAAGATCTGAGAAATCAACACAAATCATCAGTATAGTCCCAGGACTTCTGAAAATGTCAGTAAGACCCTTTTCCAGGATTTCTGTAAACATGCAACAAGAAAATCCTCTTTCAGGGCTTCTGAACCAACAGCAAGGTACCTGGGCTACTGTAAAAACAGGAATATCCTCTATTATTAGATGAATCTGACCAAGTAACATCAAAACATGCAGACAAAGTACCAACACCACAGCCATGCTTCCTCCCAGTTCTCCTCTCTTCTTATTTCTCAGTTCTTCTCAATTCTCTTCTCAGTTCTTCTCAGTTCTCAGTTCAGTTCTCAGTTCTCTGTTCTGCCACCACAAGTTCTGTTCTCTATTCTGTTCTCAATCTGTAGCAGTTCTCAGAAGTTCTCAGGATCCAAGCAGTTCTCTCTCTCTCTCACCAATTCTCATTCCTGGCAATTCCAGCTGGCTGTCCGAAGTTCTCAGCAGCTCTGGCTGGCTCTCAGAAGTTCTCAGAAGGAGTTCTGGCTCTCTAGCTTGGGCTTTCCTTTATATGTGGCATTAGCTCCTTCCTGTTCTGCCCCTTCCTGTTACATGAGCAAGTTCATTCTACTGTGGGATTTACAAGCTCTGGATCTTAATACCTGATACAATCATGAACTTGAAACAAGGTGTTAAGTGGCTGTTTGATTGCCAACACAAGAGCAGGGAAGATCTTCAAATCCCCATTACCATTACAACTGCACAGAACTATTGAATGAAGATGAGAAAGTATTAATTGATTCCCTTATACAGGGGTAAGAGGGTCATACTTGAAACACTAAGGAACATTAACTATTAAATTTTACAACTTAAGTAATAAATTACAAATTTTTCAAGTGGTCAAAAGATAAGACCTTGTGTATGAAGGAAATGTCAATTGAGATAGCCCAGGATTATTCTGTAGCAATCATAAATCAAAGAAAAGAATGGCAGAGAATATTCCAATATTCCAAAATCAAAGGAGCTTGAGTTCGTCCCAGATAATGTATCTTTTTGAGTTTAGCTTAATGGTCTAAATAAATAAATAAAAATCCTTTAAAAAGAGAGAGATATAAATTATTCCTGAAAATAGAAGGTATGAGCAGAAAATCTGACTTGCAAATATTCTAATTAACAGAAACACTAAAAAGCAAAAAAAAAATATAATTATCAAGGGAAAAAATGGGCTACCCTTGAGAGTCCTACACCATTCACCTCTGACCACCAATAAACCTCTTTGGGAAACTCCATATTTCTCTTAATTCTCTTAGGTCGAAGGAAACATCTGTCTTGGGGTACCTTAGAAGAAGGAAATTTTCAAAATAGAAAAATAAACAATTTTAATGAAGAGCAAAGGAAGAAGTAGTCTTAGTGTATTATACACAGGGACCTCATCTACCATGAGCAATTATAAAGAAGATAAAAGCAAAGGCCAGGAACAGATAACAAATACAAAACTGTGACATACTCCCGTAAGCAAAGTGTCAGGAGTGTTAAAGTTCAGAATTAACTGAGACTGAGTCAAGTGAAATCTAGGGAGAACTTTTTTTTTTAAGGTTAAAAAAAAAAGCTCTGTTGAGATGAAAATTGGTGCTAATAAATGCTAATTTTTGTTTCTGTTTGTCTGTTTTCTCTGCAAAGAACAAAAATATTTGAAATAGTAAGGAAAGAGAAAAACTTAGGGCACATTAGGAAAGATTTAGAGCTCAAAAATAGGTAGTCAATAGTTCTCTTACACTTCATTCTTGTCACAACACATTTAGATCATTGTTTTCAATTCTAGGCACCAGATGTTAAGAAGTACATTTGATAAATGGGATAGTGACCAGAGGAGAGCAAACAGAAGAATTGAGGGCCATGAGATTGAATTATGGAAGGATTAGTTGAAATAAGCAGGGGTGCTGACAAAGTATCTATTCACCCTCCTCCCACCATTGAGCTCCCAAAAGATTTTCTGCATACTTTGTCAATCAGAATGGTTTCCAAATCATAGCTCATGAGCACCTAAATGTTGAATCTCTTTTTACTAGTCACAATACATCCCTCATGGTAGCTAGGGGGTCAGTGGATAGAATGGTGAACCTGAAGTCAGGAAGAACTTATCTTCTTGAGTTCAAAGCTTGCCTCAGGTATATGACCCTAAGTAAGTCACAACCCCATTTGCCCCAGTTTCCTCATCTGTAAAATGAGCTGAAGAAAGAAATGGTAAATTACTCTAATATCTTTGCGAAGAAAATCCCAAATGGGGTCACCAAGAGTCAGATACAACTGAAAAACCACTGAGTAGCAACTAAATGTAATACTTCATTAGTCAAAGTAAATGCTTTTAAGGAAATGATATAATGATAAAAGTAAAAATGGAACATTTTCCCCATGAAATTGGAACTCATTATCTCGCAAAAACACATATTCTTAGTAGAAAGAGTGTATGTTTATCGAGATTGCGCTTGGAATATGTGCATTTGGGGAACCTATTTGACTATGGCATGAGCTTGGAGGGAAAAACTCATGTCCCTGACACATCCAAGAAACTAATGTCCTTTGGTACTGTAATCCTGCTTCTTTCTATTGGCCTTCACCCAATCAAACATAGTATGTCTGCTCTCCCTCTACCCCCATACACACCAGATGCATAGTTACACATAGTTGGTTTTTATCCAGCCATGTGAGGATCACATTGCACCCTATCTACCATCCAAAAGGACATTGTAGACCCCTCTACTGCAGGGGAGGTCTATTCATCTTTCACCTTGTTATTTCTTCATATTGTTCTTCAGATACATACCTTTTGAGGTGCTATCTTTAGAACCACATAAACCTCTCCTTTTTCCACTAGAGTTTGCTTTGGCTAATAAATCTCTCCTCCATTTGAGGAGGCATTATAGTTCTCTTAGCTCTCTCAGGCAACATTGTTGGAGCACATCCTCAGCTTAGATATGCTAGACAGTAAATGTCCTACCTGCTTTTGAACTTGGAATTCCTCTCTTAATTACTTTTCTTCTCTACTGTCACTTTTGAAATCCTAATTTCAAATTTCATGTATTTTTTAAAATCAGAAATATTCCTCTGTTCTTAGTATATTTCTGTTACCTCCCTCCACTCAGTTGAACCAAATATTCCTTGTACTCTACTTAAAAGGAAAAAAGGGGTGGGGTGGGGGCTAAATGAGCCAGTTGATAAACTGGTGTCAGCTCCAGATTCAGGAGCTCTGTTCTATGCAAGTAACAAGTTATGGGATAATAAAAAGAAACTGAAAAGGTTAAAGTTTGGCAACTTTTATTTTATTTTACTACCTGCAACAATACACATCATGGCTTCTCAGAATTGAAAGAAGATAAGGGAAGATTAAAGGGGAACATGATATCTAGTCTCAAGTACAAAAAAGATTGAAGAAACTTGGGATTGAGCCCAGAGTGTAGAACCAAGAGCAATGGGTAGAAGTTGCACTGTTAGAATTGCTGGAATGGCAAATTTCTTAATAGGTAAAGCCATTCAGAGGCAGAGTGGGTTGCATAAAGAATTATGTTCTCACACAGGAAGTTTTCCAATAAAGTCCTATTAATGTCTGACATAACATGTACCACTTGAACTAAATGATCTCTAAAGTTTCTACTCTCTCTGAGTTTATTGCAGGTCCATAGATTTAAAAATGGAAGGAATTTCAAAGTTCACATAGTGTAACCCCTCAAATTATTTGTGAAAACTACTTGAGTCAAGCAGTAATTTTGATATGATTTCAAATTTTGATGACAATTATATTTGTTCTTCTGTTAAAAACCAGAGCTCTACTCTTTGCCAGATAAGACCAAACTGAGCTAGTTTCTCCACCTTTACTTAATACTCTGTCAACTGGATATTGGATTCCACCTCATACAAAATATGTTCCATTACTCTTTTGTTGTGTTTTCAACTCAGTGGTTTTTAAATTTTTTTTAAAGGAATCTTACTTGAAGGAAAGATAGAAAAAAAGCTGTTAGGTCATAAGGATTATATTTGACTTTAGTTGTAATTTTTTTATTCTGAGCTCAAAAACCAAAAACAGTAAGAATTTCTATATGTCACTATACACCAAAGGATCATTTTATATGACAATCAAATTTCCATTTCGTACCACATGCTTTTTAAAAAAGGTATGTGATAAATTCAACATTTCACTATGAAAAATTTCCTGTTTATCTGAGCTTCTTTTCTGTGCATTAAAAAAGTATTTTTTTCCTATCAATACTTTTGCTAGTGTCATTGTCATATAAATTGCTCTTTTTCCACTTCTCTCTACATTAGTTTCTTTTTCCAAGGACTCTATGGGATTATATATTTTGTCATTTATTATGGCATAGTAATATTTCATTATATACATATTTCACAACTTATTCAACCACTCAATTAAAAAGTACCCTATTAGTTTCCATTCATTCATTCAAATCTTCACTTTTTTCCTTTCTCTTCCTTTTAATCATCTTTTTGCTTCTTAAGGAAGTATAGTTTTCTTGTGATTATTCACTCCCTGATATTTTCCATCTTATTAACTCCTCTTTCCCTATTCCCACCTTCTTCCTTATAGTCCGATGTATTTCCACATCAAAATCTTTGTGTGTGTCTGTATATTCAGTCAGACAGGTAGATGGAACAGAGAGAGAGAGAGAGAGAGAGCGAGAAAGAGAGTGAGCGAGCATAGAATGCCAGGAAAACTTATTGTCTTGATACTTAATAGCTGTGTGACCCTGGAAAAGTCACTTATCCCTGTTTGCCTCAGTTTCTTCATCTGAAAAATGAGCCAAAGAAGGAAATGGCAAACCACTCCACTGTTGTTGTTGTTTTTTATTTTTGTTATTTTCCAAGAAAACCCCAAATGAACTCATAAAGAATCAGAAACCTCCTTTGTACTCATTTAAAGTGATTTGAAAATTTTGAACGGTTGTGAGATAAGAGTGAGGTCCATCCACCTACTCCTTCCTCCTGGTTTGTAAAATTTCATGTTCCAAAATATGAAAAACAGCAAGCTCTGTTCTCATAACACTGGTGTATTCTTTTTATGTTCCCTTTTCTTTCCCTTCTTAAAAATCCCAGTATAGAATCAATCTACTAACCAGTACTTTCCTTATTTATTTCCCTCAATAACCTTTCAAGACATTAAGGTTCCAAAGGAACAGCTGTTTCTCTTCCCCCTATTTGAATGTTAGTACTTCATTATCTTCCTTTGGTTCTAGCTTCTTCAAATTACTCAAATGAATTTACTTTTCTATACTTCTCTTAATTTTTGTGGTGTATTTCAAGGTTTTGTTCAACTCCTCTTCCCCCTCTCCATCAGAAATGCTTCACAGTGTTCTTTTATCTGTGTTAAAACCCAGTTAAATAATTATTCACTACAAAATCATGGCCACCATGTATAATGGGAGTTAGGGAAAGATGGAGTGATCAGAAGGGGGACAGAACTTTTTATGGTACTTGGGCCACTTGCTTCTAACACAATCATTCCCTATCTCTTAAGAGGATGGAGTGATGGAGACTGGGTGACCAGTGCCAAGACTGTGTGTGTGTGTGTGTGTGTGTGTGTGTGTGTGTGTGAGTGTGTGTGTATGTGTGTGTGATTATACTGTTGATACACTGCAAGTCTAGTTCAGTGTTCTGCTCTGAATTTAGCAACTAATCTTCTAAATCTGACTTTGAAACCTCTCCATTTCTTTTTGGGGGAAGAGTGTTTGGATGAGGGAGTCTTTTTTAAGTGGAAAGCAGATTTGCTAAAACTTGAGTTCAAATCTTGCCTTTGACACATACTAACTTTTTGTGTCTGGACATGTTACTTTAACTCTTAGTGCTCTAGAAAGCTGTAAGGTGAGAAGTTGAAAAAAGGTATTTGTCTGTGTTGGCAAACAGAATTCCTGATGGGGAGATTGCACAATGATAAAGTCATTAATCTAGTAAATAAATGATATAAATTTTCCATACATAATGGAAAAACCGAATAATACATATTGTCATCACCTGCGTCGCCATTATTATCCTCATCACTGATAGATCCACATCAGTGTGGGTACTCTAACACCAGAACAAATCACAACTCACCCAAGTTTTCTAATCAAAGTGATTATTGTACATGTTCATAAATAAAATCTCCACACAGAATTTATCCAGTATGCTGAAGGCTCTCCTCTAGGTATTTTCATGTTTTACTGATACCAGTTTAATGTAGAGTGTGTCCATCTCTCATCCTTCATTTTTTCTATGTTGCTGATATACTTCCTTTCCCAATCATCCATGTTATTTATTACATATTTTCAATTTTTCAAATTCATTTCATCATGGATAATGTGCTATGGCACATTTATAGTAATAATGAATCTCAAAACCCCTTTGTATCCCCTATAATTTTGATTCTTTTGAGATTGTGATATATCATGATTCATAGCTGTGTAGCATTGTTACTAAAGGAGTATTGGTCTTTAAGGAGATAAACTTTTGCTGTAGGGAGTCATCTATGATCAATGGAAATATCTTGCTGTTTCATAAATATGAGCTAGCTCACTATCAATCATTTTTATCATCACCCACAAATATATAATATCACAATTTACAAAAATGTTGTATAATTCCTCTTTGAGGTAGATGGTGCTAGTACTTATCCCCATTTTATAGATGAGAAAAGTGAGGTATCATAGATGCTATGACTTGCCCATTCTCTCATGGATAGTATGTTTGGAATCAAGATTGTGCAGTCGGGTCTTCTCACTCTAAATCTGTCATAAAATTTGGCCCCATACACTGAAGAAAAAAATAGATTATCCTTATTTACTACTATTCACCATATCTTCGACATATGTGCTATATCTAGGAAAAAGTCCTCAACTCTGTTTTCTATCATCTTCCTACTTTTAGGGCTCGATGAAGCCTAAAGGCTGCTACATTTGGAACCAAAATGATACCTTGCAAAATTCAAGTTTGTTTACCCTTGGCAAACATAACTTCCTGTTTTGAAGAAGAAGGAAAAAAGCCCAAAGGTATCATGAACATCAAAGAGCTCTTGAAAAATAACATTTTGATGAGTTAAGAGTAAAGCAGTAAGAAATAAGTATGGATTAAATGTCTCTTTAAAAAATGGGTTTTAAAAATTGATGGAACAGCACTTGGAAAACCACAGTCTCAGTTGGGCCAAACCCCTAATATTTGAAAAATGCTTTGTTACACTTGACAAAGTCAACCCTACTGAGTGTCTCAAAAGATATTGCCACTACAGGTCAACAGAAAACTCCATAAATAGCCAGTTCAAGTTTCCAAGCAGCTTTTCCAGTTGAAGCATAAAATAAAACATAATTTCTTCTTTATGAATGAGGGGCTTTCTTGCAGCATTTCCAAATAGGAGAAATGCATTCTGAAATGGAAAAAAAAAAACCCAGCTTTTTGAAAATAATTGCTCATAATTATTACTTGTCTGAACAATTTCATGATCACACCTTCCATTTATATAGGATAACTTTTCTCCAAGAGAACAAAGTGTTTTAATGTATATTTATTGCTCCTTTAAAAATAATAATAGTGATATGTAGGTTTTTCTTCTCTCCCATCCCCTCCCTCCCTTTCTTCCTCCTTCATTCTTTCCTTCTTTTATCCTTCCTTCCCATTTTCCTTTACTCACATCTTCCTATTCGCCTCCTTTTCTTTTCCCTAACCTTTCTTTTTTTCCTTCTGTCTTGTTAATCCTTTACTCTAGCTTACTTCCTCTCCTACCTTTTCTGTTTTTTCTTGTCTCTCTAGCCCCCCTTCTCTCTCTCTCTCTCTCTCTCTCTCTCTCTCTCTCTCTCTCTCTCTCTCCCTGTTTCTCTGTCTCCCTCTCTCCTTTCCCTCCATTTGCACTCTGTCACTGATTTAAATAAAACTTTCTGCTCTAAGGGTAGACTTGATTGATATTTACAGGATCAATTCACCCTGCCCCACTGAAAGTACATAATATGATAACCCAATTAATTTTAATCATAAGCATTATATTAAATGGGGAAAAATCCTTTGAATTGGAGTGATACAGCACAAGAATCATATTTGCATAGAACAAGAAAACTTACCCAGGGATGGTTTACAAATTATCAAACAGGGTTAGAAAAGAGTCATTTCAGAAGTGAAATGATTTTTTCTATTGGAAATCTGAGAAGAAATTTACCAATGAGTATGAAGAGGAGAGGATTACTTTGAGATTTGGCCATGTTTTCCCTTGTGCTTCACCCCACTGGACTTCGACTGTAGAAGGAATTTTGAACATTGAAGAATCAAGAGAATTTTAGATTTTCCACCTTCCTATCAGTGTCCTAGCCCCTTACCTGGATCAGCTGATGTAAATATTAGCATTGGGAGCCAAGGATAGAAAAATGTGGATTCACTCTGATCTTGTATCTCATGTCTTCCACATATCTTTTCTAGGCTTGAGTCTGCTATTCCATGGACTCTATATCTGTTTGTTGAAGAATGTACCCCAGACTTCTGGGAAGATATTTTGTGACAACTATTCTTACTGCTCCATCTTAGTAAGTACCCCTTAATAAAAGATATTTAAGTCTGACTGGCAAATACGAATTCTTAACCAATAGTATTGGGAAGAGAAAGCAGGGCGCGTACTAGAACAGTTTCATGCTGGTGTAATTAGGGGACATTCTCATTCAAGGATACTCTAGAACCCTGGTAAAATTCAGAACTTTATCAGCTTCTTCCTGTCCCTCTGCCATCAAAAAGACGGGAAGATCAGTAGTATAATTCAGTAACTGGGTGGTTGATCCATATTTATGTTGCATCAGTCAATGCCCTGAAGAAGCAATGGTACCATGTCTTTGTGCTCTGCCTCAAGTTTTTAGAGATACAAGACAGAGTAAAGATAGAGCACTAGATGTAGTGTCAGGACAATTAGGGTTCAAGTCTTGCCTCAAATAATTACTAACCCTGTGACCCTGCTCCAGACCTTTAATTCTGTTGGTTTCAGTTCCTCATGTGTTAAATGAGGGTTGCATTATCAGATGGCCTCTAAGGTTCCTTCTACCTTTAAATCTGGGATCCTTTACTGCTAAGCACTGGCTAGGATAATGGTTGTCCAAAATAAAGCTCAGGTTCGTGTGGATTATTCTTATAATTATATTATAGATTTCATTCAATTCAATCATCATTTCTTAAGCACCAACTAAGAGCCAGGCACTGTGCTAAGCACTGGAAATAGGAAGAGATAGGAAAATATATTAATTGGTATTTAATAGATTCGGGTTGCAAATTTTGGATGATAACTAGGTGTAAATCATCTAATCTCTCAGTGCTCTAAATAACTCTCTAAGACTGTAAATTGCAGAAATGGTACTGACTTACATTAATAAAGGAAGTTTTCCTTTCCAGATTTCCCCCTACCAGTGAAATCAAAAAGTTCTGTCCTTATCTCTATTCTTATCTCTATCTCTGTCCCTCTCCTTCTTCTGCTCCCTCTCTCCTCAATTTCTATTCCTATACATACACAGCAAATAGACATATATCTGCATATAGCATATATGATACATTTATGCAAACAGAAATGTTCTCATATGTCATGTGTAATTATGCATATATACATATACATATGAATATATATACAAGATATCCCCAAAGTCTCCCTTTACACAACAGGACCTTATAGTTATTGACAGTTGCTTAAAACAGTAAGGTTAAAATACCTTTCCTAGAGGGTCACAAAAGAAGTATGTGTCAGAGGGAAACTTGACCCCAAGTCTTCCTGGCCTTAGTAAGAGAGTGTGGAAAAGTGACAAGAGTGATGAGGGAAAAAGATCTGAATTATATAACCAAAAAGGTAAAAAATAAGAATTTAAAGATATGCATTGTTAAATCTTTTAAATACATGCAAGTCATGTTACTGACAGCGTACTATCCAAAAGCACTTTGTTCCGTCTTTTTCATATGGTTTCATTCCTATGAGATACTGCATCTTGACCCTGGGAACTTTTCATCCTGAAAGATAGTTTCTGCTCTGGAATTTGCACCTCATTACTACCCTCTGCCCTTGAAGCTCCTCCCTACCTCTGATTGGAGGGTGGAGACTGAATACCTTCTTCTAGAATCTTCCTTTTAGGCAGGTGACCTGGCCAGTCATCTTTTCATTTCCCATCTCATTGCAGACCTCTGGATATCTCCATTATGCCTTTCAGCTCTTCCCTTTTAGCTTCCATTTCTATATTGTCTTCCCCTCCTTAGACTGTAAGCTCCATGAGGGCAAGGACTATCTTTTGCCTTTCTCTGTATCCCCAAAGTTTAGCACAAAGCACAACACATAGCAGGTCCTCAATAAATTTTAATTGACTGATGGAGAGGTAGCTTGGTGTAATTGGGAGAGCACTGGACTG
The DNA here is from genome assembly GCA_028627135.1 of Pseudochirops cupreus. Classification (NCBI taxonomy): domain Eukaryota; kingdom Metazoa; phylum Chordata; class Mammalia; order Diprotodontia; family Pseudocheiridae; genus Pseudochirops; species Pseudochirops cupreus. Next base: position 271,865,076 of record CM053580.1, on the reverse strand, counting down.
GAAGTCAGGAAGGCTAAGGTTCGATTCATCCCTTTCATCCACATTGGCTATGTGATGATGGGTATACCACTTAAATGTTTTTTGTCTCAGTTTCCTCATCTGTAAAACTCTAAAAATATATCAGTAGTACTGAATCTGATAATGTAGGTAAAACAATTTGCAAACCTTAAGGCATAATATTAATGTCAAATATTATTAGTTAGATATCCTTCCAAATATGAGTTCATATACAATTCATAGTCATTAGTAATTAGCATACATATGATTATAGTGATAACTTCTATTAAGGACTTAAAATGTGTTTGTTCTCTCAACTAAGGTAAACATTCTCCTCTATATTCTTCTCGTTTCCATTCATTTATTCAGTAGACCCTTTTTTGTCCTGGAAAGAAGTCAAAGGTAAGCCTAGATCCAGCCTTTATATGAAATGTAACAACTTTGAAATAAGTGGGGTGTAAAGGAATGCACTTTTGCTATGATGTGGTTTTAAACTGAATGTTACCAGAGAGAAGATGGATACTAACGGAGGTATTAAATAATTGATGTCGCTTTGGGGTGGTGAAGGGGCAAGAGCTAGCATTCATAGGGTTTTAGGACATAAAACTCAAAATTGTGGATGCAATTGCTTGCATGATTTGCCTGACATTCAGCCAAAATCCATGAGCTCATATTCACCGGCAATAACTATATTTACTACCACCAGAATGAAATTCAAATCATTCAGTGTGTAGCCCTAATAATAATCCTATATGACTAGGGGCTGCTTCTTCAACATTATTTCCACCTAATTTATAATCAAGATGTTCAATTAATAATTTCAGCACTTTACGCAGTGTTAAGTCAGCTGAAAAATATGTGATTTTTCCACTTTTCATTTTTCACAATGCTGAGGAATGCATAATAACTCGACAAAATGGGGATGCCAGGAAAGCAATGATTATCAACAGACTAATAGGGAAAAGAAAGGGTTGGAAGAGAAAAGCTGAAAACTTGATTGAGTTTTGTAAAATGTAAAGGCACTACACCCTTTCAAAAATAAAACAGCCACATTGACTGTACCTTTCCAGTTATCTTGAAGTCCTTAGGAAAATGGAATACAAGTGGCTGAGATTGACAGTCAGAGGAAGAGTGATTGTGGCTTATTTGGGTCATTTTTCCACTTGAAACAGCATCAGTTCTTATGGGATTCACTACCTATTCCTTGATCTTTCTTACATTGATCAATTTCACTTCTTCTATATTGCCTCTATCAACTTCCTGCTGCTATGCCCCATATGTAGACTAATTAATCCATCAATGCCCCAAGCTTCTATATAGTTTAAGAGGAGTAAGAACAATTAGGAGCATTGCATAGAGGTAGATAGTATAAGAAAGATCTTTCTCTCAGTTAAAGTGATCTAGAAATTGAATGAGCAGTTTTGTATGTCAGTGAGGTTCCTTTCACTGGATGTTATGAGAATGCTGAATGACTATTAGTCAAAGATATTGTAGAGAGGATTCTTAGATTTGGTGTAGAATTGTGCTAGATGACCTGGAAGTCTTTTAAACTTTCAGATGTGATACTTTGAAATAGCTGGTGAACCTGTACTTAATCATTTAGTTAATACATAATGAGGATAAGAAAGTGTGAAGCCCTTTTCAAAGGAACATACAAATGATTGGGCCCTAGGACTCAACTTTCTGCCTTCATAGCTTTAAAATAGCCCAATAGAGTCACTTAACATAAGAATAAAATTCTCCCAATCTTACAGGTTTTTGTTATAAAGTATTGAAGGTCCTACCAAAATTTAATTATCAGGGAGACGAAATACATGCAACCATTGTCAATCATTAATAAGTTAGTTTATCAGATTCATTAACCAATCCCAGGCCCAATTAACTGAAGAAATCAAGCACAGTCTACAGTTTATTCTGACAGAGGAGGGGAAGGGCCAGAGGAAACACACACATTTAATGATGTCCAGGAGAAACTCACCTAAATGTGGTAATGGGGCACAGTGAGTAGCACTTAGGCAGAAGAAAGCACTGGAACTTCGGGGTAGGAGCAGGGAGGGAGTGGTATCAATGGGGTATTGTGGAACAAATCCCAGACTTAGAAGTCCTATGTTTCAGTTACTACTTTCTAAGGCTCACTAACTATGGGGACTTAGGAAAAATCACTTTACCTTTCTGAATTTTAGTAATATTATTATAGTTATCAAGGAGAACCTTCATTGATTTGGTGGATCCCCATCAACTTGCTGAGATCAATGGTTGTAAACCTTTATTTGAAGAAAGTTATCTCCCATGAACTGGACGTTTACCTGGTTGGAAGGTCATGATAAACTTTTCTGATTGTGCCCCATATTTAATATGTCTTTTGATTTCTAGTTAATTGAGGTCTCAAAACTTGGACTCAATCAATTCATAGACTTGTAAATGACTCTTCTTTTTTTGTGAACCATAATTTCTCCTTCTTCCTGATTCACTCTGTCTGGAAGTTCAAGGAAGAGAAAGCACTTCAGAATAATTTAGGTAGAAAAATAGGGGAAAAAAAAAACAAACAAATTTGGATGTTTCATAGGCTATGGAGGGAAAAGTTACTCCAACAAGAGTTCACCCATCATGCAACTTTATTTAACCAAACATCAGCAAATAGTTTTAGTCACTGGGGACTAATCAGAGAAGCTCACAATATTCTCCTAGCAATCATGTCCCTCAGTAAGTGGTATAAATATCCAACTATATAGGTAGGGGCAAACTTTAGTTTAATAAAAGTCTTGTCCAGCAGCCTAATCAAGTAGACTGAGAAGGAAAGAAATAAACATTTATTGGTCATTTTTTTGTCGGGCACTGTGCTAAGCCATGGGGATACAAAGAGAGAGAAAAATCATCCCTTGCCAAATGAAGGTTTTTCATCCTAATGGAGCAAAACAATCCACAGAAGTGAGTTGAAAAACAGGGGTTAGGGGGATGAAGGTGAATGAAGACATACTTTTGAAGTCAAGAAAGTCAGGAGCAAGACCAGCAGAAGAATAAAGGCTGACCAGTCTGGTATGCCTTCGAAAAAAAAAAAAAGAGGCTCCAGGAAGAAGTTTCCAGTGGGAGAAAGGAGGCAGAGCTTGCGTGGAAGTATTCAAGGGTGAGTAGATCACACTGATAGTGGGATGTTCTGGGATGAGTAGGCAAGCAGGCACTGAGGGAAGTTTCAGAACAAAAGATCAGTAAAGGCATAATTTTGTTGTCCAGAAAATCAGGTATAGGACCAGGAGGGGAATGAAGGTACTGGGGTCCCTAGACACTTACTAAATTAATCAGAGACTTCTTTGAGGACTCCAATTACATCTATAAAGAGAAGGGATTATTCTAAATATGTGGGTCTTAATCTGTGGTTTGTGAACTTAAAAATATTTTGATAAATTACTTGAATATTGGTGTTTTCTTACCCTCTTATATTTTATTCTATGCATTAAAAACATTATTCTCAATAGGAGTCAATGACTTTTCCTGTTTGACAAAGGGAACCACAATCAAAAAAGGTTAAAGACCTCTGAAATATCTAAGATTCAAGTTCTGACATTCTATAATTCTGAGTTCTTCCCAAATTCATTTCTTATTTATTTATGCCTGGGTCTCTTGCTCTCCATATGAAAGTCCAGTGACAAATTATGCCTGGTACTAGAAGAATAATATTCTAGTTGGCTATTAGATGTAGTCAATTCATTAAAGAAAATCTTCTTTAATGTATGCAAGACACTAAGTACAATTAGACAACTGGAGTTTCAGGGATTGCCCCCTCCCTCAACATCTCCAACATCTAAAACACACAACAAAAACTACTAGGCCAGAAAAAACAATAGGTTCCTCACGTAGGTTCCGTTTTGTTGTATGCCTAGATAGGTAAATATAAGGAAAATTGAGCTAGACAGAAGCATGAATAAAAGGGGGAAGAAATCAGAGAATTATTAATAAAAATTATGTCAGTCTAACTGATCTTTGAGTGAAGTGCAGTCTGAGTGGGACAATTGAGGAGGAATGAATTTCAAGGATGGAGGATGACTTCTACAAAGAAATAGGGAGACATGAGTGGAGGAAAAGGTTAGAAAAGCTAATTAGTTCAGTTTGACTAGAACATAGAGAAGAAAATTAATAGTCTTGAAAGGTAAGTTGGAGCCACATTGTAGAGGACTTTAAATGAGGAATTTGAATTTTTTTTTCTAAAGGTAATATGGTATCATAGTATGTTTTTGTAATAGGGTGGTGTTATGTTCATACCCTTGCCTTAGGAATATGGTGGCTATTATAGAGATTGAATTTATATGGGCAGAGATTGGAAGCAGGGAGAACTATTACAGGAAGTTATTATAATAATGAGAAGATAAGGGATAAATTAGGGCTTGGGTTAAGGTGGTAGCTGTATGAGAAGAAAGAAATGAAGCCTGAATGTCCTTTTGAATCTCTGAATCATGTCAGATGATACCTTGCCCTGCCCCTTCCCCCCCACAAAAAAAAACAACTCCCCCCCCCCAAAAAACCAAATCAACCACAACCAAAGTGAAATTATACTGTATTAAGAGCTATAACATCTGGTAAACAAGAGAATGATAGTCCCATTTTTTTTCCTGCTCTAGTTGAATCATTTCTGTTTCACTTTGGGGTATCACATTTTAGAAAGCATGTCAGTAAGTTTATTCAGAGGTGGGCAATCAAGATAATAAAAGTCTTGACTTAATGACAAATGTGGATCAATGTATAGACTTAGTAATGTTTAATTCTAGAAAAAAAGTAGTAAGAGGCACATAAGAGTGGTCTTCAAATATTTGAAGGACTTCATTTAAAGAGGGATTAGGATTAATTTTGTTCTGCTTGACCACAGTGAATACCATTAGGAGCTAAAGATAGAAATATCAAAGATGCAAATTTAAACTTACGGTTAAGAATTAAAATGTTTTTTGTTTTGTTTTGTTTTAAATTAGAGCTGGTGGAATAAGCTGAATCAGGAGGTAATGAATTCTTGATCAACAGAGTTCTTGAATAAAGGTTTAATAACCACATTATGTCGCAAAGATGTTTGTTTGTTTTTTAGTGACTTGTACTATATGAATGTCCACTAAGGTATCTTCTAAATATGACATTCTGTGTTTCAACTACCAATTTGTGACTGGAATTCTGGAGAGTTGTGGATTTTAGCTTTCCTTTTCCCCTCCCCTCTTCTCTTTCCAGGATAAAACAACCCCATTTCCCCAGGGCTTTCAATTCATAGAATAGTTATAAAGACAGCAGCAGCAGCAGCAGCAGCAGCAGCAGTAGTAGTAGTAACATAATATATTTCCACTTGTGGTGAGATGTCTTTGTGTGGCTTGAAGGGAGGCAAAGCAGACATTTTTAGCCTCTTTTCTTTCTAGCCTTCTTTAGGGGAGAATTTAATTCTCATCAAGAGGGAAAGTAGGAAGTTGGGACTGGAGGCCAGTTTTTCTCTCCCAGACAGAGTGGACACTGGGCTAGGATTATAGCTATATGATCACTTAAGGGGATATAATGGAGTTCCACCTAAATTTCTAGTTACAGTTTTTTATGGGGGAGAAAGGAAGACCTTATACTTTTTATCCAGTGCTTGACTCCTTTCCACTAAATATCTGTTCCATAATACACAAACAGCATCAGGTAGCAAAGAAATCCATCTATCCAAATCATTCCAAAACAAAAATCAGAAAAGCGGTACCTATTGGAGGATATATACCAGAGTAAAGGAGTTCTCCCATTGTAAGAGAGCTAACAGTTGAACCAAGAGAGAGTGTTAGATTTCACTGAAATCTTTAGTTGAGCAAGCTGGGGAAGGAGACACAGTAAGAGAGATAAGATAATGTCATCCCTTCTCTTTGTCTTCTCAGTCTTTTCCTTCAGTAATCTGAAGATTGTACTATTCCATTTTCCTTCTAGAAGTTTGAAGTCAAAAAGCATCCAAACTGAGGTGGTATTTGAAGAGAATTCAAAGATGACCTTGTAAAGAATGGAAGAACTTTCCTCTCTTCTACTCTCTCTACTCTCTCACCAACTCTACTACTCTCTCATACAGGGCACTACATTCATGTGTACCAGTAAGGAAAGAGTTCCATACCTGTGTGCTTTGGGACTGTGATTACAATAATAATTATTATTGTCATCATTAATTACTAGTAGTAATTAACAAACATTTATGTAGTGCTTTAAGGTTGGTAAAATATGATTTTTTTATTACCTCTTTAGGGCATAGACTATAAATTCACAGAGGCAGAAACTCTCTTAAAGTTTGTTTTTAGAACATAGTTGTTATTTTACAACTGAGGAAATTAAGAGTCAGAGAGATTCCAAGTCACATAAGTAGTTAGTACCAGTATTGGGATGGAACTCCAGATTTTAATTCACAATTTTTATTTTTTCTTATATTTGCTGCCTCCAAACCACTTTTCCTGGTGAATTGACTTTTGAATTTTATGAGGAAAATATGAGCTTTTTAATCTACAGGCACACAATTCTGTTTTGACCTTAGAGTTTTTTTCTAAAAAGAGAAGTCACTCAGCTTGGATTCATTTTCTACCTGATGTGGAATAACTTACTAGAGAGGCATTCATAGGAGCTTCTTAAAGGTACTATTGGACTTACTAAATAAACTGGTGTATTTGTTAAAAATGAAATGAGATTAAATAGTTGATTGAAGAAAGTATGTTTACAGCTTTTTCTTTCCTTAGATGAGGTTTTTTTTAAACTAGAAGTCATAATAAGCCGAATGTACTCTCTGCATCAATTCAGCAAGTTTATTTGAAAGCAGTCACTGCAAGATGTCCCTCATGCTCCTAGAAAGCTAAAAGAGAATTATTTTTGATGATTTGCTATCTCATTATCTCCCCCTCACCCCTTTTCAGTCTTATTCCATTTTATTTCCCAACATGTACTCTTTAATTCAATGACAGTAGCCTCCTGTGGGTTCCATGAAATTTTTTCTGGTTGTCTCCCATACCTGCAACACTTTTACTCTTTCTTTTCTGCTGCTGACCTTCCTACTTCCTTTAAATCTCAACTAAATTTCTATCTTTTACCGACGTTCCCCATTCTTCTTAATTCTAAAATCTTCCCTCTTGTCAATTAAATTCTGTTATCCTGTATATTACTTATTTTGTATATATTTGCATTTCGTCTCTCAGATTAGATTATAAACTGCTTGAGGTCAGGGACTGTCTTTTGACATCTTTTGCATCCCCACACTTTAGCGTTGTGTCTGTCACCTCATAGATACCTAATATGTATTCATTCACTAGATTTGATTCCTCTAATTATTCCTATTGCCCAGATGAGTTATCCTAAGGTAACCCTATTATGTTGGCAATATGGGAATTAGAATAGGAGGGGAAATACATAAAGTGATTTTGAAGGGATTGTGGAAGAATTCTACCCCAAAATATTTTGCCTGTCCATTTTGAACTCTCTTAAATTCTATCATTATTAGGTAGATATATTACTTTGTATTTGGAAAGTTTTTAGGTCTTCCAGAGTTCCCTATTGAAATGTAAATGCTGCTGGTAGGGATAACACCTTAAGCCAGTTATCAGCTAACACCTTAGTGGGGATTAGTTGCCAACAATCTGAGAGCAAGATTGGTGACTGGGGTTGGGGAGATGGGGGCAGGGAGGAGTTTCAAGAGTTGAAAAGATACTAGAAGGTTGGGGACATCAAGGAACACTAGAAAAAAGAGGTGGAAAAGTACAAAGGACAAATTTAAAACCCTTTTCAATTTTGTCAAAACCTGACTATGAAAGGATGGTGAAGGAAGTCAAGGGGTATCTAAATGTTCATTTTCCCCAGTTCCCCCCACCTCACCACACACTCCACCTCAAACTATAGTGAGTGGGGGTTGAACATCAAAAGTGCTTTAAATTAACTTCTTCCCCTAGAAGAAATATTTAACAATTGCTGATGTGATATGTGCCTTGACATTTTGAAGGATTATTCAAAATCTTTTTGTATTTAGGATAATGACTTTCAAAGCACTTACCATCTTGTGCCAGTCAAATGCAACACTTTCTATTCATCACAGTAGGGGTACTAAGTATTAAATATGTAAAAACCCTGAGAAGGTGGTGACACAAACTGGGGAAAGGAATGCAATTTGAAATTTAAGGACCCTAGCTTGGGGCTCTGATGACTCCCTAAGCCCTGTAGGTAATCGTCTTGAATTTTAAGTGAAAGCATTTGTCTCTCTAGTCTTACAATTTACTCCTTTTGCATTGAAAGAGAAATATGGTGGAAGAGTATCATAAAGCCTTAAGACTCCTTGAAGTGAATACAGAAGCCTAGGAATGCTGAGTGAATATACTTGTTTTACCACTTACTTCAATCTGACTTTTCTTGATCCTCTAAATTGATGATACTATTTTTTTTAAATTAACAGTAACAATCTATTCACCATATCCCAGATCTTATTCAATTTCACCTCTCAGTGTTATTTAACAACCCTAACCAACACCTAATCAAAGGACTTTCTGCTTTCTCAACCTCTAGTACTAATCATTTTTTTGTTTTTCCTTCCAGACTTCTGACTTTTCATTCTTTCTTTTGTTTCCCCAACGTTCAATCCTTGCCCTTTGTTTTATTTTTGCAAATACCAAAGATTTAAGTGAAGGGAACAAAACTCGCAAAATTCTCTCTCTCTCTCTCCTCTCTCTCTCTTTCACTGTGTGTGTGTGTGTGTGTGTGTGTGTGTGTGTGTGTGTGTGTGTGTGTGTGTGTGTGTGTGTGTGTGTGTGTGTGTGTGTGT
>CM053580.1:271822889-271855806 GCA_028627135.1 Pseudochirops cupreus | reverse complement strand
TTTGACCACATGTGCTAACTTCATCACTACTGGGTTGGCTTTGACTTTCTGGTTTTGGGACTCAGTTTTCTGGTATTTAAATGAATGCACTATCTATATTTCTTATGTAGAGAGCCTGTTCCATTTTGTGATTAATAACTATATCAGCATATTTATAGTTACTGTAGGCATTGTGAATACTGCATTGCTGATACAATAGTTATGTCTCCCAATCACTGAGACCCAGTTTTTCATCCTTCTTTGGTTTATAAGTACCAATGGGCATATCCATGATCTTCAGAAAGAAATGCATTCAGTGACCCAAACAAAGGTCCACCTACCTAAAAACTTAGCAAGTTGATTCAGAAGTTCATCTGATGAACACTCTAAGGAAGATTTCTCTGACAGCATCATGGTTGGTTGGTTGGTTGGTTTAGTTGTTGTCCTTCATTGTTCAGAGGACCAAAGTGACATCACTATGTTGGAGTCAAGGTATAGCATGTCAAACTGTGACTAATCAGATCAGTTCAGGCTCAGATGGCTCTACCACAGGTTAGACACAAATAATCCTTGTGAAAATGAAGTATGAATTGAAGGAAACAAACAGGAAGCATAAAGATTGTTTTTTAGGCTACGTTAATATGTCAGCTAGTCAGTCAACATGCATTTATTAAGCTATCAAGAAATTAGTATATTCCAGGTACTGCACTCATCTAGGAGGCACAAGGAGAAACAAAAGCAAATGAACAAAACAACAGAATCTGCTGTCAAGCTGCATATATTCTAGTGAGGGAGAAAAGATGCAAAGAGCTAGGAATATATAATATATATATATATACAGAGTAGAGGAAGTAATCTGAAAGGGGAAGGCATTAGCAGTTGGGGAGACCTAAGAAGTCCTCCCAGGTGAGTCTGGGACTGGACCTCTACAGTGGTGGCAGTAAAAGCACAAAGGTAGGGGTAGATCAGAGAAATACTTGGTTCCTCTATGATATGGATAACAAGGAGAGAATCACAGTGAGACTCCTGTGGGTAGTAAAGGAAATGACTTTGAAAAGAATATTCTTAACAATTAAATCCATAGTAGAGCAAAACACACACACACACACAGGAACTGATGAGGAAATATACAGACAAATTCACCAAATTGTACTGAGAGGAAAAGTATATGGTCCAGGGCCTTTTAATTCAATTATAATTCCTTCATTATGCAAATATTCTCCTTTAGCCTAAGCAAAATAAGATTTTAAATGTAGTCCATTTATTTTTGAATATTCATGCTAAAATAGTTCAAATGGAGAGCTAGGATTTGTACTTGGTGTGAGATGATAGCAGGAATAATTCACCTTGCAAGCTACCTAATGACGTCCATTAGCTGTTATCACTCTCTCCTACAGTGATATTCCATGCAGATACAAAGGTTCAAAGATTATATTAGCACTTTCAAAAGAACTTCCAAATTGATGATTGCTTTGGACAGAAGGAGTGAAGCATTCCACAGAAGTTGAGGGAAATATGGCTTCAAATGATCAAAACGACTTTGCTAAAGCTCTAAATGGTAGCAAGGGATGAAAAGCGGCAGAATTAAAGCACCTATGGAATCAGTTCCCTAGTTCCATAGAAGACCAATTAGGAGAGACACTGTAGTAATAATAAGTTAAAGGTGAGAGCCAATGTTGTTTGTCTGTGGGGAAGGAAACAATAATAATAACAAAAATAACACAAGGATTTGCCTTCTTAGAAGCCAAGTAACAGAAGCTTTGGTCACAAATGGAGTATCACAACTTTAAACTGCATACACACAGCCTTCCTGGGTAAGTCCAGTGACATCACTGGACATACCAACCTTCCTTCTTTTTATCTTTCACATCAGATCTCAAACCAGTAAATTGAGAAAGCTTCTGCCCCTAGGGAATGACTCTATCTACTTTACTTAGCACAATGACTTTGTAGCACTCAGGATCAGTCAAGCAAGAAACACTATTACTAAATGGCTACTAGGTGCCAGGCATGTATGCCAACACCTGGGCATGCAAAAAAGAGGCAGCAACTTTGCAAATGCTATCTCTGTCCTTTTAAAAAAAATGAGTCAATTAAAGTTAGTACAGATAAATGCAAGTAAAATAAAGAAAACAATTTATGCAACAACACCACTCTACCGTCTTAAAAGGTTTGAAAGACTTAAGAACTTTGATCAGTGTAATGACCAGCCACAATTACAGAGGACTGGTGAGGAAGCATGCTACCTGGTAGCTAGGTGGTACAGTGGATAGAGCCCTTGGCTTGGAGTAAGGAAGATCTGAGTTCAGATATGATCTTAAGATACTTAATAGCTATGTGGCTCTGGACAAGTCCCTCTAACTCTCTCTCAGTTTCCTCAGCTATGACAGGACAATAACAACACATACCTTGATGGGTTATTGTGAGGATTAAATAAGATAAAATTTGTATAAATCATTTAACACAGTGCCTGGCACATAGTAGGTGCTATAAAAATGTTTATTCCCTTTCTCTTCCCTTACTCTCCCTGCCACGTACCAACATCTGTGATAGGTTTGGGGGAATAAAAAGATAAAAAAAATAAAATAATGAGGCTGATAATTCTATGAATCAGGACAACATGTACATAAATGGTATATTAAAATAGATTTTTAAAATAGTGGGTAATTTGGGAAAGGGGGTATGCACAATCGTTTGCAAAATCAGGAAGACCTCTTGGAGGAAGTAGTGGTTGAGGAGAACTTTAAAGGAAACAAGGTATCCTAAGCAGCATTGATGAGGAGGAACTACATTGTAGGCTTAGGGTACATCCAGCACTAAGGCACAGGGATAGGAGATGGAGTTTTATGCATAAGGGTTAACTGTAAGGCCAATGTGTTAAGTCCTTGAAAGGAAGGGGTATTTCTTCTTTCTCTTGTATCTTTCACTGTGTCTAGGTAATAGAATAGGTAGAAAATAAATACTGCTTTAATTTATTTGATTAATCAAACAAAAGTGGAATATAGTAATGTCTATAAAAGTGAAGAAATCAAAATACAATCTTATGCATATTTACATGATGGCCAAACAACTTAAAAAAAATGTGTTGCTACCTTTTGCTCTTTTGTATTATATTTAGTAGTGCATGTACCTTACCCCTAGTAGGCTGGAACCTCCATGCTTTATTGGTCTTTTTCTTCCCCCAAGCACTTAGCAGAACTCTCTGCTAAACAGTAGCTGTTAAATGATGTTTGTTGAATTCAGTTGAATTTTTAAAAGTCAACTAATGCAATATCATTACAAGTGTGTAAGAAGATCCTGAATTGTCCTTTCCTTGTTAGATGATTACAAAGACTTTAGCTTTATAATAACCACATGACTTTAAATCAGCTTCTCCAGTCATTTGGATTCTGTCATCCATATGTACCTGCCAGTTGAAATTAATGCAACCTTCACATTCTCAGAACCCTCCAGCTTGAGCCTATCCCCCTCTCATCCTTATGATTTCGACCTTTCCAGGTCCCCTCTTGCAGAATAATTATTCAACTCTTCCCCTAAACATTCATAAAAAAAGAGGCTGAATGGTACATTGTTTTTCCATCAAGAGAAACCGATAATATTGGGGCCAGCCTGAAATGGAGAAATAAAAAGAGGCCAGTATCCTTCCAAGTACATAGGAAGTACTCTTGAAGACTTATGCCCTATCTGGTGATTCCTTATGCTTCTCCTGGTATTTAAACATCATTGATGTCCGTTTCTCCTCTTTGGGTGGCTCCTGCTATCCTGTGTCCATTGTCTCTTTCTTAGCTACTCAATCTGCCTCATCATCCGTGCCCTGATGTAGGTCCCAGGATCACTGACTCTTTAGTTCAGCATGAGTTCTTATACTCCCCAAGGGTGTTGGATTATTACTATTTTCCAGAAATGTAAAGACTTCTGAAGATGGCAAAAAGTTGTTTCTAAGTCTAAACATTTATCTTTTCTCCCTATTGCCATCTCACCATTCTCTTCGCCTTCTCTGGGCCTAGGTGTTTTGGTGTCTTTCTTCCCCAACAAAACTTTTCAGAAAAGGATAATAAACTCTTCATCTAAAATATTAATGAATTATCCTCCCTCTATGATTTACATTTGAACATTTAATAATGGAATGAAATGCATTTTTCCCTGTCAAGAAAATACCATGGAAAGGATGGTATTTGGATTGGGAGGAAGTGTACCTACCTATCATCACTGAAATCATATCATGCCCCTTACTGATTTGCAGTGTTACCTCTTCAGACTATGTGTAAAGCCACCCCTGCAGACACACATAATTCATATGGATGTAAATAATCTGAAAACAGACTCCACAATTCGAGCTTAAAGAAGAACTAGTAGGGGATGTATTTTGAGAGGTGGATGGTTATTCCCGGTCAAAAACCTTGAATGTGAGCATATTTGCAGTTACCTGAAAGCAGGAAATCCTTGAAGATTTATTACTAGGGGAACAATGTGATCAAATATATATATTTAAAGATTAGCATGATGATGGTACACAGTATTAAAGGGATAAGGGAGCCTGGAAGTAGGGCCCCATTTTGTTCACTGCTCCCTGTAGTTTTTTCTGAAGTCCATTTGCTCTGTGTCTGAAATGCTTCATTACCCTTCTTTCTCCTCCCCTCCTCATCCCTGTCTTTTCTGGTACCACACCTTCTCCTTTCATTGTCTTCTTCATAGTGCCTAGTACAGGGATAAGAATACAGAAGAAACAAAACATAGACATATTTTATAATTGTTCCATTCCATGCTAACTGTTATTACCACCACTCCCACACACATCCCAAATAATGCCAAAGTAAAATTTGAGGTTAGAGTTATTATATGAGACACGTCATCCTTTAAAAATTGTGTACTGTGTGGTCCTAGAAATATAACTAAATCATTAACTTAAGGGAATAAACTCAGTTCCCAGTAACAGGCTACTGAGGTAGAACAGCAATCTAGTTTTTGACTGTGAAACAGAGAAAACCTAATTTTGAACTTCACTTTCATTTCTGTCATTTATCAGATAAAGTTTCCACGCGATATGATTTACTTAATAGCTTGATTTTTTTTTTACTTCATACTTAATCACCCAGAATACAATCTTTTTTTTTTTAATTTGGCATTCAGCTTTTAATCTTTATTTCTCCAACTTTAGGTATAGTGGTAGATCTGATATTCAAGAGATATTCTATTAGGTTGGGCATTATTAGCCTTACCTAAAGGAACTATTCAAGCTGAGAAAAACAAGGGCATAATTAAAGAAAAGAAGAAATAAGATGGATGAGAAAACCTAATGTCGTTCTAGTTACTAATGATATAAATTTCAATTAATTGAATTGAAAAATTAAGCTATAAAGCAATGCAAACATGCAGAAGAAAAATTCAAATAATTTTTTCTTCATGCTTCTAATTCTTTATAGTACATTACATCAGTTAATGGTAATTTGTATAATTTGTGTAATGACATAAATTGTTATGAACCCGCACACACTGAAGTACTACAAGAACCATAAATCAGGATATGGAGGAGAGAATTGGGGGAGGGGAGGAGACACCAAGCCTGTCTGCCTCAGTTTGATGGAGAATTGAGGTCAAGAAGGTAACCATTCATTAAGTAATGTTATAGCATTGTTTAAAAGAATGGAAAGAGTAAACTGGATATTGGAGGGGGTAAACTAGGTCACTGGTTATCTTATCCTCAGTGATGATCAAAATATTTACCTATTTTATTTTATTTTTTTTGCTTCTTAACTGATATTTTAAAATGACATGTCCTATCCTATGATCTCTTTAGGGCATTCAGGAGGTAGTAAGATTTATAACTAAAGATATCTTGTAATATAGACTACTGGTTTTATATGACATTCTCTCAATTCTGTAATCAAATAGGATAGAACACGTGTACATTAATAAATATCATGGGGGAAACATTTGCTACTTTCCTTAACTAATCCATCTTTCTTTTAGTCTTCTCTGGGAAATGAGACCTGTGAAAATGTCCCACCTATCCTTCAAACTCCCTCTTCAAGCATTTCTTTCCAAATGTATATTCATTGTTATGTCTCTTTCCTTTCTTTTTCCACTCCTTCACCCTCCCACTCATCTTTCTTCCTCCTTCTACTCCTGTTTCTTCCCTTTGCTACTTATCCTGCTACTTCTCCTCTTCTCTTTTTCTTCTACATGTTCCTCTTTCTTCTCCCTCTCCCAATCCCCCTTTCCCTTCTCCTACTCCTCTTTTTCCTTCTTGTTCTTCTTCTTGTTCTTGTTCTTCTTCTTGTTCTTGTTCTTCCTTCAAAGATACACACACACATGCACACACACATGTATTCATTCTGATTGACTCAGAGATATGCCTTTAAAATAATTGAATTTCATTTCAGATCTTCTGTGAAGATGCTTTCGTGTTACCCAATCATGTGGAAGGTTCCAATTTCATTAAATAACTACTGACATTCTTGTGACCTCTGCTTTGTGGGAGTGGAAATGCTCTGATTAACCCAATGCATTTTACTTTCCAGGACTGATAATCCAACCTTTCTTTCTTCCAGACCAACCTTCCCCCCTTGCCAATGGAACTAATGAACTTGAGCTACCTAGACAGTGGGAAATGAAACAGAACATTAACTTTTGTCTTTTAGTGCTGGCAGAGGGTCCGAACCAATAATCCTTGGCATTTACTCCTTTGCCTTTTATTGTTGCAGCACTTTACAAAATTATCTAGTTAGCTAATTTTCCCAACACCTTAGTGAGTGAGGTTAAATGATGCAGCCTCTAAAATAGATATATACAAATGATAACTTGAGAAGGTCCAGTGTAGGAGTTTAGGCTCTAATTATTCCTAGTGATTTGATGTGATTATAGCCATTTTATGGGCCACTGGTTATACCCTCTTCTCTATAACATCTTTTTATCTTCTAAGCACTAGGTGGAACAATTCAGATGACATGATAAAAATCATCACATCTTATATGTTAGAATTTCCTTTTATTAAGACAAAAAAAGTCGTAGATTTAGAGCTTGAAGGGACCTTAGTCATCATCTGTATGTTAAATGTTCCTCATCTGATGATAAAATGTTCCTTATTTTACAGATAAACTGAATCCCAGAAAGATTTTTTGACTTACATAGGGTAACAAGTCTTCAGTGACTTAGATAGTACTTCAGGCCTGATCTTCCTAACACTAAGTCTAGTGAATTATTGTTTTATGTCATACTCATAGACTTTTGCAAAAATGTATTCCTCCTTGTCCTCCCAGTGGTTGTTTCAGTGGAGAATCTATTTTGAATTTTGGAAACAGGAGTCAGAAAATGGATCAGTTATCTCTGGATCTAGTAAAAATAAAGAAGCAAACAAACACTTTCAGAAGTCACTTGGTTTAGGTCTTTGTCTTAGGCACATCAATGACAAATCCCTTAATGATGGATCTTAGTCTATTTGAAAAAATTTTCCTGGGAACAAAGATTCCATTGTTTATAATATCTATTATAATCATTATAAATATTAATATGTAAATATAATTATAAAGTAGTATGACAGATTTTAGATTTTTAATCAAATAAGTTGTGTGATCTTAAAGTAGACCCTTGAACACTTATACTCTTTTCAATAATGTGCCTATTCCTCAAAGAGTTTCTAAAACTCATCTTTGGGGATAAGATTTATATCTCACAGAAAAATCTTTGCGTATCATTGGAAAGAGCAAGTCCTATTTGTTTTTTAGGTTTGGGAGGTATTTCCTCTTTTGGAAGTAACCAAATATGCAGGGCAAAGTCTTAGCTATAAGATGACTGGTCAAAGTGTGGTATACATTTTGAATCAATTATAAAGCAAAAAGACTACTTCAAGGTCACATGACCAATAAAATGGAGGAGTAAACATTTTTGTTGATCTTTACAATGTTTAAGCCACTTAAAAACAAAAATCATACACCTAAGAAAAGCAGATCCAGAGGTTTCATGCTCTAGAACACCTGTAACCCAAAAGAAGGTTAAAGATGAACTGATATCCAACCTAAACCCCAAAGAGCACTGTCTTTCCCACACCCTGCTAAACTACCAGCAACTACCTAGCTGACACAACTTATGGGCTTACAACAAATCCCTAACCCACACTCTGACCCATCTTCTTTCTTTCAAATATCCTGGAGATTGGTTTCATGATGTGGAAATTTGTTAGCTTTTTGGTTATCAGTGCCATGGCAGAATTATGTGAGTTTGTCCAAAGAATGGAGCAAAAGAGAGAGAGAGGCAGGACATGTGTCTGGTCTTGGAATAAATGTCCCTTCTCCCAGACTTTCAGAGACCCAGACATTAAAGTACAGAAATCACTCCCCTCTACATAGGTGCCTATCTGGTAGTACACTACAGTGTTGGAACAAAGGACTGAGGAATACACAAAGCAGGACTGAAGAACAAAGCAAGATGCCATGTATGTTTGGTGTGTGTGTGTGTATGTGTGTGTGTGTGTGTGTGTGTGTGTGTGTGTGTTTCAGAGGGGTGTGTGTCTCTCCATTAAGGCTGAGGGGAAAATGTAACATACAACTAGGACAAATTTTACCCCTTTCCCCCCCCAAAAAAAAATCACCTGAAGAAAAAAAAAAACAAAAGCTGATGAAATATAATATGCACAATATGGTAGGAAGCTGAGAGGCTTTAAGGTCTAATCCCCAGGGAAAATTCTGTCAGTTGACAGGAAGTCAGAAAGTGAGCCATAAGAGAGAATTTGGTGGGAAAGATTGAACTTACCAAAGATCTCAGGGAAAATAAAATTCAAAGTCTTGAACATAAGCAGATATATCAATAGGAAAACTATTAACAGAAATAGGAAATGCAGCCTTCACATCTAGCAAATTAGTTCATGCATCTGTGATGAAATGCTGCAAAACAAAAAACAATCCAGTACTTCATGAGACAAAGGATCCCGTGGAATTTGATGCAAGTGTGGAGCCACAACACACCACTCCTAAGTGGGTTAAAAGAGAAACAAGAATCATGAGAACAGAATTTATGGACCACACTGTGAAAATAAATAAATAAATAAAAGAATAGAAACACTTGACTCTGTGATGACAAGTCTCACCAGTGAAACAAACGAGTAACAAAATGACTGGGTTTCAAATACATACAAGTGAAGCATCAATCAGAAGAAAAGAAGCAATAATAGTTAAAGAAAACAAGCGGTTTGTTCAAGCAAATTATATTGATATTAAAAATCATAATGCAAGAAATTATATAAGAACTCAAACTTTGAAACACAGAAAATAATATACTATTTTAAATATTTCATAGATTGCCTCACAAAAACCTGCAAATCCAAGATGCATAATGGTTAAATTTAATAATTCATTTTAGAAACAAATTCTACAAATGAGTGGGGGAAAGACCTTCAGAAATAAAAGAAAGGAATTTGAGTAACAGAAGATTATTCTTCATCTACCAAAATATGCAGGAAGGCTTGGAATAATGTATTTCAAAGAACAATGGAGATGAGTAACTACCCTGTAAATCTGAGCTTATTCATACATGAAATAATATGACTTTTCAATACAATTGAAAAATTCTTAGAATGAAAATAAGACCTAAAGAGATTATTTGCTTCTTGACCTTCACCCCCCCAAAAAAAACACAGAAATGTTGGAGAGGTCAATGAATATAGCAAGTCAAGGATGTCAAAAGAAACAGAGTGACAGCAGAGACCAGTGAGATTTTTTTCCTGAATTTACACAGCACAAGTGTAAAAGCAAATGTCTACTAGAAAAACAGAAAAAAAAAGCAGATCATATATATGCCTCACATCTTTGAAATAATACCATTCTATAAGAACTGATGTAAATTAAGAATACATCTTTGGGTAAAATATATATTCTTAACCAAATTCATTAAATTGGAAATAATCAGTGTCAGAGTAAATGTGAAATTTTAATCACATAATACATTGTTGGTAGAACTATGAAATAGTACAATAATTTTGAAAAATAATATGGAATTGTGCAGGTAAAGTGATTAAAATGTCAGTACCTTTTGAACCAGGTTACCCTTTTACTAAGTTTATACCTCAAGGAAGCCATTGATAAGGAATAAATCTCCATATAAACCAGATTTATAGCAACACATTTTTTTGTGTGTGATAGCAAAGAATTTGAAATAAAGTAGACACCTATTGATTGACAAATGATTAAATAAATTGTGATAGATGGATGCTTTGGAATAATACCACGCTATAATAAATTATGTAAATGAAGAATAGAGATAACCATGGAAAGATAAACTGATGGAGAGAAGTAAGCAGATCTAGGAAAACAACACACACAATTACTACAATAATATAAATGAAAAGTGCATCCACACACTAAATAATTTAGATACGAATTGAATGAAGAGAGAGGAGAGAACACTCTCAAAGTACCCCTTCATGGAGATTGGAGGCTCACAAGTTTTATACATCACACATGTTTTCAGACTTTTAAAAATGTATTAATTGGCTGTGTTAATATTTTTCCTCTCCTTTTTCTTTTTCAGTCTTAAGAAGTAAAACATTTGTTATATGGGATGACTCTGTGGGAGAGGGTGGGTGAAAGATACCACAATAAGTTAAAAACAGACGATATTGAGAAAAAATTATATTAAAAATAAATTAATGAAACAATTGCTTATGACTTTTAAGCTTGCTTTGAAAGAAATTCCAAAAAAGATACTCCAGTCATATTTTAGTAAAGGAATCATCGTTGGAATAAGGACAAACTGTGTAGATTAAAGTAGGAGAACATTTGGATGTATAAATTCTAATACTGAGTTAGACTATGGCTCCATAATCATACCTATAGAATCACATGTTTAAAATTACTTCCCCACTCACCTTCTCAAATCAAATGAATCAAATATCAGGGTCTTATAAGCATAGCACATTCAATATTTGTTGTTTCCTTCTTTTTCTCACTCTTCATCCCATTGAGTGCCTTACCCTTGGTTTCTTTCCTGACTTTGCTGAGTATTTCACGTTTTTTCCTATTGAATTTTTATTCACAAGATCGTGGTTCTTTTCTCTTTCTACTTTCATTTTTAACATGATTCATTAAATACTGTATCCTTACTTTGCCAGCTTTTCCCTTCCATGATTTATGGCAAGTGATTTTCAATCATGGAAATCACAGAATGTCTAGTCTGACTTGACCTCTGCTCTATCATTCTATTTTCCTGATTGTCAAGAAGTCTTTTTTATGTATGACTAAAATCATTTTTGTTTATACTCTTTTTTTTTCACATTTACTCTCTCCTCACTCCTCCACCCTAAAGAGTAGAGTTAGGCAATGACTGTTCTACATCCTTCTTATCCAAAGAGAATTGGCTGTGGAGAGATGATACAAAGCCTGTGAAGGTATCATTCAGACTGCTTGGGAGACAAGTGCTGTGGTGATCTCAGGGTAACCCTTGTGACAGATCATTAAGAAAAAACTGTCAAGCCTGCAGATTAATCCTGTGTACATCTGCCTGAAGTCTGCTTTGAAAACTAGGGGATCTACGAAGACAATCTTTTGTAATTAGCCAAGGCCGTTATAATCCATAACAACATCTGATCAAATTGATTTCTAGTCCATCAAGCCATATCTGTCAACAGAAATCCTCCGAATCATACCAGAGCTGTGACTACTGCTGAAGTCTTCTCAGGTCATTTAAAGGTGTTTTCCCCCTCCCTTTTAAACATAAAATCACTCTGAGTTTCTGACAGCCTGTGTTTATAAGAAAGTATTGGTGGATGGAGTGTATCCCACAACCTCCTAATGTCAGAGAACCAGAAATCCACAAATGCCTTACAAAAGATCAATGATCTGTCTAGCCTGTCAACCTTATACCTATACTGGACTCAGTGACCTATATGGAATGATCCCGAGGAAAGAAAACTTACAAGGGTGACTTGACTACTTTTTAAAAAATCATTTAATCTATAGGATTAAATTCCCTTTGTGCTCGGAAGAGCCTATTTTCTGCCTGAGAAGTATTGCATATTTGGATTTTTTCCACTTACAGAATATTTCACAACATCCTTCTATGCCTCCCTCACTGCCTCTATTTTTCCCCTTTGCTACTATGTTCAAAACTCAGTTCTTGCATAAATATTCCACCAACATAACTTTTACTACTTATACATCTATTTGTTCATTTACTTATTATTTTGATAAGGCCATTTTTCTCTAGATCTATTTGCTTCTGTCTTTCCCTTCCTATACCAATTGCAAATTCTAAGCACAATTTGCTTAGGTCTAACTCAGTACCTTTCTGCATGCCCTTCTTGTGCCTTAATTCCTTTCTTCTAGAACCTCCTTCATTCATCTTGAAAATTACCTCCTTTGAGAAACTTTCCATAACTTGATTTACTTTACTGTTTTAATATCTGTTATGAATTGTTCTGGCATTTATTTAGCACATTCTATATTAATCTGCTCTAGTTTTCCATTATTATTATTATTTATTATTATTATTATTTTTGTGTTATTCTCTATAAGCTGGTATCTATGCCCAGGTCTCTAAGGTAGCTTATTTATTGAAACATAGTTAACTCCCTTGTCAACTTCAATGACTTTTTATAATTCCTTATTCATTTTTTTCTTCTCTTGGCATTGAACCCCAGTCTGTGAGGACAGGCAAGTGGGATTTTTGTTGTTTATTTTTCTTCTTGTTGGAGTTCAGTTTCCCAAGCTCAGGCTAAATTGTGAACATCTGATGGATTGATCTCTTTTGAACCCTGATAATTCACAGCTGTGCTGAGTCATGTAGGTTTTGTGCCGTTTGACTCTAAGCCAATCCAGGGCCTAGTCTTTGTTATATGTTCTGGGAGCTTGGCATTTTGCTGTGGGGTTTGCTCATGAGAAGGATCTTTTGATTTCTTGGTTAAGACTCTTGAGTAGCTGTATGTTCAGACTGCCTAGAATCCTGTGCTCCCTCAATCCAGTGATGTATGTAAAGTATATAGCTATATTGATATGCTCAGACATCTGCAGCCCTGTCTGTTGTTTTTTGTGCTAATTTCTCTGTTTGTATTTTCTTCAAGTTCCGGGTGCTGACCTCTCCCCTGGACTAGTGAATGTAATTAAAAATAAGATTGTTAACCCCTTTTTGAGCAGTCTTTCCTTTAAAAGCATATCAAAGAACCTGTGCTAGTAGGCCATCCTGGGTGTGCTAGGGTGCTTGCTATTACACAACTGCACATGAAACTTTTTACTATTACATTACAGTTTTACTTCTATGGCTCTCCAGATTTCCCTTTTCTGTTTCCTTTATTGGATCTTCTAATTCTGGTCTTCTATGAAAGGAAAGAAAGGAGAAGGTAATAACCATTTGTGCAATCTATGCCAGGCACTGAGATAAGTATGTTTTGTTTTGTTTTGTTTTTTTTAACCCATGTTATCTCATTTGATTCTCAAGAACAACCCTGAAAGCTAGGAAGATGCTATCATCACCATTTTAAATTCCCAGAATCTTATGTGAACAAATGTCAAGTGACTTGCTCAAAGTCACAAAGCAAGGTAGTGTGGGAGGTTCCCTAAGATGCTACTTCTGATGCTCTGCTCTTTGTATATATGGGGGGGGGGGGGACACACTTCTTTCTGTGAATTTATCTTTTCTCATGATTTTGATAACCATTTTATTTTGATGTCAATTCTACCTCTTCATCATTGATTTTTCAACATCATTCTAATACCATATTTGCAAATGACTATAGGATATCTCCACTTTAGTACTCCATTGCTATCTCAAACTTAATATGTCCCAGATTATTCTAATGAATTAATTTGTTGTGGACGAAGTGTTAATATGCATAGCCAAGATATCTTGAGTTAGGTCTCTGTCCTCTGTGCCCTCTCAGTTCCCCAATCCAGGACTGTTTGAATAAGGATACCAGGGGCATTTTGACTCAATATGACTTCCAGGCAGATTGACCTGACACCCAAACATTGGCATGCAGGAAAAGGAGTATATAAGCACCATGCCACATATTGAGCAAGCAATGCCTGAGGCCTCATAGAAACTTCTTATGTCATGATTTTAGCTGGGGGCACTGGAGGAAGGGAAGTTCCCCATTGTCTAATAATGTAAAAATAAACAACAACAACAAATCACAACTGCATTAGGAAAGATCAGTGGTTTGTTTTGTTTTGTTGTTCTGGCCTGTTAGCCTAATACCTATGCTGGGCTCAGTGACCTATACACAATGTTCCTGGGGGGAAAAAGAAAACTTACAAGGATGACTTGCTTATTTTAAATACAATGGAGAGGGCAATGAATGATAGTAAAGTAGTTGTTTATTTGAATTCTCAGGCTGTTAGACCATTTCACTGGATTGACTGTGGATGCCCTTCCCTGAATATCTTTTACCTTCAAACTTGCCTCATTCCTTCTCTCATATTTTAGTAAATGTTCCATTTTAGTTGTTGTTCTTCAGATATTTTCAGTCATGTCTGACTCTTTGGGGCCTTTTTTGGGGTTTTCTTTTTTAAATTTTTTTTACCTTGTTATATTTTTTTCTATCTCTCCCTTTCTTCTTCTCCCAAAATATTCCTCTCTCACTTCTTAACTTTATTTTTTAGATATCATCCCTTCATAGTCAACTCATCCTGTGCCCTCTGTCTATGTATACATGTACATTAACATACAGACACACATATATATTTATACACACATACACCCTCCTATACATACATATATATAGGTATGTATATACATATATATTTCCTCCAACTATCCTCATATTGAAAAAAGTCTCATGAAAAATTATCATTTTTCCATGTAGGAATGTAAATAGTTCAACTTTTATAAGTTCCTTATGATTACTTTTTCCTGTTTACCTCCTCATGCTTCTCTTGCTTCTTGTATTTGAAAGTCAAATTTTCTGTTCAGCTATGGGTTTTTCATCAAGAGTGCTTGAAAGGGGGTGGCTAGGTGGCATAGTGAATAGAGCACCGGTCCTGGAGTAAGGACGACCTGAGTTCAAATCCAGCCTCAGACACTTAACACAAAACTAGCCATGTGACCTTGTACAAGTCACTTAACCCCAATTGCCCTACCTTCCCCTGTCCAAAAAAAATGCTTGAAAGTCTTCTATTTCATTGAATTTCCGTATTTTCCCTGGCGTATTATACTCAGTTTTGTTGGGTAGGTGATTGTCGGTTTTAATCCTAGCTCCTTTGACCTCTAGAATATTATATTCCAAGCTCTTTGATACCTTAATGTAGAAGCTGCTAGATCTTGTGTTATCTTGGTTGTGTTTCCACAATACTAAAATTATTCCTTCCTGACTGCTTATGATATTTTCTCCTTGACCTGGAAGTTCTGGAATTTGGCTATAATATTCCCAGGAGTTTTCTTTTTGGGATCTTTTTAAAGAGGTGATTGGTGAATTCTTTCAATTTCTATTTTGTCCTTTGGTTCTAGAATATCAAGGCAATTTTCCTTGAGAATTTCTTGAAGGATGATGTCTAGGCCCTTTTTTTGATCATGGCTTTCAGGTAGTCCAATAATCTTTAAATTCTCTCTCCTGGATCTGTTTTCCAGGTTAGTGATTTTCCCAATGAGATATTTCACATTGTCTTCTATTTTTTTCATTTTTTTTGATATGCCTTATAGTATCTTGATTTCTCATAAAGTCATTAGCTTCCATTTGCTCTAATCTAATTTTGACGGAATTATTCTCTTCAGTGATTTTCTGAAATTCCTCTTTCATTTGGCCATTTTGGCTTTTTAAGGCATTCTTCCCCTCATTGGCTTTTTGGGCCTCATTTGCCATTTGAGTTAGTCTATTTTTTTAAGGTGTTATTTTCTTCAGTGTATTTTTGGGTCTCCTTTAACAGGCTGCTTACTCACTTTTCATGATTTTCTTGCATCATTCTCATTTCTCTTTCCAATTTTTCCTCCACTTCTCTTACTTGATTTTCAAAATCCTTCTTGAGCTCCTCCATGGCCTGTAACCAATTCATATTTTTCTTGGAGGCTTTTGATGCAGGAGTTTTGACTTTGTTGTCTTCTTCTGGTTTCATGTTTTGATCCTCTTTGTCCCCTCAAACAGATTTTATGGCCTGAATGTGCTTCCTCTGTTTTTCCCATCTTGCCAGCCAATGACTTGAATTTTGAGCTCTTTGCCATGGTAGAACTCTGCTTCCAGAATGGAGAGAGCTGTGTCCCAAAATTCTGGGGTTTTCTCAGCTGTTGTCAAAGCTATGAGGAGGGTGCCCTCTCTATAGCCACCACAAGTTCTGGCACACTAACACTCCTCACTCCAGGTCTATGACCCAAGACTGCAACCCAGATCCAAGCAAGTCAAAGCAAGAATGATTACGCATTGAACAGTCACATGGTCCCCCTACTATCTACATGCCAGGAGCTCCATAGGCAGCCACGTGGAAGCAGCTGCAGCTGCCACACCTTCTCTACCTCTGCTGCCCTGGGGGCAAGGTCTGGACCACACTCTTATCTCACCCAGTTCCAACAGAGTTCCCTACTGACCTTTTACTTTCTCTTTGGTGTTATGAGTTGAGAAGTCTAGAAACCACCACAGCTGCCAGTGATTCACTCTCCTGATATCTGCTCTGGGCCTTGAGTCTAGGCTGGCATGGCTCACGCAAGACTACACTCAGCTCCCAGCCCAGTGCAACAGACCTTTCCTGTTTTCTTTCCAGGGGGACTTCAGTGGAAGATTTATTTCTCTCTGTTGCTTTGTGCATTCTGTAGCTCTAAAACTTGTTTAGTGTCATTTTTTTACAGGTATTGGAAGTAGTTGGAGTAGGAGCTGAAGCAAGTTCCTGCTTTTACTCTGCCATCTTGGCTCCTCCCCATTTGGGGTTTTCTTGGCAGAGATTCTAGAGTGGTTTGTATTTTCTTCTTCAGCTCATTTTACAAATGAGGAAACTGAGGAAAAGTGTGCTAAGTGAGTTGCCCAGGGTCACAGGATAGTAAGTGTCTGAGGCCAGAATTGAACTCAAGAAGATGAGTCTTTATGACTTCAGGCCCAGTACTCTATCCTCTGCCCATTTGGCTGCCCAAATGTTATATACCCCAGTGTTATTTCAGTTTCTCTATCTAAATATCTTAGTTTCATTATTAACTCTTTCCTCTCTTTTACCACATAGATCCTCTATATTTCTACTTAAATTATTGTCATTAATGCTCCCATCACTTCATATTTGAACTAGCTCTGGTCTCCTAACTTCTTCTTTCCTCCCCAAACCTTCCTAAGCATTATTGCCTTTCCAAAGCATTTAGGAAGTTGAAATGTCTTCCTATTGTCTAACATTTAAAGTCCAAATGTATTGTTAACATACAGATCTGAATATGACACTTCCCTGCCCAAAAACCTATATAGGCTCTCTAACACAAAATACAAATTCCTTAGCTTGGTGTTTAAACACGGCCTCCTGCCTCCTGAACCCCTGTATTCCCCAACACCAACTTGTTCCAACTTACCTTTCCAATCTCATTTCACATCATTCCCCTTTATATACTCTTAAATTAAAGACAAACTACATTGCTTGCTCTACTCCAAACCTATTGTGCCATTATCTTCTTTGTTCATTCATGTTATTGTTCAGTCATTTCCGTCATGTCCGACACTTCATGACCCCATTTGGGGTTTTCTTGGCAAAGATACTGGAGTGATTTGCCATTTCCTTCTCCAGCTACTTCTTATAGATAAGAAAACAGAAACAGGGTTAAATGATGTGCCCAGCATCACACAACTAGTCAGTTTCTGAGATCAGTTTTGAACTTGGGTCTTCCTTACTTCATCCTATCATCTCTGAACTTTATAATCTAGCTGTCCTTGTTAATTCATACAAAATTTTACACACATACAAACATACACGCACACACACACACTATAGACATATGTACAGAGGGTGAGGATAAGTGTTTAACAATTGTCTATTCCTTTATCTGCATTACTAGCATTTTCTCTATGCTTTCTTAAGGCTAGACAATCAAGAAAACAGCAGATGAAGCTGATTTTCAGCCTGTACAGGATCAGTAAATATAACATGATCAACACATTTAACAATATGTTTCTGGCCAATCAATACAAGCTGGCTCAAGCACAGCAATATTCATTACAGTGCCTAGAATTCACTACTTCCTCACCTCTACCTTTTAGAATGTTTTTCTTCCTTTAAGAACTAACTTAGATGCCATATCTTTCAGGAAACCTTCTTTGCTTTCCTTGGGTTGAAGTGGTTTCTATTTTCTCAATTACCCTGTAGTAATTTGTCTGGATTACTCATTTGCTTTTATCATTCCTCTTCTCTTGTATGAGCTAACATGTAACTGGTAACCACCATCACCTGACTTTAATCAGTAATTTTGCCCTTCTCCTCAGATACAGTGAACCAATCAATAAACATTAGGTGCTTACTGTGTAACAACCACTGGGGATACAAAAAAGCGGGAAAAGACAGTCCCTGCCCTCAGGGAGCTTATAATTTAATGGGGAAGACAAAAAACAAAGCTATACCAATAAGCTATATGTTGGATAAATAGGAAATAATTAACAGAGAGAAATCACTAGAATTAAATAATTTTTCTTTTAATGAAAAAAAATAATTAGAAAGACATCATATAGGAGGTGGGATTTTAGTTGGGCCTTAAAGGAAGCCATAGAAGCTAGTTGTGTTTGATGAGGATGGGGAGCATTCAAGGTATGGAGAAAGCCAAAGGAAATGCTCCAAGTCAAGAAATTAATTATCTTGTTTGTGTCTGCATCAGTAAGGAGGCCAATGTCACTGGATTAGTGAATCCCCTTTGAGGAATAAGATGTAAAAACATTGGAAAAATAAGAGAGGGCTAGATTATTAAAAACTTTTGAGTTCCAAAAAGAGGGTTTTTTAATTTTTTTTATTTTTAGAGGTGATAGGGAGTCACTTATGTTTATTGAATGGGGGAGTAAAAGATAACCTGTACTTTAGGAAAATCATTTGGGTGACTGAAATAGAGGACAGATTGGAATGGTAAGAAACTTGAGGCAGGCTGACCCACCAGTAAATTGTAGCAATGGTTTAGGCGTTAGGTGATGGGGGCTTGCCCTAGAAAGGTGACAGTGTCAGAGGAGAGGAGAGATTTTATTAAGAGACGTTGCAAAGGTCATATTGACAAATAGGATGTGAGTTGCACTATTCAACACCAATGGACACTATGCTATAATTGCCAATTTCTTTTCTGACTGAAAGAAAAATGCTTTCCTCTCTCTCCTTAATTTATCATCTTTGGAAATGTTACTAATCTTCTTAATTTAGGAATCTTTTTGAGTGGATTACCCATTCAGTCTTATGGCTCTAGGCTCCATCCTACTTGGAAACTCCTAATCTTTAATACTTTTCCTGATTATTCCAGACACTATCTGTGGTTAGAATAAATGTCTTTGTAGTAATATGACATACTAAAAGGAAAGGTACACATAAAAGTTAGCATCAACTCTCAGTTACTTATTAACAAATAAAAACAGCTCTCACAACACAATCTATCCCTTTTCTTTCTTTAAAAAAATGTTATTCTAAGTTTGACACATGTCAACAAACATGAACATTTCCTTGTAAGAAGGACATAAAGATACTAATACATATATGTAACCTTCCTAACCATTTCTAAACTCTGCCATCTGCACTCTGGCCATCTTCCTCAACCAACATATTGAAAGGGAGACTTTGCCTCAGGCTCCCTGCATTCTAATATGTGTGCCTTCCTCTTATCTCACCTGGGGGTGGGGGGAATAATAAAGGCAGATATCCATTGAGATCTCATCACAAGACTGTGATGCAAGTAAAACAAATAATATGACCTTCACCTTCGTTTTATGAGTAAGGAAACTGAGACCTACTCTAGCTTACTGAAGTTACACTGCTGGGAAGAGCACAGAGAACTTATCTCACAAATTAATGATACCACCAGTATCTTATGTTCCCTTCAAGGAACAGTGTAAGTAAAGGACTTGGGTTTTTATTTAAAAAAAAAAAACAACACAAACAAAAAACCAAAGATCATCATAGTGAAGATAACTGTGGATGCTCAGTGCTCATTCATGAGCAATACTTTCATAAGTGGTGCTAGTTGAGTAAATATTTCCTGACCTCCTTGAGTTTCTCATCTATACAAGATATCATTTATGAAAACAGTTAGTATAAAGTGTTATATTTATTCATTGGATTTTTTAAATTGAAGAGTATTCCTTAAATCTGAATATTTGCAGTTTTTGTATCTTTTCACAATTAAAAAAGTATGAGGAATAAGAGGTTTGATAGTGAACCATATCCTGACCCAACAGAAAAAAAAAATGTAAGAATAAAAGTGTGAATATTTTTAGGGAGAATAAAATCATGTGCAAAGGTCAAAAATCACATTTTAATGCAGCATGAACTACTCCAAAGACAAACTTAACCTGAGTCTTTAAGGCACTTAAGGCACCTGGTTCAAGCACATATTTAATGTATTCTTTAATATAATTGCTTTCATGCTAAAGTTATATACTACAAGGCTCACTACTGAAGACCTATGGGCTGTCATTGCTTTATGCTTTGCATAAATTTTTCAGTGTTATCTGCATTTCCAAAGTGGTATATATCATTATTATTAGGGTTTTTGTTAAGTATAACAATATCAACAATCAGGATCAAACTACATAATGATTAAGAAATTCACTTGTTTGCGACGACTGCCCTCTAGATATAAGGCACCTAATAAGCCCATCCTAAATTCACTGCTTCCTACCCACAATTCGGAGCTAGTGGGAAGGGCAGTGAAGAGTAAACATATCTGAGTGCACATCCAGTGAAATTCAAATGCACGTTTACTAATGGAGTCTATAACAAATGATTATCAGTTGAAGAAGCTAATAATGTTTAGTCTGGAGAAGAGGATAATGAAGTGGGGTATTTAGGTTACATAATAGCTGTTTTAGAATATGTTAAAGGTTTTCATGTGAAAGAGGGATTAGACATGTTCTATTCAATCTTAGCTAGGAGAAATGGGTGAAGTTATAAATGATGTATTTAGACTTAACATCAGGAGAATCTTTTTCATCATAAAAGCTATCCAAAACTAGAATGGGTAAATGGTAGGTTCCTTTTGCTTGGAAGAATATAGTCAAAATGAAGAAATCTGTCATGGAGATTATTTCCCAGATTTTGATTAGATATATGACCATACAACTCCTCACCAGTTATCAAGTTCTGAGATTCTGGAATACTGAGAAACTATTATGTGAAGTATACTGTGGTGGAGAGATTAGAACACAGTTCAGGCTCTCAATGAACTTGTCTTATAGGAGAACTAATAAATGTACTTACAAAACTATTAGTACCAAGCATAATAGGAACATGCAACAATTGAGGTACAAAGCACTATGAGAGTTCATAGTAGAGAGATCACTTCCTTCAGTGAAGGCTATATATGTTTCATATTGTAGCAAAGACTTTTTTTTTTCACCTGGTCTCTGGAAATAAAGAACTGCCATGCTTCCAAGAACTAGTTCAAGTCTACTTGCAAGCAAGAAAAGACAGTCTCTATTTTAAGGAGCATATGTTGTAATAGGAGAAGACAACACATGAAGAGGAACCAGTAAAAAGTAGGGGTAAGGTAAATTGACTGGAGAGGAAAAGGATAATAAGAAGGTCAGAATCAGGAGTGAAGTGTAGTCTGGTTTAGATGACTCCAAAAATAGTAGTCCAGATAGGCAGTCACCAAACAGGTAGGTAGTGCCTCAGGGCATATAGGGGTCCTTAGGACTGGAAAGTGCCTGGCACCAAGAAGGAGAGGAAGGCCAAAGTTGAGTAGGCTTGAGCTAAATGCTTCTTTGTTAGTCCTACTATTCTCTTAACCACTTTCCAGTATCTCTCCTCAGTGTGTAGGTCATTCATTGATTTACTTACAAATACATCTGTGATTTCTTTGCTAAAGTAAATTCCACAGGAGAAAATGACCTTTATCAATGTCCATTAGCGCCTGCTCTGAAATTTATGGTCTTAGAGACTTCTAGTAGAACAGCATTCATTCCGGTATTCCCTTCCAGTGTTCTAAACTCCAAGATCTTCTCGTCCTCACATTCCCTATCAATGTCGCCTCTCCTCAATTTATATACACTTTGTTTCATTCACTAGGAGTCCTGCCCTGTAGTCTGTCCATTCACAACAAGATTTGAATGGCTGATAATTATTTAGTGTGTTACTCTTCAAGAAATATTTAGTTTGTTGTTGTTGTCATTTCAGAACAGGAGATTCTAATGACAATGATGTAGCCCAAAGGAGTAACTATTTTAGTGGAAACTTGAGGTAAGAGGCATAGGATATTTGAGGATAGTTTGTTGTTGTGTAGTTCACTCATTTTAGTCATGTCCAATTCTTCATGACCCTATTTGGGGTTTTCTTGGCAAAGATACTGGAGTGGTTTGCCATTTTCTTCTCCAGCTCATTTTACAAATAAGGAAACTGAGGAAAGCAGAATTAAGTGTCTCATCAAGGGTAATACAGTTAGGAAGTGCCTCAGGACAGATTTGAACTTAGGTCTTCCTGACTCTAGACCCAATGCTCTATCTGCTATGCCACTCATTACCTCTCTATACCCTCACTGCTCCATTTGGGAACAGACAGATGATTAAATCACACCTTTTAGGTATCTAGTAACTCCATCTCCTCCTATCACTGATCCTGACTCCTAGCAGAAGTCTATCTTATTCATTTCCATCCTTAAATTGTTGTCATTGGCACCCCTGATCCTATGGCTTCTTCTGTCTTTATTCTATCTCCTGAATATTATCCCATATGCAGCTTTATTTATCAAGATGTTTGAGGACATTCTTTCATTCAATATTATAATGTGCCTTTTTAATTTCCTCCTTGGAATGTCATCTTTTTTCCTGACTGGGCACCCAAATAGTCTGAGCCCATGTCTGCTTTTTAATGGGGAAACAGAGTAGGATCGTTAAGTCACAGAAAACTTAATTTTATTTCCCTTCCCTTTCTAGAAGAGAAAGTACCATATGTCGCCAGAGGAAATCTAAAAGAGTACATGTACAGTCCACTTATTCCTGCCCTGGATAATATTACCGTCTCTGAGCTATATTCTAAGTTTTCAAATTTCCATTCCTTAATTCAGTATTTCCTGACTTCCTCACACAATATTTCTAATTTTAGGGCTTTCCCTACAAGTGAGGAATTGGTACTTGCACATGCCTACAACACCTCTGATAAATACCACCTACTTGTGTTCCAATTCCTCTTCTACTTTGCCACTGTTAAAATAGAAAATAGATGATGTAGATTCCCAAATATCTCTCAAGAGAGGCTGATTTGAGCTATTGCCAGAAAACACAGGAACATGCTTCTTCATATATAGGCAAACTTGCTAATTACAATGAATCATGTAATAAATAGTAGTTTATATTATGTGCCCAGGTCTCTCTAGATGTTGGTGGAGTCATATGCCATGGTGGTAAATGTTTATTGAATGGCCACAAATTTTTTCATTTATTTATGACTAATTAGTTCACTTTTTCAGAGCAAGGCCACAGTTCCAGTTCTTCTATGAGCCTGCGTTTCATGCAGAGAAAAACTAGATCATTCACCCACCTAGTTCACTTCCTCTTAAGGGTAGAAGAGAAGAACAGAAGCCAGCTTCTGAATAAAGGCCAAACCCAGTGCTTTCGGGGGGGTTAAGTGGTGTAATATAACTTTTTTATAAGCCTAGTATACCTGGCATCTGACTGCTATCCATTTTCTACCCTTCCTCTGTTACTCTTGTATTTTCAGTCATTCCCTTGCATTATAACCCTATAGTTTCCAGTGCGGAATTCCTACTACACATTTACACAATAGCCATTACCCCTTGGCAGACCTGAAATGCACTAGTCCTCATCAGGGAACTAGAGATACAACTATTAAAAAAAAAAAGATAATCCCCTCAAATTTCAATTTGGTTTGTGACTAAATTATATCTCCTTTTCTCCATAGATCATTTTCCTAATTATAGTTTGTTTTAAGCTAATGCCAATATGAATGTGTATTTCCTGAGCAGACATAGTATGGTATAGCAGGGAGATCCCTGTCGTGTGGTTATGGGTAGATAGTGCCAAAGCTAGATAATCCTTTTCTTCTATTTGGGGATTAGATATCTCTGAAAAATACATGGCTCCCAGACATCAATTAACAAATGTAACATTACTTTGCACTTTTCTTGGTCTAAGGAATTCATTCTGGCTTTGCTAGACATTTCTCCTCTCTTCTACCATGGTTACATTGTTGATCTTCCTAGTATGACCCTTTATCAGGATGTAAGACCTATGTTCTACCTTCCCCTGTGATTTGTATTAATTATTGGTATTGGAAGACTGGCTAGTATGTCTTGTCTTTATGAGCTGGTGCTGACTCTATCAATGTTGACTGGTTCAGTTCCCCAGATCCCAGAAGAAAGTTACTGGGGAGTCAACCTCTGTTGAAGTCATTTTGGTGTGTAATGGGAGTATGTTGGAGAAACTTTGGAACAAGAGTAAACATTTTGTAACTAATTCTAGTCTGCTAAACATGTGGTCAACTTAAAATTTCTTTGGTACAGTAATGTAGACATTCTGTCCTTGGTTTCAGTTCTGCAATTGCAGACATTCTAAGAAACTACCACTTACCATGTAGTTAGCAGATCAGAACTAGTAACAGAATGTTTACACATGCTCTGAAATCTTTCAAATCCACTTCTATTACTGTTTTCCTGAAGTAGGTTCCCTTGATCCTTCCAAATTGAGAATTATATTACACAAATTTGCTGATGGCATAGGCTCTTAAGAACTACACTTATTGACCAGACCCCTGCTCCAGTGGCGGAAACTATAGATGATAAAACACTTAGCTCCAATCTTCATGTGGTTGAACTGGCTGCTCTTTCTCCTTCTCCATATGGCTTTAGTGTACTACTTAATCATTTTAGTCTCTTCATTTCTCTTGTTTACATCAAGGCTCAGTTAAAATCCTGTCTTCTACAAGAGATCTCCCCAGGTACTACCAGCTACTAATACTTTCCCTTTTTGTATTACCTTTATCTACTCAATATATCTATATCTCTCTATCTCTCTTTCTATCTAACTATCTGTATTTCTATGTAGCAAGTCTAGCTTTTCTATGTATCTTCTATGTATCAAGTCATGTTCATATAGTTTCCTCCTTTAGAATCCGTAGTCTTTGAGGGCAGGTGCTGATTTTTTTTTTAATCTTTCTTTATATCCTCAATGTTCAGCATAGTGTTAGGCATAAAGAAAGAACTAAGTAGTTACTTGTTGACTGACAAAAGGAAAGCTGTTCCTGATTGGGTTCCTTATCATTGTTTCTTATGCTTTCTTTTGGATGGCTTTCTAATCAAGCATTATTCAATCAATTATTCAGTTTTTGGTTTTATCACTTGCCCCCTATACAGCATTAGTGACCCAGAAGTTGCTCACAAAACCACTCCAGAGAAAGGGAATCCTCATCAGTGGAAGTCCCAAGTAGAAGATTAAGACTGGAAGCTGAAGTGCTAGACTAGGAAGAACAACTGGTATCTCTACAAATAGATCTATGATAACTGTAGGCAGTGTGGAACAGGAAGCAACCCTGGAAGAAGTGATTGCATAAATTCATCAGATTCCTATTAGAAGTGGTTAGAACCCCTGAATCTCAGAGTAATAATATTAATAATAACAACAATAATGCTATCTAGAATTTGCATGTGTTCAGAAGATCTGAAATCTATCCTTGAACAATCAATAGCTGTAGGAATTTGGACAAGTTACTTAACCTCTATCTCCCGCATTTTCCTAATACGTGAAATGGAAATAATAACACCTACAACCTAGAGTTATTGTGAAGCAAAAATGAGATAATATTTGTAAAAAGCTTCACGAATATTAAAACATTATGGAAATGCTACTATTATTATTAGGAGGAGAAGCAGATAGCCACACAATAACCCTGTTAGGTAGTTGCTATTAATATTCTTAGTTTACTGATGAGGAAACTGAAACTGAATAAGGATAGCTTTGCCAGAATGACAAAGCTGGTAAGAACATAAGGAAGAATTTTAACTCAGGTTGTGCTTATTCCAAGTTTCTCTCATTCTGACTACCAGAAGTTGTACAAGAATCCTGAGCTAGTTGGTTTCTTATCCTAAGATTAAGCTACACAGTAAATTGAATTCCCAAAAATGGTTCACCTCAAGTGAAGGCAGGAGATATCCATGGTCTCATGTCTATCAATAGTATCTATGATAACCAAAGGGCCAAACTGTTAATAACAGAGTAAAGTTTCTTGCTAAAGGAATTGATATGGTTCATGACAGCCATGAGGGAGACATTTGAATCAATAAAGGAAAAAGCAAGCAAATAAACAAAAACCCAAACCCTTTATTAAGCACCTTCCATGTGTCATGCAGTGGGCTATGCCCAAATGATAGAGGTGTGATAAATGAAACAATCCCCACTCACAAGGAGCTTACATTTTCCATAGCAGTCTGAAACTGCCCACTAATATGTGCACTTACAAGGAAGACCATTAGTGATTGGCTCTAAGCAGAGATTTCATCTAGATCGATTTGAATCTGACAGACTCATTCAAATGAATTTTATTTGTGTATGGAAGCAGAAGATGATTCTGCTTTATGATTTTTTATTATTCTTTACTCGTCTATTTAGATGAAATATTTTCGTATTTGACATATGCTTTCTATTATATTGATAGAACAGTCATTGGATTGGAGTTTGAGAGTTTAGAGAGATACATTTAATAAATAATTACTGGTCTTGGAACAAAGTCACTTTCCTACATTGGTACCATCTATTTTTGATCACAAAATGGGTGGATCAGTTAAGGGAAAGAATGATCACTAAAATTTGTCACTAGGAAGACTTCTAATTTGTTCAGGATTGTCAGAAAAGGTAGATGAAAGATTACGTTACAGAACTGATATGGTTGATAGGAATGAATACCTGGTCCATTCATTTGGGATTGATGATGTGACTCTACTTTTCCATAGTCCATCTATTAAATTGTTCATGTTTTATTGGACTTCAGAGTGACAATATATTTTGATGAGATACTATTTGAATGAGCTAGCTTCATGCAAAGCATAGATCTAGTATAGAAAGCATAACTGCAAATATCACCAAACATTAGAGTTGACCAAAACTAAATGGACACCTTAAGGTATGTCACCAAACGGGCAGGATGTAGACCTAGGAGGAAGAAAATCTTCATATGCGAAGAGGCCCTAGATCAGGGATGGGGAATCTGTGGCCTTAACCACAGGTGGCCCTCTAAATTCTTGAGTGCAGCACTTTGGTGAATACAAACTTCATAGAACAAATCTCGATAAGGAAAATGAAAAGGTTAGTTGACTTGCTTAGGATCACACAGCAATTAGGTGCCTGAAGTGTGATTTGAACTCAGGTTTTCCTGACCCCTGGCCCGACAGTATATCCCCATTCTTATTTTTGCTACTGTTCAGCTATTATTAGTCTTGTCCAATTCTTCATGTCTGATATAGGATTTTCTTGTTAAAGAAGCTGGAGCAGTTTGCCATTTCCTGCTCCAGCTTATTTTACAAATGAAGAAACTGAGGCAATTAGGGTTAAATGACTTGCCCAGGACCACAGAAGTGTTGGAGGCCAGATTTGTCTTCCTGACTCCAGGCTGGACATTCTACCCATTGCCCCACTCAGCTTGACCATCTTTTATTTTACCTAGCTGTATTTTTTCCATTAACAAACATTTTAGTTCTTTCTTTCATATCTTGGGAGAGAAAGAAGAAAAATGAAAGACCCTTGTAATCATATAATATGCCCTGTGGCCAGAAATTTGAGTCCCATTCTGCATATTTAGTTTGCCACTTTTCTCCATTGCATTTTTTTTTTTGGTCAAAAAGAATTGACAGCGTAATAAAATGATTCAGTTTAGTAGAAGCCACTAGATAAATAAAGTTGGATTTTTTTTAATGGCACTGTTATTTGAAGAAGCTTAACACCCATTCATTGAACAACCCAAGAAAGAGCAGGTCTTGTGGCCTTTTTTTTTTGTTCTCACATAAGGATAAACTACATTCCCAGGTGGGAAACATCTAGATGGCACAGTGGGAAAAGGCTTGGTACTGGAGTTAGGAAGACCTAAATTGTAATCTAATAGAAACCTCTTAGCTTTGTGACACTCCATCTTTGCATGCCTCAGTTTCCTTAACTGTAAAAAATGGGAAGTATAATAGCACCTACATCGCAGGGTTGTTATGAGGATCAAATGAGATATTTGTCAATATAAAGCACTTGGCTTGTTATATAATAGGTGCTATGTAAATGCTGACTCTAATGATAATAAATGGTGGTAGAACCTGAAGACTCACAGCTTGTCATAATTTAGTTCACTTTAAATGTACAAATATGTATTAAATGGGCATAGTGTGCGTAAAACCCTGTGCTAGGTACGGGGGCTCAAAGATGATAGACTTTTACTCAAAGAGCTTATTATTTAATAGGACATGGTGGCAGGCATACAAATGAACATGTTACAATAGAGAAGGTGGTTAGGGCAAAAGAGAGATAGAAAGGCTACAGAAAACACTTGATCAATGATTATCACTCACTGTATCCTTCCTTGAATTAAGAAAAAGAGCTGAGTAGGCAAGGAGGAGAGACTATGCTACAAGCAAAAATAAAGGGCACCATGAAGGCAGAAAAGCAGGAAACGGAAGGAAGAGATCAGTAGATGACTTGCAGCAAAGTAAACCTGGAATAAAGTAAAAGGGGAAGGGAATAAGCATTTATATGAAACCTACTAGGTGCCTGGCACTGTACTAAACACTTTTTTACAATTGTTATTTCATTTAATCCTTCCAATACCCCTGTGAGACATCTCCATTTCATAGTTGAGGAAATTGAGGCGAATAGAGGTTAAGTGACTTGCCCAGGGTCACAAAACTAGTAAGTATCTGAGGTTGGATATGAAATCGAGTCTTTCTGTTTCTAGGCCCAGTGATCTAGGCACTGTACCACCAGCTGTCTATTAATAAAGTGGAATAGTATGAAATAAGGGTGCAAAGGTAGGTTTCAGCATGATGGCAGAAAACTTTAAATACCGGATTAAGAATTTAGTATTTTAAACTGTAATCAAATGGAATTCATGGAATGTTTTTGAGTAACAGTCTGATGTGGTCAATTATTCTATCCATTACATCACATAAATAATAGAGATGATAATTGTTAAAAGAATTTTGATGATGAAGATAGCATTATACTAGAGTAGTCAGAGAAGGATTAAGAGGGAGAGAGTACTTAGGATTGAAACTTGTCAGATGGTTAAAATTTGGATACGCTCAAATGAAATTGCAGTATAATGAATAAGATGAGAAGAGAAGTGATTACTGCAATGCAATTTGAGAATGGAGTTCTAACCAATGGGATACAACAGCACTGGGATGGGTCAAAGTAATTTATTCTTATTCACAGTCAAAAACAACATATGAGGGTTTAGAGAGATAGATACTAATTCTGTAATGGATAGAGTCACATGGGGCTCCTCTTGCCTCCATCAATCCACAAGGCACCATGCAGGATGGAGGACTGAGGAGAGTGACCTACAGATCAGTAGAAGGTGTGAAGAGACCCTATTTGAACAGGGTTTTCATTTAAAGCCCCTTTCATGGTCTTTTTTCTTTCTAATAAAAAGTTGTGGAAGATTTGCTACCTCATTCTCTATGGCTCTTGGTGGCTCTGGATCTGTCACAATAATAGACAAAGAATGGAAAAGAAAAAAAAAGTGTATCCTTGGACCAAGCATTCATACAACAGTCCTACATTGTACCCACAGACGCTTTTGACATGGTAATCACCCATATTCCTTTGTTTTATTTTAGCTCTATCCCCCATTTCTACATTAGGATTCCATTATGGTAGAGATGGATGCCCTTTAGAAATAGTTTACTTTCTTTATGAAGTCATCCATAGTCATACAAAATGACTGACCTACTTTGTTTGGAAGATTTCATGCTTTCATGGCCTTCTGGAGGAAATATGAATACTGCAGACAACATTTTGATTTTGCTGTTTGAATAACATTATTTCTTTCCTTTTTAGACAAAGACATATCTATATTACCCACCACTCTCAATCAGACAGTGTATAGAAGTGGGACCTGTTAGCTGTGTCTTCACTGTGATATATCACATGACTAAGGAAACTGAACCATCTTTCTAACCACAGAAGAATTTTGTTAAAACAAGGCCATGTGTTCCTCCATTTGGACATTCTCTTCTTACCGACACTAATTTCTACCTCTTTATTTCCTTGTTAGTGACTTATCATTAGCCCATGATAACCCTTAAGTGACATAATCTATAGATTTAATCAGGATTTAACTGTTAGTAACTTCGTTCTCATTTTTTCATAGTATAGCCTGAGGATGAAACAGACCTCAAAGATAACTTATTACAAGGCACAATGATTACAATGTGAAACACACACACACACACACACACACACACACACACACACACACATTTAAAGGCAGCACATTTCTTTAGGAAATGTAATCCTGAGGCCAATTATATGTACATTGACTGTGAATCACAGAGAAGAAACTCCCTTAACCTACATCATCATCACTTTCACTGCCACCATTCTTGTTGTCATTACCATCATCATTATCACTGTCATAATAATTATCATCATTTTTTAATTTGGTAGCTGCTACAGACAAGGTACTCACTTACT
This sequence comes from Pseudochirops cupreus, assembly GCA_028627135.1. Classification (NCBI taxonomy): domain Eukaryota; kingdom Metazoa; phylum Chordata; class Mammalia; order Diprotodontia; family Pseudocheiridae; genus Pseudochirops; species Pseudochirops cupreus. The sequence continues at coordinate 271,825,088 of CM053580.1, read as the reverse complement.
TCTTGGGTGAGTGGGGACAAAAATAGAATCTATCCTCCTCACTTTCAAAGAGCTTGGAGTAAAGGGGAAATAAATCAGGTGAGATTATTTTAAATTATCAAAATATTTACTCCTCCCTTACTATCTTTCCTTAACAATAAGTCATAATTGTAAGTAACATTTAGCCTATTAAATTTTGGAAACACTTTACATATAGCATTTGTTGTTTAAATATAGTATATTTTGTGAAGATCAGAGCAACAACATGATTGAATAGCTTCAGAATCTTAAGGGGCTATGTAAGTATTAGGTATTATTATAATCTCATTTTATCCTGATGCTATCCTATGAAGTATAGAATATTGTTATCCCCATTTTACGTGTAATTAAACTGAGGTTTGGAGAGGGTTAAGTTACTTGCCCAAAACCACACAACTGCAAAGTGCCTGAGGCAGGACTCCCATTCTTCTTAACTCCTGGTCCATCTTGTTGTCTCCTGTGGCACCTAGCTGCCCTACAATGGTTAGCTTCAGCACCAGCGTCCCTTCTCATCATTGTGAATGAATCTCAGAGCCCACAGGAGGAAAGGTAGTGCCAGCTGGGCCATTTCTCTATGATGTCTCCCCTACCAGCATCTAAGGTTTGTTCTCTTCCATCACAGAGTTTCACTTTCCTATCTCTGACAATTTCTCAAGTTTAGGGAGCTATTAAGAGGAAGGCATAATACCCATTGGCTAAGCTGCCAGCAAATGCTGCTGGTACAGAAAAGGTCTGGAAGGATGAAATCCCAGCTAGACTAACTTGGAAAGGGAGATATAGTTAGAAGTCCTTTCTGACCTTAATATTCACAGTGTGCAATTTTTTTTCCTGATCTTTGTCTGTCTTGATTGAAGGTTACTTTTTCCCCTCTTCTTTCTGGACCTGGCCTTAATCTCAGGGAGAATAAAATAGCTCAAACCCTTTTCTCTTAATGTTTCTAAAACATAATGGTAGTTTGGACTTTATAAAAATGGATCAGAATCATCTTGACTTAAGTACTGGATTAAATAATATTCTTAGGAAACTTCAAAGCTCTCATGGGTTTTATCTACAAACAAAGGAGTTGGTGTTGAATTGACTCATTTCCTATAGAACAGATTTAGTTGAGAACCATTTTTCAGTGGACTGACCAACTTCTTACTACAATTTTACCTTAATTTTTCTATCTTTCTGAAATATTTCTGATTCACCTCTCCCCAAATAACAACACTCTTCCCTTCTTCAATTTTCTTAGAAAACGTGTCTCAATTTGTCCTTTGCCTCCATGATACCTTACCTGGCTTGAAAGCAGTCAGTTTACATGTTGTGTCCACCCTCCCCAAGACAGAGTGTGAGCTCTTTTAGGGAAAAGAATTTTCAGTGACTGGCACAGGGATGGGTATATAGAAGGTGATTACTAGATGTTTGTTGAATTTGAATGTCTCTAACTTTTCCATCACCTAGAATCATTCTCCTAAATATTTAAGATATTTCTAAAAGAATTTGAAGTTTAATGAATGTTGAGGAAATTTTAAAATTTTAGATACTTATTATCCCAAGTTTGTATTAGGTAGAAATTAGAGTGACTACTTTCTTGCCCTTTTTATATTCCTGTCACCATTACTAATGTACTCAATATTTGAGTATCTCTCATCTAGTGCTGTTACAAGGATTGTGAGAGATACAAAGCTGTAAAAATGCATACTCCCTTTGATCCTAGTGTTTATGTTCTAGTTGTGAGAAAAGTATGTAGAAAATATGTCTATTGGAATACAGTTCTGGTATCTCAGTGATAATATTTGCATAGAGATGATCTGTACTGAAATATTTTTCAGTTCACTTCATTTCTAATACAGACTAGATTGAACTTCATTTGCATATGTGATGCAAGTTGGGGGATCAGCATATAGAGGTAGAAAGAAAAGAGAAATACACACAAAAAACTTGGCAGCAACGAGGAGAGATGGACGAGCATATACATCTTCATATATGAGGTCCTCTTTTCCAGTCCTTAGAGAAGGTAGGAAATAATTCCTTTTGTTCCATGAAATGGTAATTTTAGATGGGTTGATAATTATTTCTGTCCTATCAGCTGGATAAAATAGTCAAATTCAGTGCAGGAAGTCAACATGTTAAGAGGATGTGCCAGGCTAACATCAGTTGTTTTTCTACAGTATTACTAAATCAATAGATGACAATGAA
>CM053580.1:271788861-271822389 GCA_028627135.1 Pseudochirops cupreus | reverse complement strand
ACTTTCTGGTAGGGCAAGATGGATCTCCATACCCCAGTGCCTGTATATCTTATTTCCCAATTGCATGTAAATAATAATAATAATAATAATAATAATAATAATAATAATAATACACACACACATTTATATCCCCTTCAACTATCCTCACACTGAGAAAAGTTTTATAAGTTACAATTATCATTTTTCCATGTAGGCATATAAATAGTTCAACTTTGATAAGTTCCTTATGATTTCTTTTCCCTGTTTACCTTCTCATGCTTCTCTTGCTTCTTGTATTTGAAAGTTAAATTTTCTATTCCGTTATGGTTTTTTCATCAAGAATGCTTGAAAGTCCTCCACCTCATTGAATGACCATATTTTCCCCTGAAACATTATACTCAGTTTTACTGGGTAGGTGATTCCTGGTTTTAATCCTAGCTCCTTTTATCTCTGTAATATCATATACCAAGCCCTTCCATCCTTTAATGTAGAAGCTGCTAGATCCTGTGTTATCCTGATTGTGTTTCCACAATATTCAATTTTTTTTTTCTTTTTGGCTATTTGCAATATTTTCTCCTTGATTTGGGAACTCTGGAACCTGGCTATAACATTCCTAGTAGTTTTCTTTTGGGGATCTTTTTTCAAGAGGTGATTGGTGAATTCTTTCAATTTCTGTTTTGGCTTTGGTTCTAAAATATCATGGCAATTTTCCTAGAGGATTTCTTGCAGGACGATTTCTAGGTTCTTTTTTGATCATGATTTTCAGGTAGTCCAATAATTTTTAAATTGTCTTTCCTCAATCTATTTTCCAGGTCAGTGGTTTTTCCAATGAGATATTTCACATTGCCTTCTATTTTTTTCATTTGTTTGGATCTGTTTAATAGTATCTTGATTTCTCATGAAGTCATTAGCTTTCATTTGCTTCAGTCTAATTCTGAAACAATTATTCTCTTCAGTGAGCTTTTGTCATTCTTTTTTCCATCTTGCAAATTCAGCTTTTTAAGGCATTCTTCTCATCGTTGGCTTTTTGGGCATCTTTTGCCATTTAAGTTAGTCTTTTTTTTAAGGTATTATTTTCTTCAGTCAGATTGTTGACTGTTTTCATGACTTTCTTGCATCATTCTCATTTCTCTTCCCAATTTTTCCTCCACTTCTTTTACTTGATTTTCAAAATCCTTCTTGAACTCCTGCATGGCCTATCACCAGTTTACATTTTTCTTGGAAGCTTTTGGTTCAGGAGTTCTGACTTCATTGTCTTCCTCCCATTCCATGCTTTGATCCTTTTTGTCCCTAAAAAAAGGAATCTAAAGTTGAGTGGCTATGCTTGCTTTGCTTCCTTTGCCTGCTCATGTTGCCAGTCAATTAATTGACTTTTGAGCTCTTTGCCATAGGAGAAGTCTGCTTCCACAGAGGAGAGCTTTTTCCCAAACCGCTGGGCATTTTGCAGCTGCCAGAGCTATTAGGAGGGCACCTTCTCTATGGCCCCCACTAGCTTTGGCTCACTGGTCACACACCTCAGGACCATTACCCAAGACCATGGTCCAGATCCAGGCAGGTTAAGGCAAGAGCACTTAGCCTCTGAATGGTCACTTGGCCTCCCTGTGATCGGTAGGCCAGGAGCTCTGAAGCAGCTACATGGAGGAGGCTGCAGGGCCACTACTTCTACCACTTCTTGCTCCAGGAACAGAGGCTGGACCTCACTCCATCCCCCCCAGATCCAGGAGAGTTCCACTGACCTTTTACTTTGTCTTTGTCTTTTATGGGTTGATAATTCTGGAAACTGCCATAGCTGCTGGTGATCCACTCTCCTGAATGCTTCAGCTGTGGCTGGTCTGGGCCACCATGGTGCTAAAACTGCAGGCTCAAGCAGGGCTGGGCTCTGCTCCTGGAGGGCTGTGATGAACCCTTCCTTTCTGCCTCCTGGGCTGCCTTCAGTGGGAGATTTGTTTCTCTCTGTCACTTTGTGATTTCTGTTGCTCTAAAATTTGTTTAGAGTCATATTTTATAGGTATTTGAAGTGGTTATGGGGGAAGCCACAGAGTTTACCTGCTTCTACACTTCCATCTTGACTCTGCCCCCCTGAATTTTCATTTTGATCTTCCCCATTTCCATAGTAGCTTTCTATGGCCAGCGCCTTTTTTTTTTCATTATAAAGAGTTGAGTTCTGCTTCTGTGGTTCAGTAGGCTCTGTTACAAACTTCTTGCATTGGGTGTCTGAGGTCTGATCACTGGTGTCCTGTGCCAGGGCCTCTGGGGCTGGTGGTTGCCCACTCTGCTAGAGTGTCCCAGTCTAGTTGCCCCTGTTGTGCTCTGGGTTTTGGAGCAAGCAGGTTGCCTACTATACTTGGACAGGAGGCCTCACAGTTGGCCTAATGTAATACTGGCCTGCTGAGCCAGGAACATGGGGCATTGATTGCTGATCTGTTTTGTAGCTAAGAGACTTCCTCTGACTTTTCTGGACTCTGCCTATTCTGGGCTGAGCTCCCTTTTTTCCCAAGTGAGACTGACCTTTCTTGAAGTCCTGCTAAGTTATCTTGGGCTGCAAAATTGCTTCATTCTGTCTTATTATGCATTCTGTCAGTCCAGAATTCTTTTAAAGACTTAATTTAATATTGTTTCCAAGGAAACTGAGGAAAGCTGAGGCAACTTCCTGGCTTCTCTCTGCTATCTTAACTTCACTCCCTATTCTGTTTTCTCTTTAGGTAAATTTTATTGATGATACAAGATTGACATATAGGAAACAATTACAGAATGTTGTAAGTCAACCAAATTTGACAATTCATCAAGCATTTATTACATGTCTACTTTTTTGCCAGAATCTATCCTAGGTACTGGTCAAATAAAGACAAAAACAAATCAGTCTTTACTTTCAGAATCCTACAATATCTGGTAGAACAAATATATACTAACAGGTGGTTGTTGTAAGGTATTAGAGAAAGGCTTCCTTAATTTTTTTGAGGCAACCAAGGTTAATTCACCTTCCTAGGATCACACAACTAATAATTGTCTGAAGCTGAATTTGAACCCAGGTTCTCCACAGATGGTGCTCAACCCATTGGACCCTTCCCTCAATCTTACAGGACTACCATTAGAGAAGACATGCCTTAGTATCTTACTACATTTAACCCTTAAAGACACTAAATCATTAGAGGCTTTCTCTAATATCTTATAAAGGCAAGAAACTTTTTTTCTGATTGTTGCAACTTAATATTAGAGAATAGCTTCTCTAATATCCTAACTTTAACCTTAACCTTTATAAATTAGTATTTATTTGTTTTATTATATGCTGTAAGAAAGTTCTGTAGAGTAAATGGTATTTTCTTCTTTTAGTTACTCCTAAAACCAGACTGGGTGATAATTTTGCTCTCTATAATCAGCATTGGACCTAGAATACTAAAGTTTTCATGCTTAGTGTCTCTGAGGAATGAGCTAAACTCATAGAGAAAAATATTGTAAATCAGTAGACATGCAATTCTTATTATCTCTCTCTGGTTCCCACTAACATATTTGGCTTGTTATACTCATTCTCACTGGATCCACATCTAGCTTTCTCTTCTCTGCAGAATAGCAAATGTTTCTTCCAAGACCTTCTCAGAAACAGTTCCACCCTCTAGACTTACTTATTGCTGAGTTTTAAGGTTGTTAGAAATAAAACTCATTTTAATTTCATGTCTTCAGTTTGGGCATGGTATTCAAGGCTATGAAGTTTCATTAGATAAACAGAATGGATTCATTAACTATGCTCTTCCTTTATTATATTTGGGTATGGATTTCAAGGGAATGTTTCATTCCATGGGGGTCAAGTTATAGGCATAAGAAGATCTTTGCTGAGGAAGGAGGAGGAAGATGGGGAGGAGGCGGAGGAAGAGATGAGGAGTGAGTCATTTTCTTTGAAGAGTTTTCCCCCCTCTCATATCTGTTTCCAATATTATTCAAGCTTCAGTGAGAAACCTTGAGGAATAACTGGTTCCAACAAATTGTTCACAAAAGGCCAATATTAATGTGAGATCCTTAAGATAATTTTTATTTTTTTCCAGTCTGATTGAGTGAATATTTTAAACTAAAACCTAAATTGTGACTACTAACTACAAGGCCAGAAAGATAAACTCACAAATCTAGGTACTGGATTCTTGTTTATTTTCAATAAGGAGGAATAATAGCTGAACTCATGTGAGGTCCTATCCCTTAATCTAAGTTCAGTGTGAAATAAAAAAATGGAATTCATAGCTATATAGAAAATTCCAACACATTTCCCTTTCCTTGTGGGTAATAACGCCATTTAGGGGAGAGACTTTAGATTAAAAAGGCGAGGGTCTCCCACTGCATCTGGGGTCATCTTTAGTTATCTTGATCTATATCTTGCTACTGTACTCAGATGACCCTGAAGGGATGACTTCTTTTTGTTTTTGCCTTTTGGAGGGGGGAAGGCAGGGCAATTGGGCTTAAGTGACTTTCCCAAGGTCACGTGGCTAGTTTTGTGTTAAGTGTTTGAGGCCGTATTGGAACTCAGGTCCTCCTGACTCCAGGGTTGGTACTCTGTTCACTGCACCAGCTACCCACTCCAAGGTTGATGGCTTTTACCTTACTTAAATCCAGTTCACTTGCAAGTCATGATATAACCTTCCTGATGTCATTGGTACTCTTAAAGAAAGAGTAACAAACAACAAAAATGTCACTTAAAAAAGGGGAAAAACGAAGACAAGCAATTGATTAAACTTGAAAAAGGAACTTAAGCCTGCAGGACCCCGAGTAATTTATTTGGTAATTTTTCTTTCTATGAAGTAATGGGAATCATAGAACACAAAGAAGAAGATGGACCAAATTACTCAGTTAATTTATGACTTTTCCCTTGAAATTCCTGGTTAATTGCTTCAAGAGGAACATATCCACATGGTTGAAGTGTGTTGTAGTTCAGGGAAACAACAGTTCTTTTCATCTATAGTATTTCTGTTCCAAAAAGTTGTCTATGCCCCAGCAACCATCTTCCTAATACCATCTCACCTTGAAAAGTCAAACATACCTGCAAATCTCCTTCTCTCCCTCAAAAACACTTGGAACAATCCTAGTACCTCTGCTACCCTAAGCCAAGAGCTGGCCCAAGTTGCCTTGAAGCCTAAGAAGACAACTATTGAATTTTGAGTCTTTTCTCCCACCACAGTTTGAATATCATCAAGTCTGTGCCTCCTTGAACATTCCTATTTGTATCCTTTCTTTGGTCTTCCACAGTCTAGCTTTGAAGATATCTTTCCCAGACCCAACAGGAAAGGCTCACTGGATTGCCCTACTTTGGAGATCATAAATTTAGAAATAAAAGAATCCTTAGAGTCCATCTTATCCAATATCATTTCACAAAAGAGTAAACTCAGATTCAGAGAGTTTAAGTGATTTCCCAAGGTCATACAGGTAGTAAAGAACAGTCAGGATTCAAACCCATTTCTCTTGGCTCAAAATTCAGTGCTTTTTTTCTCTGTGCTACACTGGACCTTTTCAGTCCTGCTCAAGTGTGAGGGGGTTATTGGACTTTCCAAGCATTCTTCCTCTGATGGGCCTACATCCCTTTCAAAAGCCATTTTTAAATCCCAATTAGATTACATGGTTTTCCCTTGAACACATTTGACAAAAACACATTGTTGCTTTTATCATTGACCCACTCCTCCGGTTCTTTTGTTAAGTTTCTTTAATTGCAGCAGTGAACTTGAAAATAGTTATTGTATTGAACCTCTAATAAATTAATCTCTTTGGACAAAAAGTGTTCAAGCAGTTCATAATATCAAAATCCTGTCATTCTGAACCCCAAATACAAAATGTTGAATTCCAAGAATGAAGGGATAGTGTAGTACTAGAAACTTAACAATGATGATATATTTCTAGTTGATTATCATTGTTCCATCATATGGTAGACTGAGAACACTTACAATAGTAGATCTTCTCTGAACTGCAAATCCAAGGAAATTGCTTTTAGAAGACATTAGTTCAGCATCCCCATTCCTCACCACTTCTCCCGCCCCCTGAAACCAAACTGCCATAAACCAGTGCTAATTGAGATCCAAGCTACATGAGGCAGATCAGAGGGGAGTTGATACATCCATCAAAACAGATGAAAATGAAGCCCATATCCCAGAGGATTTTCCCATTCTGGCTGTGTGGATTCTAGCAAAGCATATTGAAGAGTAAGGCCTCACTGGTGCCCATTGTTAATTGCAAATAAGAGGTTTTTGAAATTCAGTGTCTGAGGCTGTGTAGAGTCACTGCACGATAAATCATTTGGGATTCATTTTTCATCAGTGAGGATTAAGGCAACAGAAGCAGCATGTGCACACACACACACACACACACACACACACACACACACACACACACACCTACCTTTCCCAAGGCATTGAATTAGGAGTCTTCTGAATTGTGTGACTCTAATTTGAGAACCCAAATGACAGAAGAAAGGCATTCAAACCTATGCCAATTTTGCCATGAGATAGAAAAAGAGATTTCTTTGATAGGCTAATTTTAATTTATGGATAGCTTCATCACTCTCCTGGCTTTGCCTCAAAAGGTGAGGAGTTGGGGGTTGAAGAGAGGAAAAAAAAACAACCTCCAGATCTATTTTATTTCCACATCTCTCTGTTTGACCTTGTAGAGTTGCAGAAGCTAAATGGAGCACAGGTTGGGAACATCCATTGTTCTCCTCACAGCTGCTCCGATATCATAGAGCACATTGTCAGTGAAATGGAAAAGAAATTAGCAGATCATTTTGTGCAACGTGAACTTTCTCTCTCTGCCTTGCTCATGCTTGATACGCATACTCTCTTTGATAAATCAGCCCTCATACCTTATTGCCATGAAGGAATGAGAAGGAAAAATGTCAACAACATCCCCCTGTTCTTCACTGGAACTAATCAAGTCTCTCAGCTGTCAAAGTAATACTTAACTTTCACCCAGGGGTGCCCTCCCAAATCTCCCACCCCAAGGGCAGGTGAGAAGACAAGGAACAGTGTATATACTGTATTTCAAACATCACTGTGGAATAGGGCATTTGGAAGTGGGGAGGAATCATTAAGGAGTCAGGGAAAGGATCAATTATTCTCACTTTTTGGAGAAAGGTTCTACACCACTGCAAGCTGTTGGCATCTTGCGTATGGACTTCTATTAGCAGTTAAGGATGAGGTGAAATGCATTTCAGGAATTAGTCATTTTTGAAATCTTTGTAGGGAAACTAAACTGGATTGTGTTTTCAGTCATCCAAAAAAAAAAAAAAAAAGGAAATCAGCAGGAGTGAGCTGAATGTGCATATGTAGCATCACTGGAGCATCTAGAGATGAGACCAGTGCTTAGTATCTGCTGAATAGCCAGCAGTTCCGGGACAGTAAAGGCTGTTTTAAGGTCAGAGAAATCACTGTCTAAAGATATTACATTGGCAATAGCAAAGATTCTGTGAAAATTGGTGTTGAACAAAGTGGGGGTCAGCATTTCTAGGCTGAAGGAACTTTTTGAAAGTTCTCCCTAAATATGCATTACATAAATGATACCTTAGAAAATTTGGCATCCTCTGGAAAGATTTTGGGTGGCCAGTCTTCTTTAATGTAGAATCAGAGTGTCATCACACATTAATAATGGGGGATTATTTTTCTGATACAAAGTCCAAATAGCTGTAATTATTCAGATAGCTTTTCATGGAGGAAAAAAAAATGCTGAGATTACTGAAGAAAAATGGGTTTGAGAAAGGGCAAAGATCACAAACTGTTTATATGGGCTACCTATGTAAAATGGATTCATTTTGTCATCTTTACTACACTTGGTTGTAGATGCACTTCAAAGAAAAGACAGCTGTGGTTAAGCAGGAAAACATACTGCCAAGATGATCTGGAAATTCATGTGGGTTAAATAAATATCAGTATCAAATATTGCTATTTTTCTTAGTAACATCATCACTACTATTGTAAAAAAGTCTTTATTAATCATCAATGTCAGCACTGGATAACACACCAAACAAGTCTGCCAAATGTAGACCCTACTGCCTAGAGTTTCCAATATGAGAAAAGATAGTGATAGATAATAACATAAAAGCACTCAAATAAACATAAAATCAAAGGATGGAAGCTATATACTAGAAATGCATAAATATGATGCCTACATTGTGATTAAAGATTAAATACTAGCTCTCACAATAGGAGTAATTATAGATGTGGATTAAGATACTTTTTTCCACATCATATGTACAGTACAAAAATGTGGTAGTTAAAAGTAAGCTTTATGTTTTTATGTGAGATGTTAATACACTACTCTGACTCTTGAGAATAAAGTTTAAAACTTAAAGAATTTGAAACATATCTATAAAAATAATAAAGAAAACATTTCAATATTCTCTTTACCACCAGTGGTCCAAATCAAAGCAGATTATTCTAAAGCAAATAAACAATTTGCCCTGATAACAGAAGCATAAACACAACCACAGTTCATGAACTTGCTAATTGCACTTTCCAGCTGTGGACATTATTCAGAGTCCACCCCATTACCCCAGGAGATCTTCTGTATAAGCAATGGAGCAAGAAGTAGGTTTAGTGACACAGGATAGAAGAAGTAAAAAGGACTTTTCCTGATTAGACAGAAAGGAGTTTGTGGGAGAGTGCTACTTATCTATTAGTTGGGGAAAAACTTCCTTGGAAAAGACAGTTTCAATAATTGTTGGAGTAATGAGAGTTAATGGGGGTTGAAGTCAAAAGCAAGAATGATAAGGAGAAGAAAATGCTTCAAAGGGAAGAGCATTCTAAGGTGTAACAGTATAACCTGAACAAAAAAAAAAATGGTATAAAAACAAAGAGGAAGTGTAGTATAAAGAATTGGTTTTAAAGAGAAAGTACCGGAGTTCAAATCCTTGGTCTTTCTACCTGTATGACCTTGGGTAAGTCATTTATCTAATTTGGTCTTCAGTTTCCTCATCTGTAAAACAATGGAGTTGGACCAGATGACCTCAAAAGCACTTTCTGGCTCTATGTTTAGTATCCTGAGAAAGGAAGAGCTAAGCAAGAGAGGGTGTAAGTGCGAATTAATGGAGTTGAAAGATATTGTTAAAGGAAATGAACCTTTTGATTCATATTTTAAATTTTACTTATCTTTTTCTGAATTTGTGAAATAAAACAAGCATTTCCACAACATAGTAGAATAGGTAAAAAAAAAAAGATGATTTCACATGAAATTGCAAATCTATTATGTGCAGCTTTCTCTTAAATGTATAATAATGTTATCATGTAACTGCCTTTATTCCCCCTTTCTTTCAATACCCCTGCCCTAGAAATGACTACCATTAGATAAAAATGTGTGTGTAGGGGTGTGTGTGTGTGTGTGTGTGTGTGTGTGTGTGTGTGTGTGTAAACCATTCTATATATACTTCTATTAATCAGTTCTTATCCTGAATGCAGATAATGTCTGCCTTCATAAGTCATTTGTAGTTAATTTAGGTATTTATAATAGTCAAAATTACTTATTTACTCAAATGTGTCCTTAAAACTGCTACTGTATATAACATTCTCTGGGTTCTGTTCATTTTGCTCTTTATCATTTCATGCAAGTTTATCTATGTTTTTCTATGATCATCAAATTCATCATTTTTAATAGCATACTAATATTCCATCGCAGTCATATTCCGTAATTTGTTCAGTCATTTTCCTGAGAGGCATCCCCACAATTTCCAGTTCTTTTGCACCGCAAAGAAAGCTGCGATAAATATTTTAGAGCATAAGCTTTTTTTTTTCCTATCTCCCTAATCATCTTGAGAAACAGACATTAGTGGTGGTATTGCTGGCTCAAGGGATATAGTCAGTTTAATAGCTCTTTGGGCATAACTCCAGTGTGCCTTCTAAAATATTGGGATAAATTCACAGTTCTACCAAGAGTAAATTCGTTTCCCAATTTTTCCATATCCCCTCCAACATTTCTTACTTTTCCCTTCAGTCATTTTAACCATTCTGATAGTTGTAAAATGATATTACAAGATTCTTTGCATTTCTCTTATCAATAATAATTTAGAGCATTTTTTCTTATGATTATGAATTGTTTTGATTTCTTCATTGGAAAACTGCCTGTTCATATCCTTTGACCTTTTATCAACTGGGGAATAATTCATATTCTTAATAGATTTGACAAAATTTATATTGTGTATGTATATATACATGCATATGTGTGCATACACACATATCTATCTATCTATGAGATATGAAACTTTTATCTGAGAAAATGTTTATAAAGTTTTTCCCCAAACTTCTGCTTTCCTTCTGGTCTTGGATAATCCATTTAAAATAACTATAGACAGTATAAAATACCTGGGAGTACACCTACTAAAACAAACCAAGAGACTGTATCAACAAAATTATATTTAAAAAATTTATACAAATAAAATCAGATTTAAATAATTATACAAATATTCATTGTTCATGGCTAGGCAGAACCAACCAAATAAAAATAGCAATTTTATTAAAACAAATTTATATAGCCAATGCCATCCCAACTAAATTATCAACATTTTATTTTACTGACTTAGAAAAAATTATAACAAAATTCATTTGGAAGCACAAAAGATCAAGAATATCAAAGGAACTAGTGAAAAGAAAAGTAAAAGAAGTAGGTGTGACAGTACCAGTTATTAAACTATATTATAAAAAAGTATCAATACCATCTGCTACTGACTAAGAAACAGAAAGATAGATCAGTGGAACAGAGTAGAAATATAATTTATAATAGCAAATGATTCTAGCAACATTGTATTTTACAATTGTAAAGATTTAAGATTTTGGCATTCATTATTTGATAAAAATTGTTGGGAAAGCTGGAAAGCAGTCTGGCAGAAATTGAACATGGACCAATGTTTCAAATCATTTACAAAAATAAGATCAAAGTGGAGATATGACCTAGGAATAAAGAGATATTACAAAAAAATCTGAAGAACATGAAATATATTACCTATTAGACTTATGGATAGGTGAACCATTCATAAATAAACAAGAGCTAGAGGACAATGTAAGATGTAAAATAGATAATATAAATTACATAAAATTAAAATAAATTTTGTGCAGTTCAATGCATTGGAATCCAGTACAGGGAGGGGCATGACTAAGCACAATTATTGTTATTTTGTCATTTTTCAGTCATGTTGAACTCTTTCTGATCCCTTCTGTGTTTTTTTTTTGGTTTTTGTTTTTGCCAAGATGCTGGAGTGGTTTGCCATTTCCTTCTCCAGTTCATTTTATAAGTGAGGAAACTGAGGCAAACAGAATTAAGTGACCTGTCCTTGGTCACACAGCTAGTAAATATCTGAGGCTGCATTTAAACTCAAGAAGGAAAGTCTCCCTGACTCCAGGTCCAGAACTCTATCCAGTCAACTACCTAGCTACCCAATTTATAGTAGCTTTTACATTTTAATTTTATTACTAGAGAACTGATTACGGTAGATAAGGGCTCTATCAAAAACTGTTTCTCTATCTCTAAGTTCTTTCCACCTTTGAGTAAGCAAGGGAATTCTAGTTCCTCTAGATACTTATCTAATCAATTTAAGATTAAGATTAAGATTAGATTAAGATCTAATCATCTTAATCAACTAAGAGTACTGATCTTGCTTCCTGATGTCCTTTAAAATTTATTTTTAGTGTCTTTTGGTTTTTATGGTTACTTTCTTCCTCACACTGTTCCATAGTTGTTGCATCCATCTCTTTCTTGCAGATAACAGTAAAGGATAAGATAATTGGATAAGGGGTTGTGTTAATTGCTTTGCTTTGTTTGATTTATGATATTTCCTTTTCCTCAGTCTAGGACTCAGGGTAGCAGTTGTTAAGTATACTAATGTGTCTATGTGTCTTTGCTTGGAGGAATGCAAAAAAAAAAACACATTCATTTTCTAATACAATTTTATAAAATGCAGAATTTTAGTGGGAATAAATGCTGCTTCTCATGACACATTTTTTTTTTTTAGTGATTAAGTCACAGCAAAATACCCAGGATCCTGTTTGACTTTACCACATAGGAGGTACCATTTTCCCATCTATACACAAATAATTTGTCTGGGTTCTGCCCTCACGTCACCCTGCACTTTCAGTAAATGCTTATTTAATTGGATTAAATGGAGTTGATGGGCCTCAGGAATGGAAGAAGAGGCTCCTTTTTCTGATTTGGTGTCTTATTTGCTGCCTGACTTTGGACAGCTCATCTAAATCCATGGTACTTCATATTCCTCATCTCTTAAATGTCAATAATGATACTTACCTACTTCCCCTGGGGCTTGTGAGACATAATTAATGGATGTTTGCAAAGGACTTTGAGAGTTATCGGGGAAGAACATCATTAATCAGCAGCAGCCGCCAAAAAAAAAAAAAACCTAATTGTTTTAAGTACCAGGATGTGCCCACTGTTCTGAAAAAGAAAATCAACCAGTAAAGTCCCTGCCCTCTAGGAGTACACAATCATAAATGCACCACAGAGATAGAGATAAACATGTTCATAGACAGATAGATATATAGATTTCCTAATAAGATCAGTTTAACAATGATTTGCCACAGTCAATCAACCAACAAACAAGGTTGAAAAAAGTCATATAGATTATAGGTGTATAGGCATTCTGCTAGGAATAACTTCTCAAGATATGCTAAACAATTCCCAGATGTAGATGGATGATTCATTTTCCCCAACTATTTGAAATCTGCAGTCTGATCCTTTGATTGCTTTAAGTAATATATGTCTTTTCATTAAATCCTTTCATCAGTTAGCCACATCTGCTTAAAAAAAGGAAGCTGTATCCAGTGTATATATAGCCTGAGTATTCGGAATGATAGACTATTTTAAGAGAAATCAGTTTTATTATTTTTGAATACATAATATAGGTGCAGTTTATTATAATGATACATTAACTTCTAAAAATTACAATTTGCAGTGGACTTACCTGACAGTTACTTAATGTATAGAATTGTTCCATGTACAAAATTTTACTTAATTGCTGCTCCTAGAAATGAAATTATCTTTAATCTCTTGAGGTCTTGGTTTTAAAAAGCTACTAATTTTATATGGCTTTCTCTCTAAGAATATTTTAAATTATGAATGAAAATTGGAAGAAGATAATCATCATCTTCAATCAGTAATAACCCTCTACATTTTGTATGGGTATCAGGAACTTTGAATTAGGTTTTGTTGTAAGGAATTTTAGAATATTAAATATATGAAGGAACTTTAGGGATCATTTACTCCAACACCTTCATTTCACCTGTAGCAACTCCCATCCCTACCCCAGGGCTACTTATCCAACTCCCCCTTTCCTTGATAGGTTTAGTCCCCAGAGCCGGCTAACTTTTCTAGACTCAGGTTTCCTGAGGTAACCCTGAGAGTTTGGGTTTCTAGTACTGCTGCTCACAAGCCTCACTGGTGTGCTCCCCACTGAATATTAGCCACACTTAATTAGCATTTAGAAAGGGGTATTTGCTATGGTTGTTTGGTAAGGGCAGTTGGTTTAAATATTTTCCCTAAAAAAGCCTGGAGCACATTACACATTTATACAAAGAGTAACCTGAAAGTTGGAGTATGATGTTAATGAAGCATACATTTAAAGAACATATGAAAAAAGAGTAAATTAATATATTTTCTTCCCCCTGAAAGTCCTTTACTTAATCTATAGTCAGCATTATTTTCTGGTTCAAAGGATGACAATCAGGTCATATTCATTAACTGTTCCCCTGTGCTTCTATCCAGGGCCTTTTCCTCTACCTCCATACTATTTCATTTGTTGACCCCATCAGCTTCAATAGATTTAATTATCAGCTGTAGGAATATGATTGTTAGACTTATTTTTTTAGCCTTGACCTCTGTCCTGACTTCCATTCTTTCAGCTTCAACTTTACTGGACATCTTGAACTAGATGTCTCATTACCATCTTAAGCTCGATATTCCTAATTCTGTTTAACCACCTTTCTCCCGAAATTCTCCCCTCATTCCAGCTTCCCTATAATTGTGGAGGGTATGACCCTCCTCCTAGTTAGTGGGGCTCAAACAATGGTTTTTCCTTTATTCCCCATTCTTTCTCACCCTCTTTATTGAATTAATTGTCTAATATTGACATTTCTTCCTCCATAATATCTCTCATATGGTACCTCATCTTCTCTGTCACTACCATCATTCGAGTCTAAGCCCTCATTACCCCATTCCTGTACTATTGCAATAGCCTGCTAGTTGGCCTCCTTGCTACAAGCCTCTCCTCATTCCAGTCCAGTGTCTGTTGACCTGTCAATTTGATCTTCCTAAAGCTCATCTGATGATATCTTTCCTTTATTTAATCTAATCCAGCCACCCCTTATTGCCTTCAGGATTAAATTTAAAACCATCTGTTTGTATGAAGGCTTCCATAAACCCCTTCCTACCTTTCAGTTCTTTCATATTTTTCCCCTTCTCCCTAAGTACTAGGCGGTCCGGTGGAATTTGCTTCCTTTGATGCTCCTACCACAGGACACTTCAACTCTTGAGTATTTTCATGGTCTGTACCCCATGCCTGGGGCTCTCTATTTTCATTTCTTCCTCCTAGCTTCCTTGGCTTCCTTAAAATCCCGGCTAAAACTTGACCCCCAACATTAACACTCTCCCTGATACCCCTTAATTCTGGTGATTTACCCATGTTATTATTTTCAATTCATTCTTTATATCTTATTGACAGTTACTTGCATGTTGTTATGCCCCAGTAAACTAGAAGTTTTCTGGGAGTAGGAAGGGTCCTTTATGTTTCTTTGTATCTTCAGCACTTAGTACAATGCCTGCCATATACTTTGTGCTTAATAAATGCTCATTCAGTGTCTGATCATGTCTTCCATCAGCTTATTCCATCAGGTGACTGTTCTTCTGTATTCATGAGTATATCTGTGTTAGTAATGTTTGTCTACAATGTGTCTCTCTGTTAGCATCAGGTTGAATATGATGCCTTCTGTTTGTCCTTTCTCTTCTATTATGTAGTCAGTGGAAGCTGAGTGTTGAAGGGAAGGACAAACTCTATTCTCCCCAAAGGACCCATTTGCCATTGGGGTTTGGCTAGAACCAGAATCTTCAACTCCAGAACTTAAACCTTCCACCACAAGGCTGAACCCTTCTGTATTAAGTTCACTGTTGAACTGACTGTTGTTACATCATAAGTAAGATTATCATTCTCTGAGGGATTATTTCCAATGGTTGTGACCGATTCTTCCAGCCATTTACATTTTTCTTTCTTGAGCTAAACAAAGAGAACAATATCATTAAAAAATCAGAGTATTCTTGTTGAGAATTTAAAATTTCATCAAAATTGTTCATTTATTGAATGCAATGAGGAGGGTACCTCATAAACATATATGAAGAAATTAAAGACCAGAAAGTTTAAGTGACTTGTCAAAGGTCACCCTGACTGAGCCTGACTTAGAACATAGGACTAAGGATTCCCATTATTATATTATTTTCATTATTCCAAAAGTCCTTCTTTAAAGAATAAAACACAGTTCACAGTACTTCCAAAGGAAGCTCCAAAATGAATGCTAGTCTACAATCTCCAAATGCATTAGTATTCAAGCTATATCTAAAAAAAAAAAACCAACAGCTACAAGAGCAAAAAAATTATTAATTGTTAACAATTGTTAATTTAGTTACATAATTAATTCATTGATGGAGAGGGGTAAATCAATCAGTCCACTTATTTATAAGTACCAGACAACAATAAAGACAACAAAAACAATCTGTGCTTTGACTGGTTTCAATTTCCAACCAGTTATGTTGGTGTCTAGACACAGGTTCAGTTCCTACTAACCTCTGTTTTTAAAAAGTGGGTGGGTGTCCTGTAATGGCATTTACCTCTAGAAAATCAAGTGAGACTTCTTTGCTAGGAACACAAATATGCAGTCTAGGTCCCCACTGCCTGCCTCTGGAGTCTGTATCCCTCAGGGTTATGGACCCTGCGCACATCACCACTGAATCACTTTGATCCAAAGTCATTTGTTCAATCATAGTTGCCAAAAGGTAACAAAGACTTTCTACTGTACAGAAAACGAATGAATCTCTTGGCTGTTTTCATAAAGATCGACGGGGTCTTAAAATAGCCTGAGGTTAATATTATAAATCTTTCCAAAAGAGATTTCAGAACATATTCTTTATACCAGCGTTGGATCAATCTCACAAAATGACATATTTTCAAACTGTAGTGAAACAAAACAACTTATTCTTGAAAAGATTGAAAGTATTTCAAAACCTCTTTCCTTTTTTCTCTCTTCACCCTCCCTTTTATTCTTTTATTCTTGAACATCAACCAAATAAGGAAGTCAGACTCAACTGCCTGGGGAACACTAATTTGATTTTTCAACAGCTTATGCCTGCTTACTGCACACCAAAGACATTTATTAAACTTCTGTGGTGGGTATGGAATTGCACCAGATGGGAGTGAGGGTAGGGTCTTTTGCATTGTAAGAAAGAAATATAGTCCCACGTGGAGGACACTTGTCCCCCAAAACACAGCATTGTGAAGTTTAGCTGCAGTACTGTAATCCATTATGACCTTTGGCAAGTAAATATCTCTGTCACTGACATAGATGTATCATTTGAAGTGGAAGGGTGGGAGGCAGATAATAATAAAAATTAACTTTGATCTTCAGATGAAAAGATATTTTGAGAAAATATGAAGGAACCCAAATTAAAACTCATGCAGTATTTAATCAATAGCTTGGTACATGTGTCTTAAAAATAATCTGATGGACATATATATATATATATGTGTGTGTGTGTGTATATACATGTCCTCCACATATATATACATACATACATATATACACATATATGTATATGTATATATGTGTGTATATACACACACACACACACATATATATACATATACATATGTATATATGTATGTGTGTGTATGTATGTATGTAAGAACCAATTGCCTATTTATATGGATCATTGGTAAGTCCTGGTTCTACTATCTTGAAAATCACCTTTAAACTTTGCTCTTTCTCTGTACCTCTGTAACTTTATTTCATGGAGGCAGAATGATGCAAAGAAAAGAGAGATGTATTTGGAATCAGAAGACCTACTATGCAAATTTGGGTAAGTCATTAATCTCTCTAAATATTCATAAAGTGAATGGGTTAGATAAGTGATCTCCAAGGTTATAACCTTATGAATCAATCAACCAACTGATAAATCAACAGGCATTTTCAGCGTCTTCCATATTAAACCTTGTTTTGGCACTGAAAATAGATCGAGGTCTTGTATATTTCTCAAATAAATCATTACAAAAAATAGTTTGGCATTGTAAATGCAAATAACTAGAATGAAGAAGAAAATCATAAGAAAATGGAATGATTGGAAATGTCCAGGACTTCCCAACCGAAGTGTCTGCCAGTCACTCTGCAGCACGGGTAACTGCTCTGAATATGTCACCCTCCTCCTTATTTTGGCTGATGACTATAGTTTCATGCAAACTATGCTTGCTCTTAATTTGAGCAATAAATAGTGAAGAGATGTGTAGTTAGAGTTTTCAACTTATGGAAAATGTGTGGGCTCTGACAATGTTGTCAGGCTTGAATTTAAATTTTCCATTGTTCTGGAGCTACATCTGACCATCTTTATACTATCAATCAATCAAAAAGCATTTATTGATCACTTGTGAGATGGGCAGTTTGGACCCTCAAAAAGGGGTATGATATAATACCAGCATTCTAAGAAATTATATATCCACCTGGAAGATACAGCTTCTATACATGAAATAATTAGAGCAAAGCAAGAATGTTGTGTATGTGATATACATCATTTCTTCCCTCAAGATCATATACATGGTATTTAGACCTCATTAGTATCCTCTGCCCCTCTAAATGGAGGGTGAAGCAAATAACTTCATTTGAGGAGGGCAGCCAGGCCAGCCATCTTTTCATTTCCCATCTAGTTGCACTCTTTTGGACTTCTACATCATGCTACCCTCTACCCATTTACAGCTTCCTTTTATATGTATCATCTTCCCCTATTGAATTTCCCATTAAATTGTAAGCTCCTTGAGGTCAGAATTTTTCTTCTTTTTTCTTTCCTTCTTTCTCTCCTTCCTTCTTTTCTTTTTTCCTTCTTTTTTCTTTCTCTTTTCCTCCCTTCCTTCCCTCTTTCCATTCTTCCTCTCTCTCTCCCTTCCCTCCTTCCTTCCTTCCTTTTCTTCTTTCTTTTTTTTTCCTGTAACTGTTGACAGACACACTGTCACTATAATAAGAACTTGCATAAGTGTTAATCAGTGTCCAATACCTAGCAGGATAAAAAGCTCACCTGCTACCTCTTTTAGTTCACCAATACATGGCAATGGAAATAAGCCAAAATACAGGTTCTCAGATTTAGAAGAGACCACCAAAAACCATCTATACAATTCACACTTTAATAAGAATAATTTCTACCAGTTATTTATCTCTACTTTAAAACCCCAGGCAGTCCTTCCTATTTTTGCATGGCTCTAATTGTTAGGTGACTTTCTTTATATAAAAGTTAAACCAGACTCCTAGAGCTCTGTTCTGGGGTCAAAAAGAATAAGTCTCTACCAAATTCAGCTGATATAACTCTGGAAAGAAATCTGGAACTCAAGTAAGAAAACTTGGGTTCAAATTGCCACTGACTAATTCAATGGCCTTGGATCAATTGCTTAACTTCTCTGATCCTTGGCTTCTTCATCTGTAAAACAGGCAAAAGTCTGTCATTACCCAACCTAAGATTTCTGTGGAGAAAACACTGTGCTAAATTTGGACAGCTATGAAAATGTTAATCATTGTTCTTGTAACGAAATTACTTCATAAGCAGCAAAGCACTATGTATGTGTAATATATTATTATTAATAGTTATTTTAAATTATAATAAAAAGGTTTAACTCAATTCAACCATTCAAAAAAATGAAGTCTGTAAAACTGCTTTATGTGTATAGAATCTAGACAATTTCAAGATGTCTATAGAATCTCATTTATACCTGCCCATTTCTCACAATGAAATCATACATGTTAAAGATGGAAGAGAGTGATATAAGGCTTATTTCTTTTGACCATGGGCCATTTTTTTTTTTTACTTCATGAATTCCCTTCGTCCACTTTGGTCATCAAAGAATCAAGAGTGTTTTAATAAAACTGAGCCCAGTAAGAATTTTTGGAAGCAACTGATTTAAAATCTAGTTGTGAATTACTGACTCTTTTTTTTTTTTTGCCTTCAACCCATGTATTGAAGAAAAGGGTGTGGTTCAGTTGCATACGTATTTATTGACATGGTTTTTTCCCCCCTAAGGGGCCATGGGACTGTCAGTCATCAAAGATTTATTAAGCTCCTCCTCTCTACCAGGCCTGTGACAAGCACTAAGAATACAAAAGAAGGTGGGAGAGAAGGGGTGAACTTATACCAGTCTTTGCTCTCAAACGAGTTCACAGTCTAATGGAAGAGATAACATGTAAGCAACACTGTACAAAAAAATACATACAGTATAGACTGTTGATAATCACCACAGGTAAAGCCCTAACATTAATGAAAAAGCTTCTTGCAGAAGATAAGATTTTAGCTGGAACTTTAAGGAAGCCAATAGGGTATTTATGTAAATAAA
The DNA here is from genome assembly GCA_028627135.1 of Pseudochirops cupreus. Lineage (NCBI taxonomy): Eukaryota > Metazoa > Chordata > Mammalia > Diprotodontia > Pseudocheiridae > Pseudochirops > Pseudochirops cupreus. The sequence goes on along the minus strand of CM053580.1, from coordinate 271,802,828 downwards.
ACTTTTTGAGGTGGCAGTTGGGAGAGTTGGTTCAGATGTGAAAGAATTCACTTAGACCTCTTTAACCAATGGGAGCTTTATTGATGTAAAAGCACATGGACCTGAGATTTAGCAAGGAGCTAAACAAAGACCCTGATATAGGAAAAAGCCCAGACTCATATAGAAAAAAAGCTATACAGCCTGTAGGATGGTGATATAATTTTAGACTTTCTTATGGGGGTTGGAGATTTTGGGACAGGAAAAGTACAAACAAGGTGAGGAAAGTGGTTGCCTGCAAGATAAGGAAAACTTGTAGTGACACAGGATGAGGAAGATGGATGAAAGGATAGGGAACACAGGGTAAGGGGGATAAAAGCAATGATTTTGGTACAAGTTGCATGTTATTTCAAGCTAAGGGGAAGTGGCATTAAGACACCCTCAAGTTACAGGATGGGCTAAAGAATTGGCCTCAACCCCCCTCTGAAGGCCTGGGGAAGTGATCCTTACTGTTGCTTCTAACCCTTAGGGTACCATTTGTATCCACATCAGTAATCACTTGGAATGCAGCAGTAGAAATGAGGCATTGTGTCCTGGTTGGAATTGTTTGGGATGAAAAATATCCTTCATCCTTAATTTAGTGAAAAAATAAACACAGAGATCTCTTAGGATAAAAACAGGAGTTTATTCTCTTCCCCGGGGGGCAGAAGAGGGCAGTCTTCCCCATGACTCATCATGGAGAAGAGGCGTGTTACAAAAGACAGTGCAAGAATTTATAACTTAACTTAGTCAAGCCCCCTTCCCAACCGTCTCCTCTCTCACTGGTTGAGAGGCATACTTCACTAAATTCTTCCCCAAATGGGACAGGAAGAAAAGAGGTGGAGAGGCTCCCACCAAGGTGGGAAAACAAAGGAAGATGAAAGTGACTGACAGCAACAATGGAGGAGGGGGAAAAGGGAAAGTTAACAATCCCAAACTGAGAAGTTTTCACTATCCCATAGAGAATGTATACATTTTAGGACACTATTAAAGCACAATCACAACTGGGAGTGCAAATATGCCCAAAATGTGAAAGTTCTCATATGAGGTAAAGATTATGACACTCATTTGAGAGTAGGATGCTAATTGGTCCAGTGGACAGAGTGCTGTGCCTGCATTAAATGAAGACCGGATTTCAAATCCAGCCTCAGTTAGTAGTTGTGTGACTCTGAGTAATCACTTATCCACTCTGGACTTCAGTTTCCTAAATTATAAAATTATGATAATAATAGCACTTACCTTCCAGGTTTGTCCTGAAGAGAAAATTAGACAGTATTTGTAAAGCACTTTAAAAACCTTGCAGTGTTATATAAATGATATCTATTATTACTATAAGTCCATATTCTGCTACGTAGGATACTGACATATGAATAAGGAGTTTTTGGAAAAGAAAACTGGATACAAAGCTTTTGACAGTACCTTTATTCTTCTAAGATGAACACCTATTGCAATGAGATGCATTGGAAAAACACTTCATTTATACTCTAATAGTTCTAAAGCACTGTGACTTCATTGTTCAGGTGTAGATATGATGGGATATAGTCACTGGAAACCCCCTGGAGCCTCCTTGAATCTCCCTACTTGATCTGGCATTCCTGAGGCTATAAGCCTTTCATTATCCCTATGCCCAATTCTTTGTTACCCTTAACTTAGCCTAGCCCTCCATTGTCTGTTACCTATAGATTGCCTTCAGATACTTCCCACCCTTAATCCTATACTGATTCCAGACCAAGACCCCAGACTACTGGCCATTCCCATCAAGATCTTCCCTAGACCCCTCTGACCTCTAAGCACTCAGCCTACTGGCCACTCCCATTAATATCCTCCCTAGACCCTTCCTCCAGTCACCCCAGACAACATGGCCACCCCTAGATCCCTCCCTCAGTCTTTCTATATATAAGATCCATTTTGCCTCTATGAAGGGGCTTAGTTTCATTCTTGTTGGTTTGTTAAAGCAAGCGTCACAAATGCTCAGATTCCTCAAGTCTATCCCATATGGCATTTTTGTTTTGGCATTTGGGCAGGGCCCACATATCATTATTTCAGGGTCTCAGCACCCCTAAACCTGAATACATCCATGCATATCAAATTTTCTCTAAACCCAGGATTCTTAACCATTTAGACCTCTTTGCAGTCTGGTGAAACTCGTGGACTTTTTCTCAGAATAATGACTTTAAATGCAGGAAATAAAATATAGAGAACTGGCATGAAACCAGTTATCTTGAAGCATCAAAATATTTTAAAAATCTGCAAGTTCATGGAAATCAGGTTAAGAACCACTTTTTAAACCTTAAGAGACAGGTTTATGTGCATCTGGATCCAAAAAATATGTCACTTGGTGGCCCCAGTTGAGTAATGAGCTCATTTTTTATTTAGCTAAACTTTAGATCCCAATAGATGGTCAGACTCCTAATCAACATCTTTTTGGTTTGAGATTCCTTGTCAAAGCCTGAGTTTTACTCTAATTTTTACTAATAGTGCAGCATCATCTCTAGATCATAATGAGACACATTGTTATGTTAACCAGTGTTATGAATTCCTAAACTCTATTTGCCAAAACCTTTCTTTGATTGAATAGGTATGCAACTACATGGCCTGGATGGTTTCATGAATTTACTTTTTAGATCCATGTCATCATTCAGAAGAATACACCACGGGGCTTTGTTTATTTTTTTAAACCTTTTATCCATTTGCCCATCACTGGTAAGACAACTCTGATACTTGGCAAAGAAATACAACTTATGCCAAGATGAGAGGATTGTATTTCCTTAGAAGCAGTTGTTGTCACACTACAGTAGGATAGAATTAAAAGACAGAAAAGAGACAAAGACCTCCTCCAAGCTGTTAGGAGCACTTACTGTTCTGAAGCCTCATGTTCTAAATTGGATTTTGGTTTGTGCTTTTTAAAATCCTTTGCATTCTTCCCTTCCTCTTGAAGCTTCAGACAGCTATGGCTATTGCTGAGAACTACTTTGGTCTTTTAGGCTAACCCTACAATTACAATTTTCATTTTGTGGAGCATTGAGTCCCTCGGTGTCTTGAACTTGTTTCATGCTCACAAATGCTCTTCAGCTGCTGCCAAGCTTTGTTTTCTTCAAAGAGGTTTCTGCAACATCATTTGTGATAAGGGCCACTGCACACTCACCCAAGCTGGATCATCTCACAGCCATATGGAGAAAATCAATTTTAATTCTTCAGTGAAGAGCAGCAAGTGGTTTTTGTTATTTATACTTAAAGAAGGGTCAATAAACACTCCTTCTTCTGTACCTAGGGTCTTAAAAAGGAAATTTGTAAGTTGTAAGGAGATACTTATTTGACCATATGTTGAGCCTAGCACTGTGCACATGTTCTCTTCCAAAGTGCTAGCTAAAAGTCATTTAGCATTTATTAAGTGCTTACTATTTTCCAGGAATTGTACTAAGCATGGAAGTTAGTAATAAAGGCAAAAGACAATCCCTGCCTTCAAGGAGATCAAAATCAAATGAAAGAATGACAGGTCAATATACCTGGGTCACTCCTAATTTACTTCAGCAACTAGTTTGATTGGTTCGGAGGACCATACTGTTGAGGCCTATGATCTTGATTCTTATGTGAGCAAGCTAGCCGAAAAAAAAAGAAAACAAAAATGCCCCAAAATCAGCTCTTTTGAAAATGTATTGTTGTTTTTCTGACAATAAATAAACTTTCACTTCCCATCCTACTATATGAGCTGGAATCTGTACCAAAGACCAGGTCATATGGGTGCAGAAACTAGAGATTAAGGATGGTTCAGGGTGATTCACTCACGGCTTAAACGACAATTTAGCTAGCACTCATGCCCTTACAAACTTGGAATTGTGTCATTGCCTGTGTGTTCCCAAGAAAGGTACGTTTTATTTTTCAGTTCTCATTGACCTCCAGTTCTAGAGTCCTTCACAATTTTTGTTGGGGAAGACTATTTAAGTTCTCTGTCAGTGACAGGATAATAACATAGATAAAATAGAAAGCCATGGAATCAGAGGTCTGGAGGAAACCAAAGGTATTAATAGACGTCATGTCCTCATGGTGGTCCTTGAAAACATCAGAGAAACTTGATGGCAGCTCTAGATGAAAGGTATTCTATCAATATAATTCATTAAAACATAAAAAGGTTCGGAGAAAGTGGACAACAGGGAGCAGAATTAAGTATAAATGTTGGCTTCTTTTCATTTTGTCTTGGTCAAAGTCACAGCTATTTGTTGCCTAGAAACAATCACATGTGTACACTTATTCATATGACTCCTCCATCCCCGACACACAAAGATGCAACAAATGATAGGCATATAGAGAGACAGTTAGACACATAATGTATTTGTGGAGAAAGATAATCACACAGATATTATAGAGACATCTACAATGTAAGCAAGGTTGAAAATTCAAAAAATATTGAAAATGTCATATTTCTAAATCTCCTCTCACTCCACTCCTTGGTATCTTATTGCAGTGCTGGATATTTAGGAAGAACTTAATAAATACATCTTGAATGTATTGATGAATGAATTTATCAATGACTGAGACATTTTTGAAAGTAGTTATGCTGAATTTTTCCCAAATCTAATTGGGTATTTTTGTATTTTTACATGGCTTTAAAAAGTGGACAGAATGGGTTTAGGGTTTTTTTAGGAAAATTAAAATTTGGTTTTATTTCTGGCTGGTTTATTTTTTGTCTATGTATCTTTCTGTCTGTTTCTTTTTTATCTGTTAAAGATCTGTTTAGTAGTGTGCAGTGGTGTGTATGTATGGGTGTGCACGTGTGTATGTGTTTTTGGTATTTATGCGTATATGTGTGACTTTGAACAATATAGAATAAAAGAATACTCACATTTATGGCTACTTGTTTATCTCATCCTCACAGAAGGAAGAATCGTTGTGGTATTTCTAGAGAAGAAATGGGTCTGACAGAAACAAAGGGGATGTGCGTGTATGTGTGTTTGTATGTGTGTGTGAGATCAGTGGGTCAACAACTATATGCATATGTGGGTTGAGACAGATTATTAAAAACCTTGCAAGCAAAACTGAAGGATACATTCATCCAAGTAACCTAGGTTCAGGACTTCCTGGGAAGAATTCCTTAATTCTTGGTATTGGTAGAAACTTTGGTGAGCTGAGATATATTTTCCACAGTTCTCAGGTTTTTGTTTGTCTCTAACTTTGGAGAGAGCCTTAATTTTACATGAACTGAGATGGTCAAAGACTTAGGAGGTGCCACTCATGAATCTTGAGCAAGGGAATGCAAAATGTAAACTGTTATCTCATTTAAGTAGAGGTGAGAAGATGGGAATGGACTTACACTGCTGATCAGACAGAATAGATTTGAGAAAGTCAAAGGGAGTGGAGAGCAACTGAGTTCAAATTCAAAATCAGGTAAGAGCAAAATTAGTAACTATTCTTGATGAGATCAAGTGGGATTCCTTCTTATTTACTTCCTCAAACCACTTTGCTAAGGAAGCTCCAACTGATTTTAATTATATACAGTTATTTTTGTTTCCCCCTCCTGTTTCCTTCCCAAATAGGGACAAAGGTGGGATGGGGAAAAAGGAAAATTAACTCAGGTTATAATGTTAATATAGCCTATTATTTAAAGTAGTGCTTTATTGTTTATTGACATTTCTTATGTTATCTGTATGTATTAATAAGTTGCATGCCCATTAAAATGAACAGTCTAGTTTTATGAGTTTTGGGGGATCATAATTAAAGGCAGAAAATGCAGCCTTTAGCAAGGGGTGACTGCAATTCTCACTAAGTTCTGCTGAGGACAATGTCTAGGGCCACACAGCCCTCCATCACCAACTACTTTATCACAAGTATAATGTAAGTAGTAGGAGGAAGGCACAACTGAAAAGAGCAAGAAAGTACTTTTAATTCTCACAGACTGTGAAGTTTTAGAACACAGTTTACTTTTTAAAATGCACCCACTTGTCTGATCATTAAACACTAGGTTTTCCTCTTATTTCTTTAAGAAAAAGAAGATGCTATTTAAGGACAAGAGAACAAAAGATTTAAAAAAAAATAGAATGTAAGTATTCCAAAAGAAACCATGGGTAAAAGAAATATTGAACTCAATAAGATAGCAGGAGGTTTCAGGAAAACCCTGGCAAGAGGAGAAGAAAGAACAATCACAAAATAGAAGAACTAGACCATGGAGAGAAGCAAAAAGGAATTGAAAACAGCCCATCAAAAGCCTAACATGATTATTATGCCAAAGAAGAGTCATACTGATGCTGAAACTTCAAGGATTAATTACTGGAGAGCTAGTGTTTTGCTTTGACTGTCAAAGCAAAAAGATGTAATGTCTTGGTGATTAAAAAATTGTTTATTTACTTGTTAATTTGCTTTATAGAAGGAAGAAAAGATTTCACCCTTTGATGAATTTCACAATGGGGTGAACAAGCATTACTTAGCACTTGGTATGGGCCAGGCATTGTGCTGAGCACTTGGGATATGAAGAACGACATAAACAATCCCAGTCCTCAAGGAGTTCACATTCTAATAGGGGAGACATCATGCAAACAATTATGTGCATATAGGATTTATAGATGAAAGATGACTTCAGAGGAAAGATAAACACATTGAAGAGGACCAGGAAAGGCCTCTTATAGAAAGTGGGAGTTCAGCAATGGAAAAACAGAGCTGACAGATAACTCAAGAACTTGTTTGGTCAAGTGCCAGGAGTATGCTCTAGCCAAAAAATATTGGTTTTTGGAAATTGATATATTTTCAGTATGAGTATTTATGGCCTGGAAATTGGCAAGTGATTGTTTTGTCAATTGACCTTCTTTTGTTCTTTTGAGAAAAATATTATTTAACATTTTATTTTTCCCAATTACATGTAAAAGAATTTAGCATTCTTTTTTTCAGAATTCTGAATTCCAAATTCATTCTCTCCATCTCTACTACAACCCCCCCCCCAACATTGAGAAGGTAAGCAATTTGATGTAGGTTATACATGTGTAGTCATGCAAAAAGTATTTCCATGTAAATCATTCTGTGAAAGAAAACACAACCAAACTCTAATAAAAATTTTAAAAAGTAAAGAAAAAGTATTCTAGGTCTGTATTCAGGCTTTACCAATCCTTTCTCTATAGATGGGTAGCACCTTTCATCATAAGTTCTACAGAATTGTCTTGGATCTTTGCATTGTTGTGAATAGCGAAATGAATCATAGTAGATCATCATAAGATATTACTGTTACTGTATTCAATGTTCTCCTGTTCACTTCATTCAGCATCAGTTAATGTAAGTCTGCCCATGTTTTTTTTTCTGAGAGCATCCTACATATTATTTCTTAAAGCACAATAGATTCCATCATAATAGTACGTAACAACTTGTTCAGCCATTCCCCAATTGATGGACATCCTCTTGATTTCCAAATCTTTGTTAGCAATAAAAACTTCTGTAAATATTTTTGTTCCCTTGGGTTAGAGTAGTGATATTGCTTGGAAAAAGGGTTTTATAGCACTTTGGATATACTTCCAAATTACTCTTCACAATGGTTGAATCAGTATAAAACTTCACCAATAGTACAGTAGTGTTTTAATTTTCCCACATCCCATCCACCATTTGTCATTTCCCTTTTCTGTCATATTAGCCAATATGACAGGTGTGAGGTAGAAACTCAGAGTTGTTTTAATTTGCATTTCTCTCATCAATAGTAATTTAGAACATTTTTTTTCATATGACTATAGATAGCTTTGATTACTTTGTCTGAAAACTGTCTGTTCATATCCTTTTACCATTTATCAATTGAGGAATGGCTCTTATTTCCATAAATTTGACTCAGGTTTTTATATGTTTGAGAAATAAAGTCTTTTTCAGAGGAATTCATTATAATTTTTTTCACAGTAATGATTACCAACTATGTATTTCCTTCCATCGCATTTCCCCCTGTACATCCTACTCTCTCTCTGTTTTTACATTGTCCATTCTCAAAAGTGTTTTGCTTCTGATTTTTACCTTCCTCAAACTACCTTCCCTTCTATCAGCTGTCACTCTTCCCCTTCTTCTCTCATGCCCTTCCTTTCTTACTTTCTTCTATTGTAAAATATATTGCTATGCCCAACTGTGTGTGCATATTATTCCATCTGTGAGCCAATTCTGAAGAGGCTAAGGTTCATGTGCTCTCCTCCCTGATTCCCCTATTTCCCCCTCTACTGTAAATTCTCTTTCAGGCTTCTTTTATGTCAAATAATTTATGCCATTCTACTTCTCCATTTCCTATTCTCCCAATTCATTTTTTTTTCTCATCCCTTAATTTATTTTTTTAAGATAATCGTACCATTACAGTCAACTCACTCTTCTTCTTTCTGTCTATATATGCTCCTTCTTATTTATGTAATAAAGAGAACGTTTTGAGGAGTTATTAATATGATGTTTCCATGTAGGAATATAAAGAGTTTAGTCTTATTATATACATTATGATTTCTCTTTCCTGTTTACCACATTATGCTTCCTTTGCATCTTTTATTTGAAAATCAAATTTTCTGTTCAGCTCTGGTCTTTTCATCAGGAATGCTTGAAAGTCCTCTATTTCATTGAGTGTTTTATTTTTTCCTCTGAAGGATTATACTCAGTTATGCTGGGTGGGTGATTCTTGTTTGTAATCGCAGATCTTTTGCCCTCCAGAGTGTCATATTACAAGCTCTCTGCTCCTTTAATGTAGAAACTGCTTTATCTTGTGCTATCCTGACTAGCTACACAATGTTTGAATTGTTTCTTCTTGGTTGATTGGAGTATTTTCTCCTTGATCTGGAATGTCTGAAATTTGTCTGTAATATTCCTGGGAGTTTTCATTTTGATGTCTCTTTAAGGAAGTGATTGGTGGATTCTTTCAACTTCTATTATACCCTCTGGTTCTAATATATCAAGGAAGTTTAACTTGATAATTTCTTGAAAGATGATGTCAGGCTTTTTGTTTTTTTAAATCATGACTTTCAGGTAGTCCAATAATTGTTAAATTATTTCTTCAGTGTCTATTTTCCAGGTCAGTTGTTTTTCCAATGAGATATTTCACATTTTCTCCTTTTATTCATTTTTAAAAATTTGTTTGATTCTTGATGTCTTATAATGTGATTAGCTTCCACTTACCCAATTCTAACTTTTAAGGAATTATTTTCTTCAGTGAGTTTTTGTACCCCTTTTACCATTTGGCCAATTCTACAGTTTAGACAATTAATTAATTTATTTTTAGTTTTCCATTCACCTCCATAATATTTTGAGTTTCAAATTTTCTCCCTTTCCTTCTCCTTCCCTCCACCAAGATGGCATGCAATCTGATATAGCCTCTACTTACACATTTGTATTAAACATTTTCACATTAGTCATGATGTAAAGAAGCATTAGAACTAAAGGCAGGAACCATATGAAACAAGAAATGAAACAAAACAACGAAAGAAATAAAGAGCAAATAGTATGCTTCCATTTTCATTCAGACTCCAAAGTTCTTTTTCTTGAATGTGGTTAGCAATTACCTTTGTGAGTCTTTTGGAATTGTATTAGATTCTTGCGTTGTCAAGAAGAACTAAATCTATCAAAGTCAGTCATCACATAATATGGGTTGTTATTGTGTACCATGGTTTTTTTTTTTTTCCTGGTTATGCTTATTTCACTCAGCATCAGTTCAGAAAAGTCTTCCCAGGTTTTTTTGAAGTTCACTTACTCATCATTACTTATGGCAAAATAGTATTCTATTAAATTTGTATTACCCAATTCTACTTTTTAGGCAGTTCTTGTCTTCATTGGATTTTTGTGCCTCTAAAATTTGACCTAATTTGTTTTTTAAGGTGTTGTTTTCTCCAGCATTTTTGTGCCTACTTTACCAAGCTGTTGACTCATTTTTCCCCCATGATTTTCTTGCATCGCTGTCATTCCTCTTCCTTCTTCCCTCCACCTCTCTTACTTGATATTTAAAATCCTGTTTGAACGCTTCCATAGTCTGAGAGCAATTCATATTTTTCTTTGAGGCCTTGGTTGCAAACGTTTTGATTTTGCTGTCTTCTAATTGTGTGTTTTGATCTTCCTTGTCATCAAAGTAATTTTCTATGGACAGTCATTTTTTCCTGTTGTTGGCCCATTTTCCAGCCTATTTAATGACTTTTAACTCTATGCTAAAGTGGGGCTTTGCTTCCTAAGTGGAGGGGGCACTGTCCTGAGCTTCCTCTTTTTATGCAATTGTTTTCAGAGGTAATTCTGGGGACCTGTAAATTTTTGGCTCTTTTACAGTGATGTGATCTAGGGAGCAGTGTGTTTATTACTCTGCTGTACTGTGTACTGGTTTGTGAGTGACCAACCCTGGAACTATGACCAGAGTTCTTTCTCCCTTGTGGCTACAAGCACTCCTATGCTAGTGCTCCTCTTCCCACTGGGACTAAGACCCAGGACTGCAACTCACCAAGTATAGGCAATCCAACAGAGTCTTGCTCCTAGTGCCAGCAAATCTAAATCTAAATCTCCTTCTGACCCACAGTCTGATTCCCTTCCATCTGTGGACTGAGAGTTCTGGAAACCACTACTGCTGCCACTCATTCAGTAGCCCAGAGGCTTTCTACTGGTTCATTGGGGTCATTCTGTGCTGACACAGCCTATTCTGAATTGTGCTCCTCTCTTACCACGATCCAGTAGACCTTTCCTACCAACCTTCTAAGTTGTCTTGGGCTAGAATTATTTTCACTGTGTTTTTTGTTTTTAGTGAGTTCAATTGCTCTAGAATTTGTTTATAGTCATTATTTAATGTTATTTGGAGAGGTTTAGGGAAAGCTCAGGAGAGTACCTGCCTTTAGTGTGCCATCTTGGCTCTGCCTCCTAATTGTTTAGAAATATAGAAGTAATAAAAATATTACTAATACAGATTAAATTTTAAAAGCATTTCATACATAATTTTTTTTCTTTCTGAGAGCTGATTGTTAAACATTTACCAATATGCTCATGGTCTCTCCTCTTGCTCAAAGCTATGCCTGCCTTTGCCAAGATTATTTTTACAAATTAAAGAAACAAAGGAAAACACCCCAGTATGGGTTAAATCATTTATAGAGGATTTAAAGGGAAAATGGACGAGGATAACATGGGCAGAATAGATGTGCACAGTTTGAGATTTATATCAATAGAGGGAGTATTCACAGTAATGTAATCATTGATGCATCAAATCTTGACATTTTATATCAATGCGTTCCATTTCTCTTGACTGAATTTTCTGTCTGATCTCAAGTAGTGGGATAGGAGGTGCCATACTTTGGCTTATGAACTTCAAACAAATTATAGCAGGTAAGTGGAAGATTTGAATACCTCTTTGAAGGAAGTCACTATTTAAACCAGTCCAAGAAAATTGTATCTCCATCCTATGTTTTATAGCTGTAGAGACGGGCAGTCCATAATCTCCCTTGGTAACTTTTCATTATTTAAAGCCTCAACATACTATGTCTATATGATAAAACAATTTTCACTCTTCCCTATTTAGGTCTGTCCCACACCTAACCCCCTCCCCCCGCCTCATTTCCTTTTCTCTATGTCATTGGATTGATAACTCAGCCAGTGAGCAGCCTTGCATGTCTTCCCAGAAAAACAAAATGACTCCTGGAGGCATCACTCATATCTCCCAACTCTGAGCCTATTCTTATTGCCCTAACATCAGCCCATCCATCTAGGTGACAGATCCCCCATCACTGCCCAAACCTTGGGGCTGTATCTCTGCTTACCAACATTCCCCACTACTTTCAGGGTCTCTGGGGATAGGGACAAGATGTTTGTGAGAATATAGGGCCCCCTTGTAACTAAAAACAATTCCCTCTGGGTGCTTATGTCTGCTTCAGATCCTTTAACAGTACATCCAATCTCAGAATTCTGGAACTCAGGAACTTTAGATAAAATAGAAATAGAAAGTAAAAAGTTTACAAAAGTTCAGGATGGATGTGAAAACAGTCATTTGAGAAGACAAAAGATCTATTGCAAATTCTGGCAACCAGAGAAAAGAGAAAAGTAGAAAAAGGTGTGATATTGAACAATATGTAATACTATTGAAAAGGACTATAGTCAACCCAAGGTAATGGAAAAGGTGAAAAATAATATTGTAAATCAAATTCTATTGTTAATTCTTTAAAGTTGAAAAGACTTTGAGAGAAAATGAAGTGAAATCCTACTTGAAAAATTGACAGACCCTCAGTGTTTAATTCCTGTTTAGGATGCGTTCCTGATTCACAAGATTTCTTTATCCATCATGCTTTAGTTGACCTGCACTCTTCTACAATTTTCTAAGACTAGAAAATTGCTCTTCTGTTAAGGGCTTGTCCTTTAATTAGTCAATTCCTTTCAGAAATTGTCCAGGCTAGTCATATTCCCTCCCTCCTTCCTCCCCAGGCTCCGATCCTTTTGTTTCTATTTTTTCCCTCTACCATGCCTTCTCCACAATCATCACCCACCCATCATCACTTCTCAACTTTGTTTAATATGTTGTCTTTTTCCATTAGAATGTAAGCTCTTCAAGGCAGGGAGTGTGTTTCTTTTTGCTTACATTTGTATTCCCAGTACTTAGCATAGTCCTTGACATATAAAAAGAACTGAATAAATGCTTCTTTACTTGAAGTCAACACATAAAATGTACAGGTTGTGCTTCTAGGCACTAAATATAGGTACCTTTTCCCTTCCCCCTGCCCAAGATCTTGGTAACTAACCTCTGGAGTTTGAACATATAGTTGGATCCAAGGAGGATTTTGATAAATTACTACTTTGGACATGCATAATGGATGTATGTGGGGGAGAAGTTTAGAATATAACTCTCTCCATGACAAGTAATCTCATGTAATACAACTTGGCCTTCATATGAAACCCCCAGCCTTGTCCCTCAAAGACAGAATCTTGTCCAAGTTGGACTTAGTGTAGCAATCCTTACGATCTGAAATTATCAGTAGATTCCTGCTAAAATGTATTCATACTACCTTTCCTTCAGTAATAATAGTAACATCAACATTATAGAATTGACTTAGATTTCCTAGCATTCTGAAGCAGGAAGAATGCTCTCTTTGCAGGAACTGGATTAAAATTCCAGTTCTAATCCTTGCTATTTCTGTAAATTTGAAAAAGTCAGGACTTCACTGAGCCTTATTTTACTCATTTAAAAATTAGGGTTGGACTACAATGATATCTAACTTGACTTTCAGTTGTAAATCTATGATTTTATTATTTCATGACTCTGTGTATCAAATAAGGAAATAAGGTTCTTCTATGTAAACCTGAATGTATTTTTAAAACAAATATAATAATATCTCTTTCTCTACCCCCGTCCCCATCATCCCTGAATGAGAAATGTTAACACTCAAATATGCCAAGATCTCCTAATTTATAAATTTCTGTAATTTGAAACAAAAAGAAAATAATTAAATATGTACTAAGTGCCTTTTCCTTGAACTCAGCATGGTATTGTGAGAAGTTTTCGAAGAAAAGACAATAAACTTTTCTCCCTATTTCTGTCAGTGTGAAAGCTAGAATGTTTGCTTTCATATTTTGACATTTAGTCTACTTAGAATTTACTTTCAGAAGTTAAAAATCACTCCCACAGAATCTGGAAGCATGTCTGGGCCTCATTTGATTTTTACAAATGGATCCCAGAAGATATTGGCTCTCACAGTCTCTGTCTCAGGCTCCAATAGAAAATCAACCAGAAGGGGGGTGGAGCCAAGATGGCGGCATAGCAGCAGCAACATATCGCAGCTCTCACATAGCCACCCCAAAATACCCATAAAACAGGACTCTAAACTAATCGTAGAACTCCAAAACGCACACAAAGATACTTCCCGCTAAAGTCAGCTCAGCTACAAGCCACCATATCAGCACTGTGAACCAAAACCAGCCTTCCCTGAAGCTGCGGCTGTGCACCAGGGGCGGCTGGAAGGGAGGAGTGGAGGAGCCTCTCAGGTGAGCAGATTAGCAGCAGCTGCGAGTGGGAATTG
>CM053580.1:271753143-271788361 GCA_028627135.1 Pseudochirops cupreus | reverse complement strand
TCTGTCTCTGGAATTCTTGCTTATGTACACGCCTCAGCCAATCCCCTTCTTCCTCATCAACAGGGGCTCAGCCAATCCCCTTCTTCCACATCAACAGGGGAGTTCATGCCTTCTCAACAGTAGGACAGAGTTTGCACCTTCCACACTTAGCACTTAGTACTAAGTGCTAAGTATCCTGCTAAACTAATTACTATTACAGCACTAAATTAAGTTCTGGGAATTAAAAAAAAATATGATACATGACCCATGCCCTAGTGAGGTTTAAAATTTCTTTGGAAAGGAGGATATGAAAAGATAGCTAACTAAATGTATAAGATAAAATATTTTGAGTGTTAAGTGAATGGCTTAAACTGTAAATTTTAAGAGGGAAATGATAGTGAGAACTGAAGTGTCTGAAGGCGGCTACATAAAGGAAGTGTGTGTGTGTGTGTGTGTGTGTGTGTGTGTGTGTGTGTGTATAAATGAGAGAGAGAGAGAGAGAGAGAGAGAGAGAGAGAGAGAGAGAGAGAGAGAGAGAAAGAAAGAGAGAAAGAGACAGAGAGAGTTTACTTTGGGCAAATGTAAGGGATGATGACATTTAAGCAATGCCTCAATTTGCACAAACATGATGAGGCTGCCAATATGATGGGAGGAGGGGTGCAGCTAGGTGGTGCAGTGAATAGAACACTGGCCTTTGAGTTAGGAGGACCTGAGTTCAAATCCGGCCTCAGACACTTAACAATTGCTAGCAGTGTGACCTTGGGCAAGTCACTTACCCCCAATTGTCCTGCCCTCTCCCCTTCAAAAAAAAAAGAGAGAGAGAGAGAATGACAAGGGACCAAACTTAACCAAACTAGCAATTGCCTGGATGAACATTTAGACACCAACTGGAAAACCAATTTGAATATTTCTGAATCATGAGTGACGCAGCATTTAAGCACAGAGCACTGTGGGAGGTCTTGTACAGATGGATTTTGTATTTAAATGGTTACCTACATCACCAAAGTACTTTGCTAAAATGAAGCAGACAGAATCAACCAGCTCTACCCAGGAATGGATTAATTCAAAGAAAGCTAGAGGAAATTTTCAGCCAGTCACATAGCAGATTATCCCTCTAGCTTCAGTGAAACTTGAACAGGGTAAAACAATCTTTGTAAAAAGGGATAATGTTTTTTTTCTCTACTCTTCCACTCAGCTTCTAAAGTGGCCTATAATCAGTCTCTGGTAGCATGATCCAACATTTGGGGCTTCCCTTTGAAACAATTCACAAAAGCTAAGGTTAGTTTAGATTTGCTTTGTTTTGAGAACAAGATGGCTGATGCCCACTTCTATTTAACCACAGTAACATAAAAGGAAAATTGTAGTAAGTGCTTTCATTTTTTCCAGGAGCAACTATGAAAGTACTGTCCATCAGAGTGAGAACTTACTGTCCTGGTGAAATAATGCCTGTGGCCCAGAAATGAATAATTATAGCAGCACTGATTCTACAAAATTCCCTTTGAAGTTAGTAAAAGTTTGCTTTGAGTTAGTCTGAAGAACTAGATCTGATCTTAGCAATATTTCTATATTTCAGACTATACGATGTTTAGGGAGATGTGTACTCCAGAAGTGATTGGGTAAGTGTATCACTAGATAAAGCTATTTCAGCACACTATGTTGGGGATAAATGTAAAAAGACACAGCATTACTCATACAGCAAAGCTCTAATTCATATTTATGCCAAGTGTCCAGCACACCAAATTGTTTATTTTCTCTGTTATATTCACAGATTTCTAAATCAATGAAAACTGTTTTCCACAACTTTATGAAACCCTACCATCCCAAGTGCTTTAAAGCACTTCATTTTCTATGGGAGTCAGTCAAAATTAAATCAGGGCTCATTTGCATACCCTATTATTTTTAAACTTTATAGGATTACTGAGGACAAATCCATATTACATATGGATATATAAATATATTCATTTTTAAATACCTGGTCTGTTATTCACAGTCTCATAGATCAAGTCATTTAAATAGTAAGATAAGAAATGGGTTGAAAGTGAATCAATCTGTTGATCAAGTAACAAGTAATTATCTATTGATCACTGAATATAACCTTGGGCCTGTGTTGAATCTTCTGTGTGAGTCTCTGTACATTTGAGGCAGTGATTGGGGTATAAGGTGTGTGATCATGAGAAAGTCACTTTGCGTCTATGGTCCTCTATTTCATCATCTATAAATGAGGGGTGGAAATATAATTAAAGTCTCATCAATCCATTCATTAATCAATAAATATTTATGAAAGCCCCTCTATATGTCAGCCCTTATGCTGAGCTATAGGGATAGAAGTACAAAGAATGAAACAAGCCCTGCTTGCAGTAAATGTACATGATATGACCCTATGATCTTAAGATACGGGCCCTGCCCTCAAGTAAATGTACAGTTGATATGGACATTGAGAATAGTGATGAAGAAGCAAATAAAGAGCAGTACAGTATACTATATAACAATATGTGGGGGAGTTAAGGGGAAGATCAATGATGAATCAGAGGATGCACGATTATTTTCTTTGGATATTTTGAGGAATATCAGACAGAAGAAAGATTGAAGTTGTTTTGTTTGACTTTAGAAGGAAGAACTAAAAATAATATGTGACAGTTTCAAAGAGTTTAGGCCTGATAAAGGAAAAACTCCCTGTTAGAGGTATAACAAAGCTGAATGGGCTCTCTAAGGAGGTAATGAGTTCCCCAGTTTTTAGAGGTCATCATACAAAGGGGAGGATAATCTCTTGTCAAATAAATGGCACTTGGATTCATTTGACAAGTGCAGTTTGGACTGGATGGGCTTTTAATTCCATTTCAACACTGAGAATCTATGGTTATAAGATTTGGGATTTTTGGAGAAGGCATGAGAACGTTCAACTTGAGCTGGGCTTTGAAGTATGTAGTTTTGTTGTTTTTAAGCTGTTTTTCAATTACATCTGACTCTCCATTATTCCATTTAGGGTTTTCTTAGCAAAGATATTGGAGTGGTTTGCCATTTCCTTCTCCAGTTCATTTTACAGATGAGGAAACTGAGACAAACTGGGTTAAGTGACTTGCTCAGGGTCACACAGCTAATAAGCGTCTGAGGCCTGATTTGAACTCACCAAAATAGTCTTACTGACTCCAGGCCAAGCACTTTATCCACTATCCCACTTAGTTGCCCGCTAAAACAATGGATGGCTTTAGAAATCTGTCTTGCAGTCTGCACTTTGAGCATTACAGTGGAAGTATGATCTAGAATCTAGAGAAAGGGATAGACCATAGGAAAAGAGAAGAATGGGATTTGGCTTATCATTTTATCTGTGGTAGTCACCTCTTTTTCCTTGGGATTCCTTTATGAAATGTCCTCATCCCCAAGAGATGCAAAGGACCTCATCATTTTTAGTGTTAAAGTGAGGCACTGAATAGAATGATTTAAACTATACTTTGCATCACAAGGATGTCAGGCATGTTCCATTGATACATATCACATAAATTGATGACTTAAGTATAGTGGACATTTAAATATTTCTTGAATGAATGAACTTCAAGCCCTTTCCCAAACTTCCTAAATTGTTGTTTCCTTAGACATTTTAGTGGTGTATCTATTGAGAGAGATCATATTCCAATATTATAATTTTTCCTCAGAAACACTTTAATCACAGGAAGTACAAATATTATCAGCAGCATAGAGGCTGGGTTCTAGATTTAAAAATCACAGAATTCTGGGTTTGAAAAGGGTTATAGAAATTGTGTCTATGAGGTGATGGAAAGAGAATTAGATTTAGAGTCAGAGCTCTGTAATGTTAATGGGATAAGATCTTCCCTGCCCATTAATAGGCCTATGTGCCCAACTGTTATATATCCTGAATCTCAGAGCCTACTGGGGGAGAGAAATTTGCTTAGGAGAGGCTTGCTTGTAGGAAAGCTTTCATACCTTTTGCTAATTTCTAATTAGGCTCTGATTCACTAGGGTTGTGGTGCCTTCTGGCTCTGAGAAGTGTATGTGTATTCTGAGTTCGTATTTTGCTTTGGGGGCTTGCTTATGAGAAAGACCTTGTGGTTCCCTGGTCAAGATTCTGAATGGCCAGATCTTCAGAGCCTCCCAACTGCTCAGATGTAAAGGATCTCTAGATTTAGGGATGCATGTAAACTGTATAGTTGATTCAGGCAGTCAGAGCCCTGTCTGTTGGTCTTTATTTCTCTGCTTGCATTTTTTTTCTGTATTTTCTCTGAAGTTCAGGGTGCTAACTTTTCCCATGAACTAGTGAATGTAATTTAAAAATACAGTTGACCCCTTAAACAGCTATCTTTCCTAGTAAAGCAGATCTGAGAATTGTGCTAGTAGCCATCCTGTGTATAACTGTGTGGTTGCCACTACAAGCTCTGAGGTTTAAATCCAGACCCTTTGCTAATTGCATGAATAAAAGCAAGTAACTTTCCCTTTAGGGGTCTTAATTTCATCTCTAAAAATGATGAGAATGGAAGAGATAATCTTACAGACCCCCAGTTGGTTCCAAGATTTATTTTACCACTCTTCTCTTATAAATCAGAATTTTAAGACCTTAAGAAAGGAAATGGCTTGCCCAATAGGACATAGCTAGTTAGCAGCAGAATCAGTAGCATCATGCATGTTTCCTAACAATTAAGTGCTCTTTCCACTATGCCATATGAATATATCCTGTACATATCACAGGATGAAGGTCCTTTGACCCTTCCCCTTCACCCTATCAGGGGAGGTAAGCTATGGCACCTTGGCCTCTCTGCCTACTCCTATGTCTTGCAGGATAGTCTGCTGTCTAGTAAAACGAAAAACAAACAGATGTAATTTAAGCAATCCTTCACCCAATCAGGAGTATCAAGACTGTAAAAAGCCCATGAGCAAAAGTTGAGGCCCAGATCCTAGACTTCCTCCAAAAAGAACCATGCCTTAGGGAATTCCAGCCACTAACCCAGTTCCAAAAACAAACAAAAACCAACAAAAACAACAGCAAAAATGCTTTCCTCAACCCGTATTCCCCCAATACTTCATTCAATTCCTTAGAAGGAGCTTTATTTTAAGGAAACATTATAAAATGAAGTATGCACTTAACGTGCAATGGGTAAAATCTATCTTCCAAAATTTTGACAAATTTCATGCATGAAGAGTCTACCCAAGTAGGCAGTGAGCTCTACATCAGGATATTAATATTTAATATCAAATCTAGTTTTGTTTTCTCCATCAGTGTCCATCTGAACTTTATACTTACTTTTTCTCTTGGTTCCACTTGAGGAACCACTTTTTTCTTTTTAAGGTAACAGTTAGCTATTCTGATAAACTACTAAGTGCCTATATTCTAAGATGTGAAGCTGTGCTAATATGCTACCCCTCCTAGATAACATCTGTGAATTTTAACAGACACCTTATGGAGACAATCCCTGAATCCAAAGGAGGATTTCAACAGTGGTAGTTTCAGGACCTGTAGGAGAGCTATTTGGAGAGCAGGTTGGGTTTCACAGGGCCCCTCATCACATATTCAATTATTTTGTTCTCCTAGCAATGGATGCTTAATTGGCACCATGAGGAAACTAAGTACTGCATTTGAGAGGTTAAGGGACTTGCCAACAGTCAAAAAGCAAATAAGTGTCAGGGGCCAGATGCAAATTCAGATCTTTCGTCACTCCAAGATTCAAACTGACCCCAGTCTGTCACACTGCCTCTCCATGCAGAGGATTTGGCCTACTGCCAAGTATCTCAGTGCTTAGGTACTATTTCCCTGAGTAAACAGCAAATTAATTTAGAATGCATTATTCCACTTTGTATCCCTACTTTATCTAGCACAGTGCCTCAGGCCTAGTAGCTGTTAGGTATTGTTGCTGTTGTTCCTCCTCTCTTCTGGAAAAGGACCAATGACATCATGAGGGTGATGTTTTGACTTGCCAGAGAATTGGATTGAAGTGAGGCAGAGCTACTCAAAGTCATCAGCCTCATTCTCTCCTCTAGAGTTATGGAAGTCCACTGACAAGACAAAAAGTCAAGAGGCTTGGTGACATCCCAGGATGCAGTGGGTGACCTTGGCCTTTCTAAATTAAGGTCTCCTCCAGGTTTCAGTTTGTCTGAGGCAATGCCTGTTCAATAACTAAAGACTAGATAAGGATGGAGAAGAAAAAAAAAGGATGGCCTAGGTTACCATCACAAAAAAAAACAAAAATCAGTCTTGGAGGGGAATACCCTCATTCTCTAGCTAGAACAGAAAACAATTGTTATTTACGCTCATTCTAAGTCATTAAAAACATAAACAATGACTTGCACAGCTTATATTGAATGAATGACTGATGTTACCAGCACAATGAATGGCACAATAAATGATTACTGATTCATCAATATAGAACTTATATAGTCTCTACTTCCTGTGAATTCACAAAATTTTCATAATCTTTCAATATTCAGCTCAAGTCCTTATTCCTGAAGAAGCTTTTTGTCACCAGCTCAGTTTTCGCTGATTTCTGTCTTCTCTAAAATGAGTATATAGAATGAGTTTCATTGCTTGTATGTTAAATTTGATTTAAAAATATATGTTCTGTTGCTGATCTCTTGTACAAATATTTTTGTTACAGGTGGAGCCAAGATGGCAGAATGGAAGCAGTAATAACTTTTCTAAGCTCCTTCATGAATCCCATAATTAAACTTTAAAAAGTGAATCTGAACAGGTTTTAGAGTGACAGAATCCTTCAGGAGCCAGAGCATGGAAGATTCCCAGCCCAGGAAAGTGCCCACATAGGTCTAGGCAGGGGGAACACAGAGTATGCCAGGGCTGCACCAGTGTGGACCAGAGAGCAGAAAACAGCACAGCGAGAAGGAGCCCCAGCCAGCAGACTTGCCTACCCCAAAGGCGATTCACAGCTGTCTCACCACAGGATGGAGGATCCAGTCAGAGCTGGGTAAGAGAAAGTGCAGGGCTTGCAGCAGCAACAGCAGCTTCTCCTGGAGCTATCAGCCCATAGCTTGGAAGTTTAAAAATCAGCTACCTGAATTTCCAGAAGTCAAGACGACAAAGTAAATTCTAGCTGCTCCAATTCGCCCTCCCTGACCCAGAAAACTCAGAAACAAACATCCCACCCAGAGTAAAATCATGAAATAGTGAAAATAGCTTTAGGCTTAAGAGTCACTGAGAAAGAGTGTAACTGAGGCAGTAAGGAGTCTGAAGTGAAGGAGGGGAGGGGTCCCAACAAGCCCCATCTCAGGTGACCAGCTGGAGCTCCTAAAGCCCAGGGTGGTGGAGCCAGTAAGTGGTAACAGCACAAGCCCAGGTAGGCCTTAGCACCACCAGGGGAATCTGCAGCCACCAGCTGCTAAGCCTGCCTGATCTGTAGCCCAGGGGCTTAGAGGTGGAAATCTAAAGTGGCCAGACCAAACCTCCCCAAAAGATTATTCTATGAGCCTCAGGGTAACTCAGGGGAAACACTGATAATCCTGGCTTTGGCCTCAGTTTAGACATCCAGAGGCTATAGCACACAAAATCAACAACCAGGCACCTAGCTCCAATCTTGAAAACTGTGGGTGAGAGCTCTCTGTACCCCAGAAGCAGGAATACACTTTAAAGTTCAGGAAATAGGCAATCACAATGGGCCAGAAGCAACTTGCAAAGGGACGACCAAAGACAATTAAATCTTATTATTGTGAATTAGAAGAATCACTTTCAGGAGACACCATTGATTCTGGATCCACACTTGAGACCACAGAAGGAAATACGAATTGCTCTCAAGCCCAAAAAGCATTCTTGGAGGAACTCAAGAAAAATTTTAAAAGCCAAATTAGAGATGTAGAAAATAAATTTAAATCTACTGTGACCAAATTGGGGAAAAAAATCTCACTGAAGAAAACAAATCCTTAAAAAGTAAAATTTGTGAACTGGGGCAGGAGGTTTAAAACCTAACTCAAGAAAATACCTCCCTAAAAAAGGAGCTTCAAAAACTAACCAGGGAAAATAATTTACTAAAAATCAGAATCAGTCAAATCGAAGCTAAGGACTCTATGATGCATCAAGAGTCAATCAAACAAAACATGAAGATTGAAAAATTAGAAAAAAAGGGTAAAATATCTCACTGGAAAAACAACTGAACTGGAGAATATATCCAGGAGAGATAACCTAAGAATTATTGGTCTACCAGAAAGCCACAATGAAAAAAGCAGCCCGGACAACATCCTCCAAGAAATGGTCAAAGAAAACTGTCCTGAATTCCTAGAATTAGAGGGTGAAATAGTTATTAAATGAATTCACCAGATTCCTTCAGAAAGAGATTACCAAATTGAAAACTCCAAGAAACAGAGTAGCCAAATTCCAGAATTACAAGGTCAAGGAGAAAATACTGCAAGCAGCCAAAAAGAAACAATTCAAATATTGTGGAACTACAGTCAGGATTACACAGGACCTAGCAGCTTCTATATTAAAAGATCAGAGGAATTGGAATTTAATATTTCATAAGGCAAAAGAGCTAGGACTCCAACCAAGGATCAACTACCCAGCAAAACTGAACATAATCTTTCACACAAGGAGATTGTCGTTGAATGAAATAAGGGACTTCTGGACTTTCCTGATGAAAAAGCCAGAGCTCAATGGAAAATTTGATCTCTAATTGCAAGACTCAAGAAAGACATAAAAAGGTAAAGAAGAAAAATACACACACACTCACACATACACACATATACATACACACATGCATACACATGTGCATATGCACATAATTCGGGATTCAATAAGAGCAAACTGTTTACATCCCTGTATGAGAAGCTGATACCTGTCAATACTGAAATTTATATGATTATTGCAACCTTTAACAGGGATATACATAGGTAGAGGGTGTGGGTATAAATGAACTAATCTAATGATTGAAAAAAACACCTTATTAAGAGGTTCAGAGAGACTGTAATGGGAGAAAAGGAAAGGATGATGCAGATAAAGGTAAATTATGCCACACAAAGAAGCATAAAAACATACTATAGTACATGGGAAGGAAGGAGGGAGATGAACGTCGTATGAACTTTATTCTCATCGGTTCTGGTTCAAAGAGGGATCAACAAGTATTTTTGTTACTATTTAACTCTCACATGGTGATTTAATTTTAATCAACACTAGCACAAGAAACTCCAGAACCCATCTCCAAGCCTTTTTAATGGCTATCTTTGATGCTTAGAATTATATCTTATCTCTGATACTTGGTGAAGACTCACCTAAAATGTCTTTTTATAAAAGCAAGGACTTTCCCATTTCTTTTTAATCTTAGATTATCTCTAATTTATCTTGTATATATCCAGTTGGTGCATAATTGCAATTCATAGTTGATGTGACTTTCATTAGATTGTAAGTTCCTTGAGAATTAGGACTTTTGTTTTTTTCTGCTTCTCTCCCCTCCCCTTCCTCCCACTTATATACCCAGTGTTTAGCACAAGATCTGGCACATAATAAATACTTGATAAATATCTGTTGATTTTATTTGGCTGGAGTTTATTATCACAATTAGATCACAAGATCCTTGGATCATCCATAAGCTTCATTAAAAGTAGTATGACAGTGCAGGGAGACCTGTCTTTGGAGTCGGAAGCACCTAGATCTGATCTTGTCTCTGAAATACTTTGATTATTTAACACTGGATAAGTCATTCATTTTGATCCAATTTCTCTCTCTCTCTCTCTCTCTCTCTCTCTCTCTCTCTATTTCTCTCTCTCTCCTCTCTATTTCTCTCTCTCTCTCTCTCTCTCTCTCTCTCTCTCTCTCTCACACACACACACACACACACACACACACACACACACAATTTATTAAGGTCCAAATTTATGGAGACATTTTACTAAGTTCTTGAGATAAAAAGAAAACATGAAACCATTCTGCCCTTAGGAAGTTTAAACTCAGTTGAGTGGAGAGAGGACATATATATTGTGAAAAATGAATCTCAGAGCTTCCCCCCAGGTCACCCTCTTCTGAAAAGTTCTTGAGAAGGACATTACTGATAATGAGATTGCACTGGAAGCTGCCCAGGATTGAGTGGAGATAGATTCTTCTGCCTAGATAGCCCAAGGTTGGGAGTGATTTGGTATGGTTGAGGGGTGATTTGATAAAAGAGGTATTTCCTCTATAGGGAGATGGGGTGATAGCCTCTGCTGGAAAGGTATTATAGCAGGATTAAGTGACCTAAGTCATGTACTCAGGACCCACATTTTAACATTAGCCCACATCCCAGTGTGTTGACCAATTAGGGTTGATTGGCACTTCCTGGGAATACCTACTCTTTAAAGGGTATATAACTCTGTACCCCCAAGCCCCAAATTAAGTAAGTTCTGGACTGTCTTGCTTAGAGGGACCCAGTTCTAGACTGTAACATACAGTGCATGTCACAAGCTTGGGAGATAAAACATGGACAACCTAAATCATTTGTCTCTTTCTTAGAACAAACTGCTTTGGGGGTTATAAAGCCAAGCACGAGCAGCTTTCCAGAGGACTGGTTCTCTGGATAGCTGTAAAGTACTGATCACATAGTATAGTGAACTCTCTATTCAGCAGTAAATTAAAGAAAAACATTCACAGAAACCAAAGTATAGCATTCACAATGTTATAACATGATAATTTATTACTAAAGTGGTCACATGGATTTCACCAAAGTGGCCACATACTTTTAAGCAAAAGATATCATTCAGTAAGTCCTTAATTCAATCATCCTTAAGAAGCAAGTCTCCTTCTGAAGCAATCTATATACTATCACTCTTTTTCATGTTTGGTTCTCTTTCTTTTTTCCCATTGTTCACTCCATTGATTACAACCCTTCTATACAACCAGACTAATGTCCAATTTGAAAATATTTGCAGATCCAATACTTGATTACATGCTGCCATGGAGGGGGGGAGAGGAAGAGGAGAAAATTTGAAACTCAAGAAATTATGGAACTGAATCTTGTAAACCAAAAGTAAATAAACAAAGCAAATTAAAAAAAAGGAAGCAAGTCTCCTTAAAGGACACAAAGTACAAAGTCAAGATTCTCAACCTCTAGGTCACATTGTCTTAATCTCTCAGTCAAAAAGTCTTCTTTCTTCTTGATTGGAAATTAGTTTCCAGTCATCCTCAACTCAATCATCCTCCTTAAGGATCACAAAGGACAAAGATCAAAGTTCTCCCCACCTAGGTCACATTGTATCATGATCTTCTCAGTAAGTATTTAGTACCAAGGAGAGGTCTTTTCATCTTCACTAGAGTCTGGCTCCCAGATTCCATGGTTCCTCTTCCATGGGTCCAGCTCCTGCCTGAATCTACCCAATCATCACCTGGAATCACAGGTACACAGCTCTCAGCTCCTCATTCAACTCCTCATCCAGCTCCTTGGCCAGCTCCTCTTCCAGTTGCATATTGAAGCTCACAGTGTCCAGTCCACCTCAAGTCCTTCAAAGTTTCTGTTCCTGGGAAGACAAAGCTTAACAGAACCAAAACAACATTCATGCACATTGATGGCACCATCATCAATTCACTATCTGCCTGTGAAATCACTACACACCCACAAACAAGATCTGAGACCCAACACAAACCACAAAGAAGGGTTAAGAACTCAACACAAATTGTCAGTACAGTCCTAGGACCTCTGAAACCCTCATCCAGGGCTTCTGTAAACAGACAAGAAGAAAATCCTCTTTCAGGGCTTCCAGTAAGGTCCCAGGGCTTCTATACAAAGTATTACAAACAAAAATCAACACAGACAGAAGAGATAAACAGAGTGCAGCCACTCTGTGTTCCCTTCTCAATTCTACTCTCTCCCAGCTTGCGCTCAGCTTTTTATCTGGTCATAGCTCCTCCCTGTTCTGCCCACCTCTTACATACTTCCTATTCCTGTCTTTGGCAAGTCCCTCCCACTGTGGATCTCCTAAGTTCTGTTTATTGACAAAGACTTGATATTATCATGGGAAAGGATCAACTGAAACAAGGTGTTGGGTATTTCCTTGCACTACAGGGGTCAACCACATAATAGTACATATATACACAGTACATATATGCAACAGTAATTTACAGACCTCTGAGTGAAACTATTTCTGAATAAAACCATAGGGCAGTTAACTGTCATAGCCTTCACAGTAGCAATAGTACTGTTGATTTAACTTTCAACCCTTTAGCAAGAGTGAGAAGGGAGTAGGGAAGTATGTACCTGCAAGTAGAAAGGCAGATGTTGAGTCTTGCAGGATAGCTAAGGCAGAGGTCCACAAAATCCTTTTCTCCAATTCTCTTCAAGATGAACTCTGCCCCGGTCTTACTCCTTAATTATATTTTTCTATCATTGGAGGACTTAGCTCGATAAATTTAGATGTGCTTATCACCAAGTTAGACATAATGATGATTTTATTTTTGCATTGCATTAGTCTCAAAGGTAAGATAATAGGTCATCATGAAAAAGTCTCCTCACCAATGAAATAACAAATTCTTTAAACATTAACATATATGGCCACCCAAAGATATTTAAAATTCTAAGATTTCTAGAGCAGTAACATATCACCTGATTAGATGAAAATATTGTATTGCTTCATATTTTCTTTCAGACTAGTTCATGCTTAATAAATGTTTACTACATTATATTCCCCTTTAGAGTAAGGACAAAGTCTCATATCCTTTGATCATTCTAACACTTAGTATAGCTCTGTTTATACTGAGTACTTGACACATGTTTGTTGAATGAGTCAATGTTTGAATGCATGGAAATGACCACATGTGCTGGTTTATTCCTTCCTATATCATTTTTACATGGTATCATGGCGACACAGGCTGGGATTCAACATGAGGTATTAAATTTTGGCTGTGGAGAGCAGAATTTGTTAAATGATTTCTTACACTGAGAATTGTCCAGATGAAATGAAGATGATGGCGGCAGGAAGAGAAATTACCTCAATGATGTCTAAAATTCATTTTACTACTATTGCTATCATATTTATTGCCATTTTTATTGAAAGCAATATATTTTCTTCAGAACCGACAGTACTTGCATATGCATTATTGCTGAATTGTAGAAAAATGACTAGCATCATTCAAGGATGGCCCTGGGCAAAACTGTAAAGGAGGTGAAATGTGTCTCTTGCAGCCTCCTCTGGTTCCTTCCTGTGCCCCTCTCTCTCCTTTGAGTGATATCCCCCTGCCCATCATCAAGTGAGATAATCTGCCTGCTGGCTGCTCAGAGGATCCCCTCCCTCTACCAATTTTAGTCACATTCTCATAGATTTGAGCCTGTGTCTTGGCTTGGATTTCTTTGCTACTCAAAATTTCAGGTCAATGACAGATAATTTTTGCCTTTTAATGACTGTCATCAGATAATCACTTTACCATCTACTCCACATATATCCTAGGTATACAGAATAACAGATCCTTTCAAAGTTCACATGGTGAAAGGCACCAACATTGTGGTGAATCTATTTTTTTCCCCTTTTCATCACCCCAATGCTCATGGTAACAAGTATCATAGAAAGGTAACACCTAGCTGAAGAAAGCTATCAAACATCCAATCAATCAGTATTAATCATTAAGTACGTACTAAGTGTCTGGTACTATAGCACTCACTGAGATAAAAATACAAATAATGAAACTGCCTACTTTCAGAGAAGTTAAATTCTAATAAGAAAGTAAGCAAGCATAAGAGGCATAAATATAAATTGAATATCTACATGAAGAACAAGGTATCCTGAAAGATTTACTGACATTAATCTATTGATTTAATATTTAATAGTTTAAAATGACAGTAACACTTCTGAAATTAGGCAATATGAGAAGGAGGCAACTATTAGTTGGGAAATCAGGAAAGGCTTCATGTAGATGATGATACCGGAGATACATCTTAAAAGGAAAGGAAGACTGTGAGGCAGTGTTAAGAAGGGAGTACATTGCCAATTAGGGGCAGTGAGGAGTAAGCATCCAGGGTAAAGATGTAGTACCACATGAAAAAAACAGACAGGAGAACAATTTGGATAAAAAAAAACGTGGGGTGTGTGTGTGTGTGTGTGTGTGTGTGTGTGTGTGTGTGTGTGTGTGTCTATGTCTGTGTGTGTGTGTGATATGTCCATAATCAGGACAATTAGGTTGGGTCCAGGTTGTGTATGGATTTAAATACTAAACAGATGACTTTGAATTTTATTCTAGAGTACACAGGAAACTACTGGAGTTGGTTGGGTATGGGAGTCATATGATTAGATCTGTCCTTAAGTAAAATTACTCTATAGCATTATGTGGACTAGACTGGCATGGTGATAGACTTGAGGAAGAAAAGATCAATTAGATGGTAAAGTTGGGAAATGAGTCCAGACTGGTGCTGAGATTACAAACCTGCAATAAACAATACTCAAGTCACAAGACTATGTATTAGAAGGCTTGAGTTCTAGTCCAAATGCTGCTAATTCCCTGGGTGACACTAAGTTAAACACTTGACCTATCTAGATCTCTCTCATGAAAAATCAAGGCTTTACCATATTCATCTTTTTGATGCTATCAAATAATTGGAGAATTGTTGGTTTATTAAGAGTATCACTGCATTATAAGGATGGCCACCTTTGTAAGCATATGTATATGTATTTTCCAGTGGATTTGAAATTCAACAATGATGAAAAATGTGTTGCCCCTGAAAACACGAATAATATTTCTATCGCTGAAAGCACCCAAGGTTTATAGTAACTGTAAGGGCTATTAAGCCAGTACCTATATGAATCCAGAGAGTGAATTGTATAAGCATTTAGAATGTGCTGATGATAAAGGGATTCATAAAAGTTGTTATGCTGATTTTATGTTGATGGATGTTTGAATATAAGGTGAATTATTAACCAAAGGCAAGTGAAGCTAATGTGTAAGTGTTATGATATATGTGTAATTGAAAGTGATTTCTCCTCAGCAAGATGGAGAGCGGAGGTGAAAGTGAAACAATGAGTGAGTTCAAACAAAGATACTCATACAGAGAAATCCATTTACAACACCCCTTTGTGTGAAGCTAAGCTTCACGCAAAGCCAAGGAATTGCACAGTAACAAAAGTACATCTGTATTTTAAATCTACACATGGCTTTAAACACTTTTATAAGTACTTTGTTAGGCTGTCCTTCCTCTTTGTTCTTTTTTTTATTGGCATTTGTACAATCCCTCTTCTTCCTCAGTCTCTCCTATTTTCTCAGCTCGCTCCAGATTCTTTGCCCCTTTTATTTCTTTCCTCAAGCTATTTCCTATTGCTATCACTGAGAGGCAATTAGCTCCTTGAAACAATTTCCTAATAAATATAAAGAATATAAAACTTTGAATCAATAATCATGTAGCTTCATTGCGTATGGGCCTCTTGCGATCAAAGAGTCTGAGAGTTGGAAGGGACCACAGAGGCCATCTACTCCAGTTGTACCTGATCCATAACCCCTTCCACGACATCACTAACAAATGATCATACAACCATTGCTTGAAAACCTTCACTGAAGGTAAATACACTGACACCCAAAGCAGCCCAATCAGCTCTGATCCAATGTGCATTTAACGAGCAACTACAACATGCAAGTCACCACACCAGGTTCTAGACATATAAGAAGAGCAAACAGCATTGACAACTCTAACAACAAAACAGCTCCTGCTTTCTACTGGGGGGGGGGGGTTACAACATGTAAATACATATTTATATTCATGGTGACTTCAGAACAAAAAAAACAGTAATAATCAGGGGGTAAAGGCTTTTGTACATAGACTGTACATGAATCAAACCTTGAAGGAAATCAGAGATTCTAAATGACCAAGGTGAAGTGAGAGTACATATCAGTTTTACAAAAAGCTCAGAGGCAGAATATTAAGCCATCTTACTAGGTCCTGCTTAACTTTTAACTTTCACAAAATCCTGATTGCTGAGTAAGACTAAAAAAAAGGAAGACAGAAGTACATGGGGAAAGGTCTCAGATTCTTTTTTTTCCCATCCTAATTCTTCATTTTTTTTGTTTTGTTTCCCATCTCCTTGCTCCTAATGCCAAGCTAAAGCCAGCTTTGCTTGAATGAATGATTTCTTTCAAATCAGAGAGAATCAAGAATACCATTTTTGAAGATGTACAAATTTCAAGTGAGAATTTAGATTCAGTTATAATTTATATGATATTTCTTAGAGAAAATGCATCAGACTAGACTGTGTTCCGTAAGAATATCTTGTTTATCTTTTCAAAGTGCCCAGCACAGTGCTTTGTAGATATTTCAATGCTTAACCAGGCTAGTCCTCAGATAACAGTCATAAAGACCACCACCAAGGCCATTCTGTAAACCTCCTTACCATGCCATGACCAATGAAGTTTGTGAACCTGTGAAAATGCAGGATCACCTTCATTTCCCAATAATGCATTGCAAGAGAACTTCAGTGGAGGGCTCTGTATATAACAAACATTTAAAGAATGTTTATTAAATTGAATTTGTTGAATTCATATGGGTATTGGCTTGTGAATTCATGTACTTATTGCTTTCTCAATATAAATGCATTTTGCATGATAGTTCCTTGTTTCCTTGCTGGTCTACATATCCTTTAACCCCAAATAATTCTACACTAATGAAAAACCTATGATGCTCCAGTAGTGTTTTTTGTGATAAGGGGGATGGGTAGAAACCAGATATAAACCTTAGGAGTGGCAAAAGATTATTGGAGGGGCAGATGGGAAGCCTCTCTATATTTTATGTAGTTTCATGGAAAGTGGAAATGCTATGCATAGTTCTTTACATTAGGAAAGTGACAAAATGATCCCAGCAAAGCAAAGCAGGGAATGATTTAACATAAACAAGCCACCAGTTTGATTTGATTAGGAAGATAAAGATATGTTCCAAACTGAGCAACATTCAGAATCTCAGCTGAGTTTTTACTAATCAACTCAGCAACATCTTGTCCTTAAATAGCTTTATTTTAAGAATTTAATAATCACTTGGGGTAAAATTACACAAGCAAGAGCAGAAGGTAAGAATAATGAATCAGATTCAGAGGGGTCAGCAAACAAGTCCAAAAGTGAGTTAAGACTCAATAAAGAGAATGCCAATACAACCAACAAACTGAAAAGCATGAAGGGAAAGGGAAAGGAAAGGAGAAGGGGAAAAGGAAGGTGGAAAAAAGGGGGAAGGGAAGGAAAAGGAAATTAGAAAAGGAAGGGGAAGGGGACAGGAAGGGAAGAGAATGATTGTGACATTAGAAAAGTCACTTAGTAACTTTTTGGATCTCACATTCAGCATCAGTAAAATGATGGGGTAGGGGTAGATCACTTTTAGGAATATATCTCTGATCACACAATCAAGTTCTTTTATCTAAATTACTCTAAATGTCTATTTCCATTCATTCCAGCTCACTCACCCCAACACCTAGCCCTTCCAGTAAAATAACTGAATATGTGGTTATTTTTGTGCAATCAAAACTTTACTTTTACTCTTTAAAGAGATGCATCAAGAGAGCCATTTATGCAACAGAACATGGGTTAATTAATAAATTGTCATAATCTACAATGGGTATTAAATTTTTAATAGTACTTTGTTATGTCAAAGATACAAATATCTTCTGAACTCTGTAGGTAGACTATTTCATCCAATGCTATTATTTTCCAGAATTTCCTGAACTGTGACCTCACAGTTCCTTGATCTTAGCTATTAAGCTGTGTTCTGCTTCAGAGTAAGAACCCACAAAGGATTATGCCCACCATCTAGCATGCTTCAATGAGGAAAGTATGGCATTGGCCCAAGTTTCTTTGGACATCATCCCCCAACACCACTGTATTCTAGGCAAAATGTGCTAATGAAATAGAAGAATTTTTAACAATAATATAATCATCATCATAATTCCTATACATTTTGACTAATTAGCATAAGAAATGATCAGAGACAGTTTCAGAGAAAACTGGGAAGATCTGTATGTCATGAACAGAACCAGAAGAACAATAATGTTGATAATAATGACATTATAAAGAAACAGAACTTTGAAAGATTTGAGGGCTCTGATTAAGGCAATGACAAACCAGGATTCCTATAGATTGAAGATGAAACATACTTCCCATCTCGTGACAAATAGGTGATGGAAGCAAAATGCAGAGCAAGACATACGTTTTTGGCCATAGTCAATGAATGAATGAATAAATTTTTGTTTGATTATGTATATTTGTTGAGTTTAATTGAGGGAAAGGCTAGTAAAAAGTGAGTTTGGAAAACTAGTTCCCCTGGGTTTGGACTCTGCCAAGAAAAAAGGGACACTGGAATGCTGACCACAACAACAGTTTACTAACTTTGTAGGGAAAATTATAGGGGTGGGAATGAGTTGGCAGTTTACACACACACACACACACACACACACACACACACACACACACACACACGCACACAGAAGCAATATTCAAGGGCATCAGAAGGAGTGGTAGTCTGTAGAAGGACAGAGAGTATGCATTTCCGTTGAGTCACAACTTTTTTCCCATGGACTGTCAGCATGGGGCCATTTCTGGGCAGAGAGCAGTAGAGTTCTACTGGAGTTTTGGCCTTTTTTCCCTCTCATAGTGGTGTGTCAGGAAAGGGGCAGCCCTAAAGCTCTCAGGAGTGGATTTTTCGCCTTATGTCAGTGTTCTTGCTGCTAGACTCCTTTCAATGAGAATGAGGACCCATATTGTTAGGCCCAACTGTGCTGCCTAATCATAAGAGAAAGAGAATAAATGCTTGTTAACAAAGTAAAATAAAATAGACATTTGAATGATCTGAGAAAAAGTGAAGTTTTTAATTTGAATAACAGATCCAACTGGTAACATACATTTCTTTGAGTTTCTCAATGTTCACCATGTGCTTCATCACAATGTGTTCTTGGTAGAGATTTATCACCATCACACTGAGTGTCTCTAGCACACTTATGCTAATAATCACTCAAAAGTCTTTATAACAAGTTTTTTAATCTAGAATTTGTTAACTTTTGAGAGAGAAAGGGAGACAGAAAGTGTGAGAAGGGAAGAGGGGAGAGAGAGAGAGAAATGAATTTAAATGTAATCACTTTCCTTTATAAACCTATGTGTTATACTTTATATATTTAAAACATTATTTTGAGAAAACGTCCATTGGCTTCATCAGATTTGCAAAGTAATCAGCAAAACAGATAAATAAAAGGTTAAGAAGCCCTGTTTTAGAGAATATTTCTGACACTGAGGTCTGGGATTCCAAGGACCAAAGATAGTTTAATATGAAAGTGATCTAACTATAGGATTTATTAGAACACTGTTATCGTATAAATGATTTATTTTTGTCTACAATGAGTTTCATTCTAGATATTTCGTCTTCATCATCAACAGCAACAACAATAATAGCAACCTCAATATTTAAGAAGTACTGGACTTGTAACCAGGGGACTTGGGACTTGAGCTATGCCACTTACTAGATGTATAACCCTAGACAAAGCATTTAACCTCTCAGTTTCAGTTTCCTCTTTCATAAAACAAAAGAGACTGAATTGGAGGACTTCTAAGATACCTACTAAACTTAAAAGTCTACAATTTTAATGAACCTCATGGATTAGTGTATTATGATAGAAAGAATACTAGGTCTAGATTCAAAGGACCTGGTTTAAAATTTCCTGTGTAATTTGGGGTGTCACATTAAATATCTGGCTCTCATTTCTACATCTGTAAAATGTGTGTATATGTGCGAGGGAGGTGGACTAGAATATATGTGAGGACTTTACCAATGCTAATGTCAAATGATCATGAATAATATAAATAAAGATAATATAACAGAATATAACTAGATATATTCTTGACCAAATGAGATAGAAGCAATTACCAAGGATATTTGGTTGTTTGAAATGGAAAAGCTTCTGGACAGATAACAATCATGCAAAGTATTCACAACAACATGCGAAAAATGCTTCAAATCACTAATAAGAAAAATGCAACAGTCTGTGTTGGAGAGGTTGTGGAGGATAGGCACACTAATACATTGTTGGTGGAGTTATAAAATAATGCTACAGTTTTGGAAAGCAATTTGGAACTATGCAAACAAACTTACATTTTAGTATATACTCTTTAATTCTACTACTAGGTTCATTCCTCAAGGAAGTCATTGATAAGGAAAAAAATAATCCCCATGTATTCTAAAATACCTATAATAGCACTTTTGTGATAACTAAGAATTAGAAAGTATACGCCTATCAATTGTGGGAACACTGAAATAACTCTAGTACAAGAATGTAATGGAATAACGTTGCACTGTGTAATAGTAATGTAATTTGATCCCTTTGTATTGGCAAAGCTAACAGGTACTTAGCACCTAATTTGAAATTAATTAGATCAAGCCTCTGTTAAGGGACAAAAGGTATGAACCACTGTTGCTGATGTAACAGGAAGTTGCTGATATAACAGGAAGGAGAAGAACAGGGAGGAGCTAATAGTTATATAAGGAGAAGTCCTAGCTGGAATTTCAGATCTTCTTGGAGTCAGGTTCTGGAGGCTGAGGAAGAGAGACCCAGGCTGGAGAGAATGATTCTTATTTTGAGAACCTAGAAGAAGTGATTTTGATTCTGGGAACCAGCTGAAACTTCTGCTGAGTCTAAGGGCCAGCTGGAGCTTCTGAGTCCAAAGGCCAGCCAAACTTCTGAGAAGCTCCTGAGGAGCTGGTGAGTCCAAGGGCCAGCCAAGCTGCTGAGGATTTTCACGGACCAGCCAGAGCTGTAGAAGACTAAGGAAGCATGACTGTGGTGTTGGTACTTCGTCAGTTTGTGGCTTTGTTAAGCCTTGACTTCCCAGGAATAGAGACTGTGAAGGATTCAAGGTGGACTGGACACTGAGCTTCAGTGTGGAATGAACTGCATGGAAAACTGGACAAGGAGCTGGGAGCTATCTGCCTTTGAACCCAGGTGATAGTTTGGTGAATCCTGGTAGGAGCTGGGGCCATGGAAGGGGACCCAGAGAATCTGAGAGCCTACCCCAAGTCAAGCTGAAAGAAGGCTTTACTGGAATTCTATGTACTGACTGAGAAGATAGTGATTTACTTGTGACTGAGGGGTTGATGACCTGTGTATTTTCTGACTGAATAGTGATGGATTTGTAACTCAGTGTGCCCCATGAGTAGAGAACTTTGACTACTGTATTTTGTTACCCTTAAGGAGGATGACTGAATGATTGAGTTGATTGAATTATTGAGTTACTAACCGAATGACTGACTAAATGATTCTACTTTGCTCAAAACTATGTGACTGCTGTGGTGAAAACTATGTGGATGTTTTCTGTGATATTTTATAACATTGTGAATGCTGTAACTTGATTTTCTGTGAATGTTTTGCTCTGATTTGTTATTGAATAAATAGAGTGTTCACTATACTGTGTAACCAGAACCTTGAAAGCTATTCACAACAAGCATTCTTCTGGAAAGCTGCTCATGGTTAGCCTTACACACTGTAATGAAATGATATGTGTGATGAATACATATTAGTCTGGAAAGATCTATATGAACTGATACAGAGTGAAGTAAGCAGAGCCAAGAAAATACTATGCACAGTAACTACAAAAATGGAAAAGAAATGACACCAAAAAAAAAAACCCAAACCACCAGACAAACAAGCAAAGAAAAACCAAACATACATAAAAATCAAACAAAGATAAATGTAACAAAATTGTAAAGATCAAGTAAGGAAAGCAGAGCCACAATGGCAGACTAAAAGGAAGGACTCCCCTGAGCTATACCTCAAAGTCCTCCAAATACCTTTAAATAATGATTATAAACAAATTCTAGAGTGGCAGCACACACACAAAGGAGTGAAATGGTTTTCCATTCTAAGACAATTTTGAAGGTCAGCATGAAAAGTCTATTACACCAGGGTGAGAAACAAGCACAGACTAACACAGGTTGTGCCTGCACAGATGAAGACAGCCATAGACTGGGCCAATATGGATGATGCCCCAGCAAATAAGGAGAAGACCTCTGGTCTACTGAATGAGTGGCAACAGTGGGGGTTTCCAGAAATCTCAGCTTACACATGGTAAGGGGATCAGACAATGGGTCAGAAGGAGATTTACAGAACTCGGTTGCATTGCCTATATTTGGATCTGGGTTGTAGTCCTGGGTCTTAGTCCTAGTGGGAGGAGGAGTACTGAAATAAAAGAGATTGAAGCCACTGAGGAACAGGAACCCTGGTCACATTTCCGGGGTTGAAAAGAGTTCTTGTGGTCACTCACAAATCACTGCACAGTAGAGGACAGTAGTAAACACACCTCTCTCTAGATAATACCACCTCTGAAGAGTCAAAAACTTACAGGCCCCTGGAATAGTCTATGACCATAGAATGATACTATGGTGCCAAAGAAGATAAAAATTCTCAATTAGAAGACAAGAAAATCAAGATTTCTTTATCCAACAACTCAAGGAAAAATATGGATTTGTCTCAGGTCATGGAAGAGCTCAAAAGAGATTTTAAAAATCAAGTAAGAAAGGTAGGAGATAAATTGGGAAGAGAAATGAGCTTGATATAATAAAATAATAAAAAAAATTCAACATCTTGGTAAAGTATACTCAAAAACATATTGAAGAAATCAATACCTTAAAAATGGAATAAGTCAAATGGTAAAAGAGGCACGCATTCAACGAAGAGAAGAATACCTTGAAAAATAGAATTGGCCAAACAGGAAAAAAAGATATCAAAAATTCACTTAAGGGAAGAATGCCTTAAAAAGTAGAATTGGGGGTAGCTAGGTGGTGCAATGAAGAGAGCACCTGCCCTGGAGTCAGGAGGACCTGAGTTCAAGTCCAGCCTCAGATGCTTAACACTTAGTAGCTGTGTGACCTTGGGCAAGTCACTTAAACCCAACTGCCTTGTTTTCCCCCTCCAAAAAAAGACAAAAAAAATTTTTAAAAATTAAAAGAAAAAATAAATGAGAGCCATTCATCTATTTATAAGTGGTGAAAGGCTATGAACAGGCAGTTTTCAGATAAAGTAATCAAAGCTAGCTATAGTCATATTAAAATGCTGTAAATCCCTGTTGATGAGAGAAATGTGAATTAAAATAACTCTCAGTTTCTATCTCACACCTTTCTCATTACTTAATATAAGAGAAAAGGAAAATGACAAGTGTTGGATGTAATGTGGGAAAATTAAAACACTAATGTACTGCTGGTGAAGTTTTATACTGATTTATCTATTCCAGAGAGTAATTTGGAACTATGCCCAAAGGGCTTTAAAACCATGCACACCCTTTGACCAAGCAATACCACTACTGGTTCTGTATCCCAAAGAGATTTTTAAAAAAAAAATATGAAATTAGTTTCAAGAAAGAGAAACTACAACATTACAGACTCCTGGAATTTAGAAGGAACCTCAGATGTCACCTATTCCTAGCCATGACCTTCTTTGTCATCCAAATCAATTTTCCCTTGGTTGAATTTCTATACCATGTATAAAATCAGTATATACCAATTCAGTTCAATCCAGTATGTATTTTATTTTATTTTATTTATTTGCCTTTTGGAGGGGGGAAGGCAATGCAAGTGGGGTTAAGTGACTTACCCAAAGTCACACGGCTAGTAAATGTTAAGTGTCTGAGGCTAGATCTGAACTCAGGTCCTCTTGACTCCAGGGCTGGTACTCTATTTACTGTGCCACCTGGTCACCCCCCAGCATGTATTTTAAAAGGACTACTGTGTGCAGAGAACTGCGAGAGGTAATGGGATACAAAGTATACAAAAAACAAAGAAATAGTCCTAGTCCTTGAGGAATTTATATCATGCTGAATTGAGTGTGTCCCGGGGAGGAGTACCAGGAGAGGAGCTACATATACATAAATATATTTAACATAAAACATATCCAAAGTAAATACTGAAGGCAATTTTGGAGAAGAGTATTAATTGGAGTTATCAAGGAAATGCTTTTTTTAAAATTTTTTTAGAAAATGCTCTTGTAGGAAGAGACACTTATTCTGTTGCTTGAAAGGAGCTGCAAACTCCAAGCAGCAGGATTGAGGAAGTACGTTATTCCAGAAATGAGGGAAGATTTTGTAAAAGCAGAGAAATAGATGATGGAAGGCCCTGCATGCAAACCAGGTTGGCTGACTAGAGTGGGTGACCTGGAGAACATCAGCTTGAGAAGAGAGTTTGGAGCCAAATGGGGAAGGATTTTAAATATCAAAGAGAGGATGACAATACATTTTGGAATTCATCGATCTAGACCTGAAGATGACCTCAGAGCCTTTGTAGTCTAACCTCATTTTACACAGAAGGAAACTCACACCCAGGGAGGTAAATTAGCTTGTCCAAGATTATAGAAGTAGTAAGTATCAGAGGCATGACTTGAACTCATAATCTTTGACTCCAGAGACAGTAATCCTCCTCCTTTATCACATATTTCCCATTTGATTACATTTATATTCTGCTGTAGACTCCTATGACTTTATTTTCTTATGTATGCATAACCATTCATTTTAGCAATTTTGTGAGGGGCTCTCCATTAGGGAACAAGTCTCTCTTAATCTTGTCTCATATTCGCCCATTTCTGACAACATTGTTAGGTCCACAATAGTTAGAGACAGCTAGTGGAAATGATGTTCGATCTAGGCTGAAATGTCTTCTGCTTCACTTAATAGCTATGTAACCTTGGGTGGGTCATAATTGCCTTATCTTTGTTTTCTCATCTCTAAAACAGGAAAAAGCATACTTGCACTACTTGCCCCAAACAGCTGTTGTAAGGAAAGTATTCTGAAGTTTAAAGAATTGTATAAATGCTAATGGTTTTGGTTGTTTCTTTCATTACTGGGCTGTTTCCTAACTACTAGTTGATTTATTGAGTAAGAACATGTTCATTGTAATTTTGTTTCTCTTATTTTCTTTTTCACTATTAATAAGTACATAGTCATCATCCATGATGTTTCAATGACACGTTAATGTTACTCAGTACCACAATTTTAAATGCCAACTCAATGAATATGAATCCAAATTTTTCTCTCCAGAATTAGCTTCATATCTAAACTTCACTCCTATGTCCCTAAGTACCTTTAAGACACTCTTTGACTGGATTATAAGCTCCTTCAGAGCATGGACTATATTATATCTAAATATTATATGTCCTCTAGTGCCTAACACCATGCTCTGCACATAGAAGTTGCTTAATAAATGTTGAGTAAAACCTCAATCAAAGATTATTCCCTAAAAGAATACTCAGGGAGTGCTTTATATAGGCCAGGAAATTTAATTTAGGGTTCAAAGAATGACTAACAATTCAGAAGTTCATTCTTAGCAAAAGCATATATGAACAAAATCATTGGGGCAGAAAGATACAAAGTATTGAAGATAGGAACTAGTCTAGTCTAGCTAGAATATAGAGTGCCATAGGCCGTCACATGAATGGGACCATGGAATGGAGAAATTTAAAATAAATATAGAAATCGAGTGCTGCTAGATTCAAAAAAACTTGAAGGAAGCCTAGTCAAGAGGGCTTGAACTTTAATCATTGTGAAGTGAGGATTCACTGAGAGATTTTAAGCAGAAGTGCATGACCAGATCTGTGTGTAACATGATTTTTGCAGAACTATGAAAGAGAGATTGGATGGGGAAACAGTGTGAAAGCATATTGACAAACTATAATAATAAACTAGAAGGGTAGTAATGACACTATTAACTGAATGGCTACTTTAGGAATAGACAGAAGAGAATGAAGGATAAGTAAAACAAGGAAGGTAGATGCAGGATTTGATGACTGGCTGGCTACAAGAAGAAAATGAAAAGGAAAACTGAACAATTTAAATGATTAGAGACTTTAGAGGGCAAAGTTTCATTTAGGTTTGGGGAGACAGTCAAAAGTCAGTTTATAAAGTTCTGAGAAGTAAAAGGCTATTAAGAAACATAAGGAAATATACATTTGAGGTATAACATCCAGAAAAGAGAAAGTCAAAGCAATGTTTAGAATAATTGTCGGGGATTTAGACAAAAGGGGTAATATCATAAATAAATTAAGGAATTATGGAAAAAAATATTTGTCACATCCATGGATAAAAGGGAGAAGTTCATGACCAAATGAGAGATAGAGAAGGTCATGGAAAGTACACTGCTTTTTTGTAAATATCAAATTAAAAAAGAAGAGGGTGGGGAAGGAAGAGGAGGGAAGAAGAGGGTAAAGGAGGGGAGAGAAGGGGAGGGAAAGTAGAGGAGAGAAGGTAGGGGAGAGGAGGGGAGAGAATAGTGATAGGGGGTAGGCATAGCTAAAATCCAAGTCAGGCATCAAAACTGAGCCAAGGATTAGAATCTAGGCAGTCAGTCAAGATCTGGGGATCAAATCAGTGCTCTTCAACCAAAATTGTCTTAACTTGTCTATCATATGCAATGCATGCCAGAATAATTAACTTAATACATCTCTATGTCATGGAAGTATATTATCTTATGTTGAAGACATCTTCTTGATTTAACATCTGCTAGAAATTTAAAGGACTTACTTAACATTTACTTCGAGGACTATGAGCTATACAAAGTGGTTGCAACTTAGCTATGAAATACACTGGTTTATTTCATACTCAATGTTGCATTATGGCCTATTATTTCTTTTCTCTGCTTTTTAGAGATACATTGATTTTTTTCATCCATTCATTCCACATTATCATTATGAAACTGTGAGTGTTCAAAAGAGTCATTAATTAAAACCAAATGGCTAAGATTCTAAACTCAATCAGCCCAGTTCTTGCTTTTGTGTACCTTTCTATGTCTCTGTCTCTCTCTGCCTTTGAGTGTCTCTATCTGTCCATCTGACTCTCTCCTGTCTCTGTCTCCCTGTCTCTGTCTCCCTCCCTCTCTATGTCTTTCTCTGTTTCTGTCCCTCTGTCTCTCTCTGTGTCTCTGTCTTTCTCTCCCTCCCTCCTTCCCTCTCTCTCCATCTTTCTCTCTCTCTCTCTCTCTCTCTCTCTCTCTCTCTCTCTTTCTCTCTCTCTCTCTCTTTCTCTGTCCAAACAATTCTCCATTTTGTTTATAAAGTTACTTATTTTTGTGGGGTGTGCGTGTTGAATTTCCCTTTATAAGTTGGCCATAGTCCAACTCTTCATCTGTAGAAAAAAACTGGAATAAATGAGTATTATTCTTAGTTCTCCATTGCAGTGATATGTTATTTATTGGGATAAAACTAAGGGGCTGGACAGGAGGCTTCTAAAGCCTCTTAGAGCTCTAAACTAATGATTGTTTATAATCCTCCTAGAAAACAGGAAGTACATGGGAATGATGAATCTCATGGGTAAAGTTTTATTCAAGTTTTCCCTTAAACTCCTCATTTTTTCTCTAAATATCACCACAAGGATTGGGGATAGTGATGATGGGGGTTCATATCTGAAACTATCAATGTCTTTTCACTGGTAAATAAGACATTTTCATCATCTGTGAAATGAGGGGACTGAATTAATCATATTTTGAAATTACTTACAGTTTATAACGTAAGATCAGGTTTCATTATTTATTATATATATATGTTATTTTATAATTATAGTATAATAATAATTATTATTATACAGTGTCCTTCAAAATACTCGTTACATAATGCAACCATTAATAACAGATTCCTTCCCCATCCCTAACTGATGAATTACTGCTTTTTCCAGAACTCTATTTTAGCCATGTCTTGTCCATATTTTATTTTACTGTCTTATATCTAGCCACCTCCTCCAAGACCACTCAGGTAACCTCAGTGTCCTATTCATCCTCTTTCCTTTTTCTTCCCCCCTCTAGTTCTGGAACCTAGAACTATGATGAAATCAGTCCTGCCATTGTTCCTTATCTGATGGAGTATGCCAGTCTACTCCTTGAGATCTTTATTGTTCAAACTAACGGGTCTCCATACACTCTTATGTGTGTTATTTCTTCTATTAGAATATAGCTCCTTTGTTTTCATATTTGTATCCTTAGGTCTTAGCACAGTGCTTGATAATTTATAAATATTTTTAAAACCTAATTATTCATTTATTTCTGTTTTTGTCTCCCTATTGCAAGCCTAGAACAATTCCTAACATATTATAGGAACTTAATGTAATATACTTGTTGACTGATGATTGATTTATTAGACCAGTGTTTTTGACAACCTAATCTTGTCAACTATAAAGTTATTGTTATCAATTTGCATTATTATCACTATTTTCCAGCTATATCACCACTTTCAATATTTAATAGGAAATGTCTTTACACCAATTATTTGTCATTACTTGGAGGTAAATTTGGCTTCTTAAAGTTCATACCATGTCAAATCTAAGTTCTAGAAGTTTTCTTCAAGTTGGAAAGGTTTTATATGATCACAGGACTGTAGGTTTAGACATGGAAATGATTTTAGAATTTTTAGATTGTTTCTACCTTTTAACAGTTAAAGAAAGCGTGAAACCAAAAACTCAAATATCTTGCCAAAGGTCACAGAAGTAGTAACTGGCAGACATGGGACTTCAACTCAGGTCCTCTAACTCTAAATCTAGCCTTCTTTCCACTAATTCCCATTGTCCCATAATTACAGTTCTGGGATAGACTGTTATTTATACTCAAGCCTATCCTAGCTAAGTATGGAGACTCTCATTCCCAACAAATAATAAGGTTAGCCATCAGGTGAATAATTCTTTTGACATGGAAACAGATAATGAAACTGAGTCCCATGGAGATACAGTTATGTAAAAGGTCACATATGCTAATAAGCTGGAGACTTGGGACTTAAACATCAGTCTTCTGTGCGTATTTACATGTAATATTCAGCATTTCTTGCAGCTCTTAGAAATTTACCATAAAGTATTACTCCACCTATATGGAAAAGGCCTACACGCTGGAAACAAACTTTCTCCTTTCTCCTTCCTTCTGCAACATGGTCGCTTTTTCTTATCCTATTAATTGTGGTTGTGTTAGTCCCTTTCATTCTTGCTCATTTGTTTTTCTTTGTTCCCTGTGCACCAGGCTCTCCAGTAAAATGTTTGAACTTGTAAAAAGAGAATAATATTCCAATAAACTCTGATGGGGTTGTCAAGTTTAATTCCATTCCCATCACTGTTGATCATCAAAATATCCATGAATTAAAATAGCTCTCTTATTGACCATTGGCTTCCACCTTATAAATGGAACTGGGAAGAAATCCCAGGATAGAATCAAGCTGGATAAGGAATTACATATCACTTCACTATTTCTCTCTGCTTCTAGGAAATATGTTACTTATTAACGGAGAAGAAGAAACATAGGCCTGAAAGGGACACTGGAGATCAAATAAAGTTATATATTTAAAATATTTTGCAAACCTTAAGAAGCTATAGAAAGATAAACTGTAAATATTTGCTAATCCAAACTACCCATTTGATAAATATCTAAACTGAAATTGCATAAAATTTATCCAAGGTCATGCATTTTGTTGGAGCAGAGAAAGAACGCTTTGTTGATCATATTCCTCCAAGAATAGATAATTACCTTGCTCAAAGGTCAAATTTTCACACTGTGGAAATAGTGCTCAATGGTCATATGATGTCATGTAGGATAATGATGGAGCTCCAGTATGCCTCTCACTGGTCTTAGGAGGCAGTGAGCTATAGAGGAAAAGACTAGAATGAGATAAAAATGTTAGTTCAAAACCTAATCTTGACATATCTACACTACTCCATTGTGATATTGTGAGGAGAATGGGTTTTTTTTGTTTTTGTTTTTGTTTTTTGGAGGGGGAAGCCAGGGCAATTGGGGTTAAATTGTGTCCAAGGTCACATAGTACGTGTTAAGTGTCAAAGGTCAGATTTGAATTCAGGTTCTCCTGACTCCATGGCTGGTGTTCTATTCACTGTGCCCCCTGGACAACCCAGAGAAGAGATTTTCATAAAACTTAAACCATCCTATGGAGAGGTAGGATCGTAGAGTGGATACAGGACTGCTTCCTTATGGGAATCTCAGAGTCTGAGAGTCCTTCCTTTGACTCCTACATCACCCCTATGGGCATTCGCTAAGGTTAGAGTTTATAAAGCAGCTGCAGAATGAGTTTCTTCACAGGAAGTTCCTGACAGCAATGAAATCCTAAATCTAGCTCCCTTGCCCCCATATCAAATTTTAATGTGTTTATATGTCTATATATGTGAATATGCATGCCCATTACATACATACAGATACATAGTTATGATATATGCAAATATTAGCACATGTACACATATATGAATATATAATCAGAGATGTGCATGTGAATATATACATCTATGTATAGAAATAAAATATATTTACATATATGTTGATGCATAAATATGAGTTGCTAATGATACTAATAATTGTATCACAAATAGCATAGCTGACATAGACCATCTAAATAGTGCAGGAATGAAGAAGTTTGGCCTGGAATTA
This sequence comes from Pseudochirops cupreus, assembly GCA_028627135.1. Lineage (NCBI taxonomy): Eukaryota > Metazoa > Chordata > Mammalia > Diprotodontia > Pseudocheiridae > Pseudochirops > Pseudochirops cupreus. The sequence goes on along the minus strand of CM053580.1, from coordinate 271,758,098 downwards.
AAAAAAAAATTACTTATCTTTGAACATAAGTTGAGAACATGAGAAAATGTTATCCTACTTGTGGCAGTTTGGACTTTTTTTTTTGATTCAGTAATATTTTGATAGAAAGGTAGCTTAGATCTTGTGTAGAAGTAAATTTCCTCAAATTTCTTCATTTTTAAAATCACAGGGATACAATTACGCACAGGGATCTGGTAGCCAGGTAGAAAAGAGAATTGGAAATTGGGCAGTGGAAACCTGGGTAAATTGAAATAAGTCTAATTTACATTGTTTGTAAAGCCCATGGCATCTGCATGGGTCCACTGGAACAATCGGAGGTCATACATTATATCAATGGATATTCTTTATCTTTCAAAATTGTGTAAATGAAAAGCCCTTGGAGAAAGCCCTTCCACTGCTAGCTTGGAAAAATAGGGAGCTGAACTTCTAGGCTTTAGGCCTTCTTTGACACACTGCAGGCTGATACAAGATGATGAAAAGAGTTGTGAACTGGGAATGCAAGAAGTGACTATATTGCTCTTAACTGGATTTATCTTTCTTCCTTTGCTTCTGATTAAAGTCAGTACAGAAGTAGATCAAGCAACCTATCACCAAGCACTTATTAAAGCAACAGCTATGTGCCAGGCATTGTGCCAAGTTCCATTTTTTTGCAAAAAATCTTGAGGAAATATACAGTAGAGATTGGACAAATTTTCTTATTCAGGATAGAATGGTAGCTTAGATCTTATAATAGATGAAAATCTCCTTAAAATTCTTCATTGTTAAAGTGACAGGAAAACAATCATGCATGGGCATTTGGTAGCCAGGTGGAAAGGAAAGCTGGGGACTGGGCAGGAGAAACTCTCTCAATCTACACTTTTTTTTTGAGTTACAGAAAAAAAAATCTCTTTTACCTCCTATCATACTCAATAGCCCGAGTCAATATAAATCTCATTGGGAACAAAGCTAAACTGGGGTGGGTTAAGATGGCAAAGCTGAAGGCTCTTGCCCTGCTTTGAATCTCTCCAGAAATCAAATGATTGTGCTTTAAAACTGGCATTCTTTGTCCTTCATCCTGCAAGTAACCACTCTGATCTAGTATCTTCTACATATCCAACTTGAACTACAGCAATACTTTTTATTTGATTTCTCAATTTTTGTCACTCCCCTCACCAATACAGTCTCTGACGATCTGCTTACTTTATATTCTCTAAACACAGATCTAATCTTCACTGTTGAAAATGTATTAATGACTACTTGCTCTAAGATAAACTACAAACTGCTTAGTATAACACCTAAAGTCTTCTATAACCTGACTGACTTCTACATTCCTTCCCTGTATTTCAGATTACTTTCCTTCATGAACCATCTTTTCCTGTCAAATTTGCCCAATGACTCTTCCCCCATCTTACTTTTTACCTTCATGCTGCTTCATAGCTTTAAACAAGTGACCTCTCAGTTCTGATACTCAATCCTCTCATTTTCACTTCTGAAACAGAGCTCAGAGTTGGCTCCCTACACAAGATTTTTCATGATCCACTCCATAATTAGTGCTTTTTTTCTTCCCGGAATCATTTTGCATTTTATTTAGTACTGGTTGAAAAATAGAACATAGACTAGGGGAGAAATAAACAAAAACATTCGAATTCGATAAGCCTGTAAATATAAATTACTGGGGGAAATAACTCTGCATTCAAAAAGAATGCCAGAGGACACTAGAAAGCAATTTGGCAAAAATTAAATTTAAACCAAACTTTTTTACCATGTCACAATAAGGTCAAAATGCATATGCAACCTGAATATTTAAAGTCGCACCATTAAAAAAAAAAAGTAGAACAGAATCAAATCAAATACCATATATATATTTGTGTCTTGGGAGAGAGTTTACAAAAGAGAAAGTAGATAATTTTAATAACATTAAATTGATTTTTTTCCAGAATCAAAATCAAAATAACTATGATAAGAAGGGAAGCTGTTGATTGGAGGAAAATCTTTTCCTCAAATATCTATGATCAAGGACTGATACATAAGGTACCCAGGCAAACAACATAAATATATAAGATCACAGACTATTTTCCAATGGATATGTGGTCAAAGGATATAAACAAGGTTATCTGAAATAGAACTTCTCGTTATTAACCACTTTAAGAAAGCTGCTCTACTAATAACAGAGCTACAAATCAAAACAACTCTGAGGTTTCATCTTATATTGAACTCATTTCCCCAACTGATAAAAATTGGAAATAGTGTGGGCAAAGCAATGCAAAGACAAATGGACTAATGCACTGGTTGTGGAATTGTGAACTGGTCTAACCATTATAGCAAGCAAATTTAAATTATGTTAGGAAAGTAATTAAAACATACATACTTTTTTGCCTATAGTTCTTACTGCCCAAGAAGGTCAAAGAAAGAAAAAAAATTTTCGAGTACAATCAAAATATCGAGTGCTGCTTTTTCGATTTGTAAAGAACCAGAAACAAAGTAGCTACCAATTAACTTAAGAAGTGTTATATACACAAATTGAAAATTTTATAAGAAATTGTGAACATGAAAAATTCAGTAAAATATGAGTTTTATAAACTGATGTAAAGAAACTAAGCATAAATAGTGAAATAACATAAACAATTACAATGGTACAAATGGAAAGAAACATAAAGGATGCAACTCAATTATCTGTATTATTAGCAATCAAGGCTCAGAGCTGATCTTGAAGCAGAGATGAGAAATATATTTAACTTCCTGCTTTGCAGAAGAAGACATTGGGTATGAAGCATCACATGTACCATAAGCTCTAGTTGATGTTTTGTTTCATTTTGTAGAATTGTTTTTTTTTCTTTTTCTTTCAAAAAAAATGTTATAAGCAATAAGTGAATAGAGGAGGCTAAGGGGATTTATTTGTTAATGAGGATGATATTTAAAAAAACAGAAGATATCAATAAAATTATTTAAAGGATTAAAAAGATATTTATTACTTTGCATATTCTTTGTGTTTTCTTGCAAATTATATATGCCTGTAACAAAGTGAAAAGGGAAAGCTTTTTTGTCTTTGTATCTTCAAAAACTATCACACTACCTTCTATATAGTAAGTCTTAATGTTTATTGATGTGAATTGAATCAAAACTCACAGAAGAGAGGTCTGGATTGGTAGGAGAAGTTTCATGAAAGAAGAAAAAATTAAGGATAGTCAAAATTTATACAGAAGAAAATGTTTTTTTTTTCTTTTATAGGCCAACAATGGTGGGAATATAGGGGAAAAGTCACACAGATGACAAGTATGACAAGTGTAGGGACCACTGAGAAGAACAACCTGGTTCAAACAGAGACGGCATTTAATGGAGGGGCAGAGAGTAAAGCTGGGTACATAGAGTAGGGTGAAAGACTCTCCATGAGAGCAGCCTGTGTCAAAAATTTGAACTGTATTCCTTGGGCAAAAAAAAAAAAGTTACATTCCAACACATCCCTTGCAAAATGGTTTTTTAGGAATACATCTGGCTATGATCAAAAGTAATTTAAGTTCACCTTCCTTTCATACTGAATTCAAAAAGATGTGATGTTGGTTTCTTTCAAACATTTGGCAGAACACAAACCTGCCAGTTGACCCCTAAATGCATGGCTAGTGGAGAAGATTTATGCCACCTGAAATAAGAATTTATATAGAAGAAACAAAGCATAAGACCAATTCCAGAATGATGATTCAGCTCTTCCTCTCCTTGGCTGCTTGGTGGAAAATCACTTAGTTTGAGAACAACAAGGGTCAATGCTATAATGCCACTCCTATACCCAAGAAGGGCTGGAAATCTATGCATGGGATTTGTTAGTGGGACTTTTTTACTAAGGGGATTGAATAATCACATAAGTTTGTTTTTGCATTTATGCTGCTCTCTCTCTCTCTTTCTCTCTCTCTCTCTCTCTCTCCCTCTCCCCCTCTTGAGATGGGGGATATGGCCATAAGCTTCTTCTCTCTCATTTGGAAACCATTCTTGTCGAGTTGCATTCCAGGACATGTAGCAATATTTCTAAATAGCTAATGCCACAGAAGCAAGTTAGTGTTGTCTAATTTAAAAATGTAATTAGTTACAGTCTTAAAATGATGAGAGAAAACTGAGCCCAAAAGCTCTCTTGTAAAGTTATAAAAGGTCAATGAAATGAAAACTGATGCTTTAAACTGCCTGTCCTATATTTACCCATGAGGCAAAGCTAAAAATGAAGAGAAAGGCAGGGAGAGGAAGAAAACAATATAAGCCTCGCATTAAAACAATTTTAATAAACATTTTTTATTTAAAACAATTTTAATAAAAATTAAAAAATATGCATCAAGCAATGATGAGAGAAATCTGAAAGGTCTCACTGAAAAGCAAGCTAAGGAAAAGTTAGGTTGTTTAAAGTTTTCTCTAAGAAAATTTAGAACTTTGAGAGTAGAAAGAGGCCTTAGAAATAATTTCCAGCTTCCTCCTTTAGCAAATGAAGAGACTGAGATCCAAAGAAGAAAAATAATTCCTCTAGGACACACAGGCAGTAGAAGAACAAGTATTTGAAACCAGGTCCTCTAATTTTCAATTTTCAATTCAAATACTTCAATTCCAATTCTATCAACATTTATTAAACATCAACTGCCTACAAGGTAAGAAACCTTTTGTTTAATACTTCCTAAGGTTTCTTATTGCTACCCAGTCTTTTTTTTTTCCTTTCATATTCAAAATCATCTCTCCAGTTTTGTGTTTCTTCTGGTTGATTTTTTTTTTGCCTTTTATTTATCTATTTTTTAAATTTTTTTGAGTTACATATTTTCTCCCTCTCTTTCCCCTGCCCACCACCCCAAAACAGCCATCCCAGTGTTTCCCCGCTCCCCCAGTCTATTCTCTCCTATGTCACTTTTTGGTAGGGCAGGATGGATCTCCCAACTGCAATGCCTGTGTATCTCAAGTTCCAGTTGGATGTAGTCAATAATAACCATAACAACAGAATATGTATATGT
>CM053580.1:271698327-271752643 GCA_028627135.1 Pseudochirops cupreus | reverse complement strand
AGTAAATTTGAATGGGATGTTAATAATAATTATGACAATCATAATAAGATGATGATCATGATACAGAGAACATTATTTTTTCAGCGTAAGTGTGAACTGTGATGTCATTCTTTAGCTACATTACAGGCAAGGTAGAACCAAATTCTAGAGATTCAATCGACTAGCAATTTGATACTGAAAACCTTATGGTATGTCTGTAGATTACACCAGACAGACAGAGAGATCTCTATCCATTTATGCAGAGTTCCTTTAAAAAAAAAGTCATCTGCCTCAGGAAACCATGTGGCCCCAGGAATTGCAACGGACAGAGTTAGTCAAGAAGTTTTCATGGGCTAAGCCATAGTTTGCAAAGACTCAGCCTGTAGCAGCGCAAAGGAGGAGCTAGTGGCCTAGTGTAAGAATTCCAGGGCTAAATTGACTGAATAGAGAGGAGGATTTTCTGACTCTAGGTCATCTAGCAAAGAGGAAACATCCAGAAGAGTAAGGAGAAATTCCTGGACATTATCAAATTCTTAAGCCAGGTGAAGTAGTTCAGGTACTAAGTAGGAAATAGTTAAAAAGTAACAATTGATAGGATCATTATTTCTTGTGAAGAAGTAAATCTACTCCTTGCTTTTTACTATTGTTGTCACTTGCGTTAACTATGCTAGTCATGGAGGACAAAAATGTCCGGCTCTCTAAGACTGGGGGTACCTTCTACCTAAAGGGAACCTGAACTCCATTGTACCAACATGAATCTAGTAGACTGTGTTGGTCCCTGGGAAGGGTAAAAGTGACAGTAAGCACAGTTAGCTTTGACTATCTATAGCAGGGGTGGGGAACCTGAGACCTTAAGGTCACACGTGGCCTTCTAGGTAGTTGGGTGCAGCCTTTTGATGGAGTCCAAGTTTCTGTTGTTGTTGTTGTTGTTTTTTGTTTTGGTTTTGGCAAGGCAATTGGGGTTAAGTGACTTGCCCAAGGTCACACAGTAAGTGTGTCAAGTCTCTGAGGCCAAATTTGAACTCAGGTCCTCCTGACTCCAAGCTGGTGCTATATTCACTGGACCACCTAGCTTCCCTTGGAGTCCAAGTTTTAGAGAACAAATGCTTTTAATTAGGGGATCTGTTCTTTTCATTTTATATTCAATCAAAGGCTCACACTTGAGAACATAGAGGGCCACATATGGCCTTACCCCACTCCTGACCTATAGGCACAGGTGTGCCTATTGTCCTGTGAGCTTTTCTTTTTTCTGTTGGGGGTATGTAAGGCATATCTCATAGTCCTTATCTTGAGTAATTGCATCAGAATTAAGGTCCCTAGTTTTGCTTGGAGAGATATAGTCAAAATTGGGGGAGGGGGAAGAGGGGAACACAAGTAGACAGATAGATAGAGCGATAGATCTCTGTCCATTTATATGTGTATGTAGAAACACATGTATCAGGTTGCTGTCAAAGCCTATCTATTTATATGCATACATAAGCATAAATATACATATGTATATATTGTTTTTATAGTACCCTGACTGAATCTAGTTTATATCACTTAGAACTTTGACCTTGAGTCTACAAGTAACTGTTCTGTGGCAAAACATCTAGCTTCTGTGAGAGAGTGTAGGAGAGAGATCAGGGGAAGGGAGCATGACAAGCATATTAAGACATAATGAGAAGGAGAACAAAATAATGTCGGTGATTTGAAAGGATTTAGACTTGTGAAGTAGCTCAGAGTCTGAATGTTGAGGGTGGGACTGCGATAAGTTGAGATGAATTTGAAGGAGAACAAATTCCAAGTCAAGAAACTATTTCAGATTCTACTTCTTGACTGAAAGTGAAAAAAAAAAAATCCAGTACAGTTAAGAAGGGTGTAAAGGATTAAAGAGGATGGAGGAAGATTAAGCAGTCCATACTGGAGATGTACCTTCAAGAAGGAAAAGAAGCATGGCATTGACAAGAGAAGGTGAGATAATTAAGAAAAGGTAAATGGAACAAGTAGGAAAGCAAATTGATAATGTCTCAATTGGTGGGTGGAGCAAATTGATAAAACAAATAGATTAGTATAAGATGAAATGGAGATGGAATTATTGAGACTTAGAGGAAAGGAAGGTGAGTGGGGATGTCAAGTTATTAAGAGGTGATAATTGGTTATAAAAGTTTTAGCCAGGTGCCCAGGGTTAAGGTGAAAATTAAAGTGTTTTTAAAAGTAATTAGTCAGCTGATCTCCCTCCTGGGGTTGGGAAGGGACTCCAAGAAAGTCTCTGAACATCTATGTCATTGGGGAGAATGAAATGCTCCTAAATGAAACAGAAGTGAGACTTGGTAGCGGATGAAGGAGAATGAAGGAAGCTGAGGTGAGAGAAGAAAGACTTGATTGTAATTAGACTATTAAAGAATTAGAAGAGCATTAAATGAGGAGAAAGAGAAGTTGCAAGGAGGCCAATTTAGACTCGATGTCAGGGAAAAGTTGCTAAAAATGAGAATTGTCCAGAAGTAGGATGAACATCCTCAAAGATAGTGGATTCTCTCACTTTGGACATCTTGAAGCAGAGGCCGCAGGCCCAAATTTCAAGCATTATATAGTGGGCACTTCCTTTTTGTATGTATTGGAATAGGTGGCCACTAATGCCCCTTCAAACTCTCCAATTCTGTTATTCTATGATTTTGTGGTGTAATTGGAAGAGCATAAGGAAGGCCCCACTGGAAAATAATCTCTCCCGTTCAGATTACACAGGTAATCAAATTTTAATTTTGGTGATAAATTCTCCTGCATTAATCATTAGCATCTCCCTATGATCCTCATTTAAATGTTACAGTATTCCTGCCACCAGCTCCCCTCCCCACCTTCAAAGTTAAGTGTATAATTTGTTAATTGCTATGAATTACTTTCATTTGCTTATTTTCCTCCTGACAACCACTAGGGGCACAGTGAATCCTGAGAGGGCAGGGGGATCCTGGGAAATGGGAAAAAAATCATTCATAAAAGGAAGTGTGTATTGAAGACTAACATCAGCAGCTTGATAATTTTGCTCAGGAATTGCTACAGCCACCATTATAGCCTCCAGGAGACTTATAATTCATGACCTTCGTCAGAAATCCTTTGCTTGCTAGGTGGCATAGTAGAATACCAGCCCTGGAGTCATGAGGACTTGAGTTCAAATCTTGTCTCAGACCCTTACAAGTTGTGTGACCCTGGAGAACTCACTTAAACCTGATTGGCTCAAAAAATAATTTCTTATCCTCCTAGCTTACCTGACCCTTTCGCCAAAGACACAGATACACATAGGCACACCTATACACACATACATATCAATGTATATGTATACATATATACACATATTACATATATACACACATTACATATATACACATATATTACAATATTTGTATTTGTGTATATGTGTGTATGTGTGTGTGTATTTTTCCTATTCATTTAATATGTAAACTGAATGTAGGTTCCTTGAAGTCAAATATCCCTTCATTTTTCTCCACATCCACATTTCCTAGCATGGTGCCTAGAATGTAGCTGATGCCTGATGAGTGTGTGTTGACTGGTATTTCAATAGCCTATATGGTAATGTACGCTTCTTGCAATAAAGAGGTATTACCCTATTCCCCTTGGAAATCCTCACACCAAGTGGGCTATGCATCATGGAGTTCTACCGCAAAAACACAGCAAAGAAAATCAAATGAACAAATCATGGGAGAGTACAGTGAAAGTTCCCCAAGGGAGATAGTAGACAGTGTCCAAGTCAGGGAAGGCAAACCTGTGTTCTGAATGCAGCTTGGTCATTACTTTTAGTGTGGCGAGTGTGCTATAGATGTCAACAGGCTGAGAGAGCTGAGTAATGGCTCTGAAACTTACTACCATTGTGACCTTAGGAAAGTCCCTAACACCGTTAGTGGTATCATTTTACTCATCTCTAAAATAGGGCTAATTCCACTGGGCTCTCAAACAGTAATTGTGAGGAAAATACTTTCTAAGTCTTATGAGTTATTAGCATTATTCTTGTTAATCTACACTCAGGTGTGAACTGATATGTAGAGTGTTCATTGACAAGGGCTTAAGGTGTGAATGATGGATATTTCCATGGTAATATGTGCTTCTTAATGATAGAAAAGTCACCAATATTCAAGGGCGCACCTCTTTAAAACCAAATTGCAAGGTAACAGAGTTGGTACTCAGGGAAATGGTGACCTCCTAATCTCCCTACTGCCAAGGCTGGTAATCCCAAGTATGAAGGGGAGAGCATTCACTCCTTCCCCTTTCCCACTCCTTCCAGGCCTCCAGCTGCTGCACTGGGTGCATTTAAAAAGTACATTTAGGTCACTTCAGGCTGGAACATTAAAACAAATGCTGATAGTTCAAGGTTAATAGATGCATAAAACAAAAGTAATTCCATGTCAAAGCTGGGATGACAGGTGATTTGACTTGAGGCAGCCTTACAATCACTCTTTTACATGTGCTCTGTACTGAGACCAGGGGAAGGTGTTATGTTTCTGACATTTACTTGTCAGGAAGGTATGACAATAGAAATTGTTTCTATCTCTGCTGGTCCCAGATGTTAACCTTCTAGCTTTATTTTGTAATTGGGGTTCCTCGGAGCTTTAACATTTTCTATTGATTCAATAGAAGCGATAACATTTCCAATCATAAGACAGCATTATAGAAATATCAGGCAATTCACATATCAAAATGTTTGATAGCTGGGCTCACCGCATTAATTTCTGTCACCTTTGCCAGGAACCCTTTATCCTCTTTTTAATACTGAAGGACACCTGGGAGTAGTTGCTGTCACTTTTATTGTTCAATAAAGTAGACAAAAGTTTCAATTAACAACCAAGAGGCCTCTAGGAAATTGTGAATGAGAATATATTTTACTCATTTTACTATATTTCTTTTTTCTAATGTGCCATCTGTGACTTCCAAGCCATACTTCACTCAACACACATACACATTCACACACACACACATACACACACACATTCATACTCACAAGCACCTATACACCATCACCTCCCCTTATATATTAAACTTTCTAGCCATGTAGAGCTGAAGAGGGAATGAGGTGTAGCTGCAGATGTTAATCATGATGTAAGGAAAAGGCACTCAGTAAAGTGGGCCCAGGAGGAAGCAGTGGCACCACTACTACTACTAGGTCACAGGGGTAGAAGGTCAGCGAGGCCTACTTGGCTTTCTGGGTGCCCTCTTCTGAGGGCCTGAAAAATACCTAGGGTGCAGTCATCATAATGAACATTGCAGGATTGGTGGAAGATAGAGACAGACAGACAGGAAAAATGAGAGACAGAATGACGAAGACAGAGACAGAGGAGAGAGAATTATGGTTGGTCAAATGTAATAAAAATTTCCTGTGTATGCAATGACTATGAGGTATATGCCATGCTAATTCTGGGAGAGATTCCACTTCACAGTTATGAAATTGTGCAAACAAAATCTGAGAGTACAAAAGGACTAGGACTTCATTTCCTCCTTTTTCTTACCCTTGTTTACAAAATCCCCTTAAGGTCCATGCTGTTTTATATTAGTTTCCTACATCGTTTTCTAGGTTAAAGGAGAGAATAAAGGTAATAGAACTAAAACCAGGCCATCTCCCTTACTTTCAGGCTAAAGTTAAAAATCCTTCGTTTGCAATCAAGTGGGGCTCTAAACATCTTATCTCCAGTTGTTCCCTACTGTAACATACACATACCTACCATCCACACTTGCCCTAGCACTCACTTTCTTGCTTTTTCTCTCCCTTATATAATCATCAAAACTACTGTTCTCATTCCTTTTTATTAAATATTTTTAAACTGCAGTGAGGTCAGTATACATATTGGCCCTATATATCTCTATAGGTAATATGGTTATTCTATTTGTGAGCTGTGATCCATAATGTTCTGGCTACCAAAGAAATTCTTAAGACTTTTTTTAACCTCTAAGTTTACCTATCATTAAGGGTCCATTTTCAGTCCCATTTCTTCTATCAACTACTCTAGTACAGATCAATGATTGGTTTATCCCCTACTGATTCCCAATCTCCCTGGAAGTTATTGTAAACTTTCTTCTCTTTCATTAAGCACTCACTTGAAAATTCTTCACACCCCCACACACACCCTAGCCCAACCGATGACCTCAAGTCATACTTTACTGAGAACACTGAAGACCTCAGATATGAAGATGGAAAACTTTACCTCATACTTAAGAACCTCACTGTCACTTTTTCATAATTCACCCATCTTTCCCTCTAGTCCCAAAGAATATAGTATACCTCCTCCTCGCCAAGGCTAAACTTTCTCTCGTCACTTTTCTCTTCATTTCTCATTGGGGACAGTGTTCCATCAATCATTTCCACTATTTCTTTTATGAGGGAACTGAGAGTATTAGAACAGCAAGTGGTAATGGGGATTGAGTGAACCACACTGACTCCATCTTGTGATTCAGTTCTGGAGCTAGCTCCATTACCTTTCTATTCGATTACAGGTATAGTCTGTCTTTTGAGAAAACTTTATTCAGTTGTGGGAATTATGAGCAAACCTTATTGTATTGTTTAAACCTAGCCTGGTGTGACTAGGAAGTTGTCCACTTCAACTTGCTGCTTGGAGACTGTTAACTAAGGATCTAGGTTAGGAATGGGGAAGCTGCAGCCTCCAGGACACATGTGGCCTTGGGTACAGCCTTTTGCTCAGTCCAAGTTGGACAGAACAAATTCTTTTATTAAGGAGATTTGTTCTGTGAAGTTTGAATTAAGTTAAAGGGCCTCCCTTGAGGACCAAGAGGGCTACATGTGGCCTTGAGACCACAGGTTCCCCACCTCTGACCTACGTTGTGCTTACCAGAAACCTGGTCAGATCTGAAGATTGCTACAAGGAGTTTTCTCACAATTATACATCTCAAGCGACCTATGTGTCTTATCTGAAATGGACCCTATACTGATCAATCAGTACTTGTGTCCATGTTCCTTTGACTGAATGCAGACACTTGGGGAAGTAGGACACCTTCTTTTCTTACTTACGGGAATTATACCTATTCATTCTCACTCTTCCAACATGGAAAGTCTCTAAACTTTCCTCCAATTAGAAATCATATTAATCAAGTTTATATCTTGGTTAATTGTTTTCTTTTACCTAATTAGTCTTAGCGAATGAATTGTTTTCAATCCATAAAAATCTGCTTCTTGTATCCAGGGTTCAATGCCAAAGCTGATGAAAATGATTGGTCCCAATTTCTTGGGCTACTGCTGTGCATTACTTAATAAATTGAGATATTCAGAAGATCAAAACCTTTGTTTCTTCAGGGATTCCATGCTTCATTTGCCACACTTACATACCCAGGGCTATTGTACTAGCCCTGGAGCCAAGAGACACCTGGTTTGGGATCACACCTCTACCTCCAGCACTTGCGGCTGTATAACTATGGACAAATCTTACAATGTTAATTGACCCTTTTTGTAGTAGTATAGTAGTTTAGAAATTTCTTTTATGTATATAATCTCACTTAAGTTCAAAACAACCCTGTATTATAGTTACTAACGGTGTTATCATCCCTAATTCATGGATGAAGAAATTAAGAATCCCAAAATGCCTTGTCCACGGACATATATCCAGTAAGAGGCAGAATTGGAACCCAGGTCTCCCTGAATCCAAATTTAGCACTCCACTATAGCAGCACATCTTTCAACTTTTATGCATCTTGATTTCTTCATGTTCAAAATGGACATAAATACATGAGATACTTGTTCTTTCAGAGCTATTATGCGGCTCAAATGAATTATCTAGTACAAAGTACTTTTCAGACTTTAGATGTTTTTGAAATGTCAGCTATGATTTTCACTTTTTCCCTCTTAAATGAGCACTTGTCCTCTTGCCATGTTTACAAACATAACCAGGTCTCCCTTTCCTAACTACTTTTCCTTCCCCTTGCTAACTCCACAAATTGTCATCCTCTATTTTCTCTCCCTTCCACAGCATGCTGCTGAGAAGAAGAGGTGTATTCAATGTCATCACTTCCTACCTCCGCGTACATTTTTGTTCCCTAGGATCTAATTTCTGTCTCTGTAACGCCACTGAAATCTCTTTTTCCAAGGACATCTAACCTAGGTCTTCCTAACTCCTGAATCTCGAAGTCTATTAAAAGTCCCTGTTGTGCTTGCACAGGACAAAAGTTCTGTACGTTTGATCCTCTTGCTGTGTTATTTATGCCCTGCTGTTCCACAACGTTATACACTTCTAGGAGGTGAAAATGCTGAAGACTGTGCCACTGTGTGCTGAATTGAACAGTAGCTAGGTACCATGTTTCCAGAGCACAGAAAAGTTAACAGGTGCATGATTTTGGCCTGAAGTATTCGAAAGATAGCTATACAGAAGAGGAATTAGACTTCTCTTGGTTGCACAGGGCAAACCTAGGAACAATGGCTGAGAGATGTTGGTATCTGTAGGCTTGATATTAGGAAAAATTTTTTTTTTTAAATAGAGATAGTAGTAAGTCCAATAGCCTACTTCAAATGGTGTTGGGTGATAATTCACCAGAGGACCTTGAAATAAAGGCTAAATTATTGGGAATGTTTGAAAAAAAGATTCTTGTACCCTTTCTAGCTGCGGGACCAGACGGTTTAAGAGGTTCTTTACAATACTTATTTTCATGACTCTCATCCTGTTTTGAACTCTCAAAATTCTTTACCCAAACCTCTTTTGCTGATTTTTCATCTTCTTATCATCACTTAAATGTGATCATCATCCAAAACTCTTTCGTTGGCCTGCTTCTCTCCCCATTCTCACTTTTGGTGATATCACATACAATAATAACTTCATTTATTTCCTCTATGCAGATTACTCTCACATTTATCTTCCCATGCTTGACTTCTTCAGTGAGCTCCAGTTACACATTTCCAACTAACAAATAGGATCATAAATCGTAGTTATAAATTTGGATGAGACTTTGGAGATCATCACCCCACGCTGTGTGACTCTGAATCCTATTCTCTCTCTATTGTGTTATGTTCCCTCCAACTACCTACTGGATATCTCAGCTTGGATAGCTCTCCAGCCTTGCAAACATAATCCTCAAAAATTGAATTCTTTATCTGTTCTTCAAAACATATATTCCTTCCAAATTCCCTATTTATCTTCATGGCACCATCATTCTCCCAGTCACACACTTTCAGAATCTTGGCAGTATCTTTGATTACACTCCTTCATCTGCACATGTGATCTCTTTCCTCATTTCTACTCCTGTTGCCATCACTAACATAGTCTAGAGTTACATTGCCTCTGACCCAAGCTTTTGGAAAGATTTAGCCCATAGTCTCTTAGCCTTTAGTTCTTCCCTCTTCTATCAGTCCCTGAAAAGTATAGAACAATATGCTTATAGAATTATAGATTCAGAGTTGGAAGGGATCTCAGAAAGCATTAAAGGCAAAAGTCCTCATTTTACACAAAAGGAACCTGAAGCCCAGATAGGTAAAGAGACTTCTTCAAGATCGTATGTATCAGAGCCAAAATACACAGCCAGGTTCCCTCACTCCCAATTCTGTACTTATTTCATTATCATTTTATTCGGTTATTCAACATATTAAGGAATTCCCATTAGAAAATAAAAATAAGCACATGTTATGCCTTAATATTCTATATGGTTTTTAATTTCTTTTACTCTTGCTTTTTGAGTTGTTTATTGTATTGCCCTTTCACAAAAGGTGGTTTACTCACCATTTCCCAATCTCATCTTGTTTTTTGCACCTTCACAGTCTGACTTTCAATTTCTTAAGACTGATGAAATTCACATTTCAACCTTTTGAAATTTCTTCGGTCCTTTTGAGGACCAGTTTAGAAGCCACCTTCTATGTGGAACATTCTCCCTATCCTTCAAACAGCTGGAACATTGATGCTTAAAAACAAAACAACACGATGTTGTGATCTTAATAATCAGGAGTGACCAAAGTGAATTAAAAGAAAAAACTGATGAAAATTATTTCCCACTTCTTGACAGAAGCATAATAGGATAGAGATGAAGAATGAGGTAGACATTTGCAGACATGACAAATGTAGTAGTTTTTTGTTGTTGTTGCCAAAATGATATTCTGAATGCCCCAATCTGACAATGCTACTCCTCTTCTCAAATAGCACTAATGGCTCCCTATTGCCTCAACAATCAAATACAGACTCTTCTGCTTGACATTCATAGTTCTTTGCCATATGATTCTCACCTGTCTACACAAGCTTACTACATACTACTGGAAAATATATTGTGGGACATGTGTATATGAATTGGCAAGAATCAGCAGGTATATGTTAGGAGCCGTACTGAGATAAGGAGTTTTTTACCACTTATTTTAAGATTGTAGCACAAAGGCTAGTTTTCCCTAATATGAAGTCTTATATTTCATGCACTTTTCTCTGCCAAATCATTAGAGACTTTGGGAAACATTAATTCTTTCAGATTCAGTCAATTACTTCCTCTGGATAGTAAGAGTTCACTAGAAGTCTGATCAGCACTGAAGTTTACATCTTCCAAGGGAGCAGTTTATGTATTGAGAGAATCACACCTTAAATTCAGAACTGCCTGAATATCTCAAAGAACACAAGTTATCAGCTTTGTTCCCATTTCTTCTACCAGGTGAGCTTTAATAGCCTAGAGATACAGAATCATACTTTTAGGACAATTAAGGCATAGGATCCTAGAATTTAGTCTGATTATTTCTTATGGAACCACTTCAGTGTTATTTGTAGGGTCCCTACCAAGTAGTAAAGTAGTTCAAGTTATAGGAATTCAAGAGGAATATGTGTTTTGGTCCCAAGTAGCTCCATTCGGGTATGATTATGTAGATCTACCTCTCATGTTCTCCTTCATTATTCACATTGTCATCATGCTTCTCAAGGATATCAATAGACCATTTGTGCTATCACCTGTTAAGACCTTAGCCTCAAAGGACCAGGGTCTCTCTTTGCATCCGGAGTCATCTCTAGTCATCCTGATGAATATCTGGTCACTGGAGGAGAAAGTGAGACTGGTGACCTTCCACAGCCCTCCCTCACTCAAATCAAAGTCAATTGCAAGTCATGTCATCATTTTCTGGATGCCATGGTTTTCTCTTCGCAAATGAGGGACAAACACAAGGAGAAAGCAAGGAACACTCCTTGAAGGCTTGGTAGACTCCATATCCTGAACTTTTAGAAGGATATTGTGATCAGTATTACTAGAGGGTGTGTGTGTGTGTGTGTGTGTGTGTAATTTCAGATGAACTCTGTTCCTCCATAGAAATAGCTCCTCTATCCCAGAAACTTCATCATGGTAGAGGCAGTCATTCCCCTCATCCTCAGTGTAGGAGCCAGACTCTGATTTTTGAAACCACACCAATATGCAATTTGTCAGTCTGCAGATAGAGTGTTTCTGCTTTTGGATTCTAAATGGTTTTCATTTATTCATGTAAAAAAGAAGCATTTCAGTTATAGTTGTAATATTTACTTATCTGGTTTCCTCATGATGGATAACAAATGGATCCAGTACCTCCATACATCAAAAAGATGCCACTTCATAAAAAGGCAATACAATTCTATATTACAATAAAAACAGACACAATTCAAAATGCCTCAAATAGTTCCAGAAGCAATTATGGCATTTCAGAAGTAAACATTACTTACGAATTCATAACCACCCATCAAAATTATTTCATAGGATAAGTTAAGGAAGCATCTGGTACAATTTATGCATTTTATTCTTCCTTATTTTTCATAGCCAAGTGTGGAAAAGTGCTTACAGCAAATATTGCAGGTTATCCTGATGCAGAGAGGAGCTAAACAAGCTTCTATTTACCTACCAACATATACCTCCTTTTGAGCTGAGGACCAATCCTTTTACTCTTAATAAGGATATAAAATTCACATTTTTACTCATTATGAACTTGATCTTCTGATCAGGGCTGTCTGCAGGGACATGGAAGCCAGCATTCAGAAACCATTGCTTTACCTAAAAAAAAAAATAGCAGAATTATCTGTTTTTAAACTCTGAAAGAATTTATTCTTCAAATACTTTCCTGAATAACGTGTAATTTATTTTTTCAATTACAAGTGCTATTTCATATTAAGAATAGATCTTACAGAATCCATAAGATTAGGACAACCTAAAGACAAATTCTGATCTCCAAAGCAAAGCTCTATCCCTACTAAAAATTTTTCTATTATTTTTTTTAAAGTAGTTCAACTTCTTTGAGACTTATTTAACTGAAAGTAGACTGATTTTTTTTTCTTTTTATATTCTCATAGAATTAATTTTTTTTTAAATGGTCAAGGGGTAAAAAACGATATTTCAGCATTTTAGAGACACAAATACATAAATAACAATGTATGTGATATCATTAGATATTATAGGGCTAGAAGCATGCCTCTGCCTTCTCACACATATACATTTTGCAGATGACTTAACTGATGACCAGAGAAATGAAATTACTTGTCCAAGATCAAGCAGGGAGTAAGTACGTAGATCCACAACTAGTGATTATGTGAGGGCTTTTTTTTTTTTTCAGAACACCAAAATCTGTGGATTGTATTTCCTCCTTGAAAACATCCTTCAGACTAGTCAGCCTTCAACCTGTGGTCCTCTACCAGCTCCTACACCTATGTTCACTGGTATCCACAATACAAAATCCTAATTTGCTTTGTCTAAATTCAGGCTGTAACCTTTGAGTATCATGTGACCATTGCATACCCTTTTTCTGGTGTCTACAACCATTTATCACCTAACCTGCCTTCCTTACTTGTGCAATTTCACCTAAACTGTGCAGATAATCAGTCTTGAGTATATTCCCTATTATTTAATTAGGCCTGTGTGGGAGAATTATTAATTAGATACATATAGATACAAATACATATAGAGATACATATCAAACTAGAATTTGAAATTCTGTCTTCCAACTCTAAATCTGGATTTCTTTCTTTTTCATTACACCCCCTCCCTATACAATACAAGTTCTATATAATATTTCTATTTAATGCTTTGGATACATATGTCTAAAATGAAAAGTTGATGCGTAGAAATGAGTGATTTTGAATCTCACCAGAGACCATTATAAACTGTAGGACCATGGAAAAGAGACTTAACATGTCTTAATATATCTCAGTTTCCTCATCTGTAAAATGAAGGCACTAATTTTTCATTAACTACCTTAGAGGATGTTGAGCAGATTTTTTTTAAAGTTAATAAATATAGACCTCTTTTAAAATATGAAAATATTATATAAATGTTTATTGTTATAAGTATTATATATACATTTGAGAAAATTAAAGGTAAAGCCATATTTAGAGTAATGAGCATATCATAAGATGAAAAATTAATCTTATTATTAGCACCATGTACCTCCTTTTTAATACTCACATAGCTATTACTCTAGTTCAGGTCTTCAACTCCTCTTGTGTGGACTATTGCAATAGCTTTCTAATTCTTCTCCTTGCCTAATATCTCTGCTGCCAAGGAGATTTACCAAAGGTATAGGTCTGAGTAGATCACATATCCCCTTCTTTATAAAAAAAAAAATACAGTGCTTCCTGACTGACACTTGGATCAAACTCTTCATTCACTTCCTCAAACCTCACAAACCTCCACCAGCCCACCTCTCTCCTTCTCTCTGCCAAGGACCCACTTCTTATTTATTAAAAAGAGAGAGACTATTATAATTGAGTTCCCTTTTCTCCCATTATTTTCATCTCAAAACTTGGTACCACTTCCACTTTGTCCTTCTTTTCCCTAATCTCCAACATAGATTGGGATCTTCTCCTCCACAAGGCTAACCTAGTGCTATTATATGTACACTTGATCCTATCCCTTCCCATCTTCTTTAGAAGATATAATCCTCAATTACCTGCCCTTCTTGAATACTCAACTTCTATCAGTTGATTCTTTATGTGCTGTCTTCATTCATTCCCTAGTCTCTTCAATCCAAAAGAATAAAACAACAGCAAAAAAAACAAACAAACAAACCCAAACCCTTTATGAGATACTACTCTGCCATCAATCAGTCATTCTATACCTCTCTTATGTTTTTCATTCAAACTCCTTAGGAATTTTTTTTGTTCTCCCACTACCTCCACTCCCTTTACTGACCTTATCATTCAATTGAAACTGCTTTCACCAAAATTACCAACAATCTTTTAATTATCAAATATTCTAGTGGAGTCTCCTTTCTACTTCTAATCCCTCTCAAAGTCTCTGTTTTTTGTTTTTTTCTTCCTTTTTTTTGCCATTGAGCACGTTCAAATACTAGATAGTTTTGCCTGTTAGAGGTTTTGTAGCACTATTCTCTTCCAATTTGCCTCCTACCTGACTATTCTGTCTCAGTCTCCTTTGTTGTGTCTTTTATCTACATCACATCATCTAACTGTGGATGTACCAGAAATCCTTTCTTGGACATGCTTGTTTCCTCTCTCTATGATCTCTCTGAAGGTAACCTTATCAACTCCCATGGGTTTAACTATAATCTCCAGAAAGATGACTCAAAGGTTTCATATTCAGGACTACTCTCTCCTTTGAATTTCAATTCCATAATATCAGTTGCCTATTGAATATTGCAAAGTGAATGTCTTCCTTATGTAAAAAAAAAAATTATAGTGCCTTTTTCCACAAAGAATTGGAAATGTAGGGGATGCCCATCAATTGGGGGATAGTCGAACAATTTATGGTATATTAATATGATTGAATTATAAATTGTCCTCTAAGAAATGATGAACAGGATAATTTTAGGGGAAGAAACCTAGGAAGAGATAGTTGAACTTATGCAAAGTGAAGTGAGAATCAGGAGAAAAAAAAATACAACTATGAAAGATTTAGTAACTGATCAATACAATGACCCACCACAGTCCCAAAGACATCATGATGATAACTGGAGGAGGAAATGGCAAACCACAACAGTATCTTTGACAACAAAATCCCAAATGTGGTCACAACGATTTGGACATGACAGAAAAAAAAATGAACAATAAAGCATTATGAAAAATACTATTGACCTCCAGAAAACTGATGGACTTAAAGGACAGATTGAGGCATATGTTTTTTTCTCTCTCCTTTTTTTTTGGCAGGGGGAGAGGGAGGGAATGGATAATGTGGAAAATATGTTTTGCCTGACTTGACATGTATAATATTTTTTTTCCTTGCTTTTTCAAATGGATAAAGGAGGAGGTAGAGAAAGAAAGGGAATTTGGGACTGAAAATAAAATAATATTGAAAAATAAAGTGAATATCATGAAGATATCTTGAACTCACCATGTCTAAAACTGACCTCATTATCTTTCCCCTCTAAATATTCTCATCTTCCAACATCCCTCTGTCTATTGAAGGACCCACCATCCTTCTAGGATCTTGAATTAAATGTGTATTAACTTGGACTCTCTATTTATTCTACATGCATAATCAGTTTTCAAATTTTGTCATTTCCATCTTCACAACAACTCTTGTTACTTACCCCTCCTCTCCACTGCCACAAACACAACCTCAGTTTAGACTCTCATATAAGTTTTACATAAATTCCAGAAAACTGGAGGGAAAACTTCCCAGATACATTTTTACAAAAGGTTCTTAATTGATCTCCCTTCCTCAAGTCTCCCAGCTTCAATTGTCTCTCCACATCCTATATATTGTTGTCAAAGTAATTTTCCTTAATGAAAATTCAAACATGTTACTCCCTTAATCAACCAATATCAATGACTCACTATCACATCTAGGATAAATTAAAACAAACCAGACCCCTACCTTCCAGCCACCTAGAACATTCTTCTCTCATCCTCATCGATCTCACCACATTGGACTCTCTTCCTCCCACGATAAAATATACCTTCTGCCTCCATACTTTTATACTGCCCACATTCTGCATATGGAATGCATTCCAACCTCATCTAACCCTCATGGAGTCCCTCTCTTTTTCACAATGGAGTTCAGGAACCATCTTCTATATGAAGCCTATCCTGATTCCCTTAACGTTTAGTACCCTCTCTCCCAAGCTATTTTATAGTTAAGTACTTTGCATATATTTGTATTTCTTCACTTTATATTATACTGTATATACTTATATTTTCTGTGTACTTCTTGGAATGTAAAATCATTTTTTTGTAGAAATTGTTTCATTCTTTGTTCTTGTATTGCCAGGAGATGGCATAATGCCTGACACTTAGGAGTTGCTTATTAAATACTTGCTCATAGATTGATAGATTTGCTGTTTTGCATTTAAGGCTCTTTCCATCCTGATTCTTTCCTTCCTTTCCAGTCTTCTTGAACCCTCATCCACTCTATAATCTTCTGATTCCTTGCTTTTTTATTCTCAACATCTGTTAGATTGTATCCACAGTGTCTGACATATAATAAATGCTAAAAAATTATTCTTGGTTCATTGGTTGAATATAAACCATTTCCTTGCAAGGACTTGGAACATAGTAGGCAATTTATAAATGCTTGTTGATTGATTAATAGCCTGATTTCTATTCTTGCACAGATTGCATATTTCAGTACATGAAGCTTTTGATACATTTCTATATTTTTTGTGTAATAATATCCTGCAATAATGTGGGGAAATAAACTCATCTTCCTGTATGTCAGAGAATAAAATATTAATGCAAAAGTTATGGTTTCTTTAGCAGTATGAACTTTGCACATTGCAAATAGCACATTCAACAAGGTAGGTATTTTACAGCCTGGTGATGAAAAATTCAAAATGCATATATTTACGTATTGAATAGATTTATAGCCAACACGCCCACTTGCCACTTGGCCTTGGTTCGCATTCATGTCCTCGAAAAGAACACATTTCAAACACTTGTGGAAGCATTTAAAATATGTGCCAATGTCAAAAAGCAGCAGCAAACAACAGCATACCCACTTGTGTTAATTTTGTCTAGAAAGGTGGGTTATGATCTATGCATAGGGTTGTTTGGCTTTGAGAATAGAAAGGTTTTTTTTAACTCCACAGGTTTAAAATGAGGTAGTAGATTAGCAGTCTTAACAGTGTGGGTGGGTGACTCCTATTCCTTTGGACCCAGCAGGAAGTTGATTTCATACCCAAGCTCCTCATGGTAGGAAATTCAGCACTGTCAGGGGCTAAGAACTAGATGGTAAATGGATCCCAATCAATGTAATGACCATGTATTGACTGCACATAGGACATCTGAGCTAAGTGTTTTGAGCAGGAGCTATGAAATACTAAAAGACAGAGTCTACTTCTCCAAACCAGATCTATGAATTTGGGAGGAGAACATTGGGAAGTAACAACATCTTTCTGCCTCTATTCTATCTTTTATTTCAATGCTTCTCTCTTAAATCCAGTAGCTTCTTAAAAAACTCAGACTCCTTTTGTGACCTCCAACAGATCCAGATGTTACTCCCTGTTCAGATTCTCCCACGTCCTTTTTCATAACCCATTATTTCAAAATCAATATTTTTGAATGGCAATGAATGATAATGGATTATTGAATGCATTTATCACTGATAATATATTATCTGATGCATTATCTCTGCCTTGTACTGAAGTACCTCCACCCAGGGCAAATGTATATAAGGCTTCAAAGGATTGAGTTAAGCAAGAGGAATTGGGGCATTTCAATAGTTCTCGTAGCACCCAGATTATTTTGGTCATAGATCAAATTACTTCACATAGGGAAATATCTACTCTACTTTCAAATTCTGATGTCCTTGCTTTGGATAAAGGTTTTCTTGAACACTTTCTTCAACATTATTGGCATCAACATCATCAATGATCATGTGTGTAGTGTACACAATGGACATAAAGACAAAAGTCTAAGAAATTACAAGCTAGTTGGAGCAAGATCTAAATAGATGTTAGAATGTGCTAGCAGTGGGAAATCAGAATGTATTACCACAAGATTATTGCTCCTTCCTGAGAAGATATGGCAGATGTGGTCAAAGGGCACCGTCTGCTCTGGTTTAGGCCTGCTGTTTACTAAATGTGTCCTTCCTGAGGAATGAAGCTCAGTGAACAGTGCTGAATTTAGAGTAAACGATGTGTTCCATCATAACTTTTTAGTTTTTCTTTTACCCTACTATGTCCTTTAACCTCACTAGACCTCAATTTCTTTAGCTTTAAAATGAGGGGGTTGAATTGATAATGCTCTCTTCCATGTCTAAATCTGTGATCCTGGTGAACTGTGGAGTCATTTTGAGAGGTTTGGTTTCCTTATCTGTAAAATGGAGACATAAATGTCTAACTGCAAGGAGGTTATGGTTATTTTATATTGGGAATCTTGTTGCCCTGTCCTGAGTTCTCTCCTCCCTGTATGCCCTCTTTCTCAGTGAATTCATTAGCTTCTGTGGGTTAGACTTTCATCCCAATATCCCCTTCACTATTCCTCCATCCTGACAATATTTCTGACTTATCCATATTTTTACTATGACTCAGCTGCTTTCTCACTCTATAAAACTTTTCTTAATACCTATATCCTTCTCACCCTGGGATAGCCATCTATCTTTATGGCCTTTTCTTATCAATGACTTCTTCCTTGGAGCCTTCATTTTGGGGACATAGCTGGGTCAACCTGGTTTAATTTCCCTCCTTCATATGCTTCTGACTCTCTGGACTTCATCACTGTGCCTTCATGTAGGTTTCCTTTTCCCACTTCCCATATACCTTTTCAGCTCCCTTCTATGTATTGTCTTCTTCCATTAGATATAAGTGGCCAGCTAGGTGATGCAGTAGATAGAATGTCATACCTGCAGTCAGAAGCTCATCTTCCTGAGTTCAACTCTGGCCTCAGACACTTTCTATCTGTGTGACCCTGGGTAAGTCACTTAATCCTGGTTGCCTCAGTTTGCTTATCTGTAAAATGAGCTGGAGAAGTAAATGGCAGAGTTAAATATGACTAAAACAACTGAACAACAACAACAAAATTAGATATAACTGTCTTGAGGGCAGAGGTTATGTTTTTGCTTATTTTTTGCATATATTTATGTTTTCAACATTTCATACAATACCTGGTATACAGCAAGTGCTTCATAAATGTTTGCTTAATTATCTTGCCTACCATATTTATGCTCATGATTTCCACATCTCCGTAAGCAGTCCTCATATCTCATTTTCAACTGTCTGCTGAATTTAAAACTGAATTTATTATTTTTACCTTCAAACCATCTCCTTCCCCCAATTCGCCTATTCCTATTGAGGGCATGATCATTCTTCCAGTTACTCAACTTCAGAACCTAGACTTCATCTATCTATTTTTTTTTTTTTACTCTCACTCAATTCCTATAGCCAAACTGTTGTCAAATCTTACTGTTTTTACTTAAACATCTCTTGCATCTGTTCCTGTCTCTCCACTGAAACCATATTAGCCCAGTGGCTCATGAACTCTTAACCTATGATGTTCCGAGAACTTTACACAACCTCTCTCCTTGTCTCTTCATCTTACACACAGGTAGAAATCTAATGTTTCTAAAGCAGAAGAATATCATGTTACTCCTCTTATCAGGAAATTCATTGACTTCTTATTGTTTCTATTTTAAAATACAAACCTCTCTGATTGGCTTCATAATATGACACCAAATTACCTTCTATACTGTTTACATATTACTACCACAGATCTAGCCAAATTGTTGTACTTGATGTTCCCAGTACTTGACATTTATGTCCCATATTTATATGACTCTCCCCATGCCTGGAATGGTCAGTCTCCTTGTCATTGCCAAGAGGAAACTTCAATACTGTTTAAGATTTTGGTCAAGTGAGACCTCCTTCATGAGAAATATTCTTGATTCCCCAGGTTGTTAATATCTGCTAGACACTTTTTTCTTGTACTTAATTATCTGTAAATATCTCCGTAGTAGGTGTTTATTGACTAATAATGGATCCAATGAAGTAATGGAAGGAATTTTTGTTTGTTTTTGTGAAATTAAAAAAAATATTATACAAATCATGACTCTCACTATTAATATGGAGAAGGGGATAGAGAAGCTAACAAATGTTTATTAAATATTTACTTTGTGTCAGGCACTGCACTAAGTACTTTTCATATATTATTTCATTTGATCCTCCCAGTAACCCTGGGAATTATGTATGATATAAGACTCACAGAATTGTAGACTCTTAAAGTTAGAGGTGATTTCAGAAGTGACTTAGGCTGGTGCTCCTTAAAATGTGGGTCACAACTCCATATGGGCTCATGACCCACAGTTTAAGAAGTGCTGAACGAGTCACAGGTGGAAAACATTTAAGAAGCCCTAATTTTGGCAAAAGTACTCCAGCATGAATCCGTCCCACAGTACACCTACAGAGTAGCTATCCAGCCCTTCTTTGCCTACCTCATGACAAAGTGCAGCCTCTTTTGGACAGCAGTTTTCTAAGGAAGTTGTTTGTATTTTCCCTTTTTAACTGAGACTGAATGTGTTCTTATTCAGGTTTCAATCCATTGGTCCTAGTTCTGCCCTCTAGCCAACAGAAGATGTATCATTTCTTTTCCATGTGGCAGCCTTACAAATACTTGGAAATAGCTATTATGTCTCCTCAAAGTGTTGTCTTTGCTGGACTAGACATGTGTGGTTCCCTCTACTGATCTTCCTAGGACATATTCTCAAGACCCTTCAACATCCTGAGAGTCCTCTACAAGGCAATGTTCCAGTTTATTAATAGTATTCTTAACTATGAAATCCAGACCTAATTGTACTGCCAAAGATGTGGTCTAAGAAGACAATATATGACAGACCTAGTACCTCTCTCATTTAATGCAGTTAACAATTTCATTTGCCTCTGTGGCAATCACATGATACTTTTAAATCCTGTTTAGTGTAGTCCCATTCTCACATGAAGTAGAAGTTCTAATAGAAATCTAATGACTCAGCTCTACTTCTGTACTTAAGCAGTTGGATTTTTGAACTTAATTACGTAATGATATGTAAACTTTTAAATTTAATTTTGGTTAGCCATGGTTTTAGCATGTGGCTATTATTTTGGACTCCAATTCTTTCATTTAGAGAGTTGGCTATCCCTCTCAGCTTTGCATTATCTACAAATTTAACAATTATTCTTTCTTTGCACTGATCTAAATGGTTGACAAACCTATCAAACAAAACAGAGCCAAGGAAAAATCTCTGGCATAGAACACTAAACATCCCCCTCCAGGCTGACAGTGATTCACTGATCATTGCTCTTGTTAATTGGTCATTTAAACAGTTTCTGAAAGCAATTAATAGCCTTATTATCTTTTTATCCATTTTATCCACAGGATTAATAAGAAATATTTTTTTTGGTTAAATATCTAGCTGCAATTGAGTATACTGGGTCTTCATCCCCCTCCTGATCTATTAATCTAATGACCCTTTTCAAAAAACTGAAATGAATTCAGTCTGGAAAAATCTAGTCATTTTCTTTTAGAAATGCAGTGAAATATGTTTTCTTATTCCAGGTGCACAGAATATGTACTGGTTTAAGGGTGTACAAAAATATGAGTCCTGTTTAACTTAGGAAGATTATTTCTAAAATGTCTTGAGTTTGTCGTATCCATTTTAAATTATGTCTCCTTCCTAATAAAAAGGAACTGGAAAAAAAGAGTCAAGAAGCCATTCAGAATATCTGGGTTTTATCCTCACTGGAGTACCATCCCAGACTTTTCTATGAGAATCTAGCTCTCAGGCTGTCTCATTCCTGAAGCAGCAATGATGTAGCACACAGAGATGCCAGCCTCCATCTGGAAGGCCTTTTTCATCCTAACTCCTAGAGAACAGGTCTAGATATGGCAGGGTCAGATATCAATATCTAGTCAGAGTATATTCAGGGGCTATCAATTAGACAACTGACTCCTGAATTCATTGTAATATGAATAGGAAATTCTTTCCCCCATTTCAAAGAACCTTCTTTCTTTCTGCAGTTGATGTGCCAAGATGTCTCACAAAGGGGTCATCAACAAGTTGCTGTGAGTCTTTAAGGGACACTCATTCGAGCAAGGAATGTTCTTCAAAACAGTATACATCTGCTTGTGCGACTTCTTCACATTGGTGAAAATT
Organism: Pseudochirops cupreus; assembly: GCA_028627135.1. Lineage (NCBI taxonomy): Eukaryota > Metazoa > Chordata > Mammalia > Diprotodontia > Pseudocheiridae > Pseudochirops > Pseudochirops cupreus. The sequence goes on along the minus strand of CM053580.1, from coordinate 271,730,695 downwards.
GTCCACCATCCCCACAATGGTTCCAGGATTCCCTACCCAAATTCTCAGAACATAGGCATTTTCTACCATTAGCATGAGACTAAAGATTCTCTGTTTTGTCCATTTGAAATATTGTTCAGAAAAGAGGAAGAACATCTTTGTCAGCTTCCCTTTGTTGTAAAAAATGAGGGTAGGTGCTTCTGAGCATTGCTAGGAAAACAGGAAATGTTCAAGAAGTTGCCCCTAGAAGAGGATTGAAATCTAATCCTGAGCATGATCTGACACTTTCACACAGAAATTTATGCCAAGGATCATTTTATTGGGAATATTGAGTATAGTTATACTAGCCAATCACAGCTACAGCTGATGCCTATATATTTCACTTGGACATGAGCTCCCTCTTATTTTTTATCCTTTGGCTCATTGTAGCTCTGATTCTATATCAGTGAGGCAAAGACATTAGGTAGGGCTCTGACTAGAGTCCTCTTAATAAAAGAGCTTGTTTTGTGAAGTTTGGACTCAGTCAAAGAATTACACTTGGTCTTAGAGGGCCACGTGTGGCTTCAAGATCAAAGGTTTTACATCCCTGGAGACCATCTCCTCTGGCTTCATAGGGTAGCACAGAGGAAGTATCTATTTTTGATGGAGACCTATTGGCTCGTTGTAGTGATCACTAATTTGCTTTCTTTTAACTTTCAAAAATAATATTTTATTTTCCCCAGTTGCACATAAAAACAACTTATATCATTTTTAAAAAATGAGTTCCAAATTCTTTCCCTTCCTTCCCCTTACCCCCTCTCTGAGATGGTAAAGAAATTGGCATAGGTCATACAAAACATATTTCTATATTAGTCATGTTGTTGAGGAAAACACAGACCAAACACAAGAAAATGAAAAAGAGTACAGTAGAAATTGCATTCAGACTCCATCAGTTCTTTTTCTGGAGATGGGTAGCATTTTCCATTGTGAGTCTCTTGGAATTGACTTTCATCATTTATTGCTGAAAATAGCTGTCATTCATAGTTGATTGTCCTACAATATTTCTATTCTGTTGTGTACAGTTCTCTGGGTTCTACTCACTTTATTTTGAATCACTTCATGTGAGTCTTTGCAGGTTTTTCTCTGAAACCATCCGGCTCATCATTTCTTGTAGCACAGTACTATTCCATCACAATTATATCCCTCAACTTGTTTGGTCCTTCCCCTACTAATTTACATCACCTCAATTTTCAGTTCTTTGCCACCACAAAAAAGAGCTGTTATAAATATTTTTTATACAAATAGGTCCTTTCCCTCTTTTTGTTTTTAAATCTCTTTGTAATACAGATCTGTTAGTGGTATTGCTGGGTCCAAGAGCATGCAAATATTTTTCTTTCTTTGAGCATAGTTCCAAATTGCTCTCCAGAATGGTTGGATTACTTCACAACTCCACCAACAGTACATTAGAGTCCCAGTTTTCTCACATCCTCTCCAACATTCAACATTTCCCTTTTCTTTCATATTTGTCAATATGATAGGTTTGAAGTTGTACTTCAGAGTTGTTTTAATCTTAACATATCTAATCAATTGTGATTCAGAGCATTTTTATGTGACTATAGATAGCTTTAATTACTTCTGAAAACTATCTGTTAATATTCTTTAACCACATCAATTGTGGACTAACATACTCAGTTTTCTATATAGTTGAGTAATGAGAATCAGAAAAACTTGTGAAAAAAATAGTTGCTGTCCCCCCCAGTTCTACTCAGGTTTCTCTTTTTCTTTAAATCTTGGCTGCATAAATTTTGTTTGCATAAAATCTTTTTAAAATTTAATATAATGAAAACTATTCATTCTATATCTAGTAATGCTCTCTACCTGTTGTTGGTCATTAGTTCTTCCCTTCTCCATAAATCTGACAGGTAAACTATTCCATGATACCCTAATTTGTCCATGGGTTCACCCTTTATCTCTAAGTCATGCACCCATCTTGACCTTATCTTGGTATACAGTGTGAGTTGTTGATTTATACCTACCCTCTCCTAAACTTTCCCCAGGTTTCTAAGCAGATTTTGCCAAATGTTGACTACTTGTTCCCAAAACTTGGATCTTTGGATTTATCAAACATTAGATAATTATGGTCATTTACTACTGTGTATTCTGTAACTAATCTATTCCATTGATTCACCACTCTATCTCTTAGACAATACCATAGTGTTTTGATGATTACTGCTTTATGGCTAAGCCATCTTGCTACACTTTTTCCCCCATTAATTCACTTGACATTATGGACATTTTGCTCTTCCACATGAATTTTATCATTTTTTTCTAGTCTACAAAATAATATTTGGTAGTTTAATTGGGACTACTTTTCTTCCCAAATGCCCATAAATTATCCATGAATAAAATGTCAGTGACTTGCTTCCATCATTTTATTGCTGAAATAGGAATCAGAATCAATTTCACTTTCCAGTAATTTGAAGACTTCACTTTTTTGACATTTAAAAAATCAGAAAAAATGTTTGCCTATTCCTATTCTTGACTCTCTTATTCTCTTTCTACCCTCCTTAATAATTTTTTTTAAAGATACCCAGGAATGGCTCAGGAATCACAAACACATTTCACCCCCCGCCCCTTTCCTCTTGTACATAGTTCATCTGTATTTGGTCAATTGAATTCAGTTAGAAATGCTACTAGGTACTTGAATTCCATATCCTCACATTTCTTCAGTTTCATTTTCTTAGAAACTATTTTTGTTCTAGTCTACGCTGCCCAGTGAGTCTTCTCCTTATTAGGATGAAGTAGTGGATAGAGCATTGAACCTGGGGCTAAGAAAGCTGGTGTTCAAAATGTGGTATTAGATAATTACTAGCTGTAGGACCCTGAGCAAATTAATTTACTTTTCCTCTGTTACCTCAACTTTAAATGGAGAAAATAGTATATACCTCCTATGCTGCTGTGAGAGTAAAATAATTCATGAAGATTTCATTTAAAATAGCTAAACTACTTATTATTAGGGTGTTGGTGGTGAAGCAGCTAAAATATAGACTCAAATAATTCTGCCTTAAGGGCAGCTAGGTGGCACAGTGGATAGAGTACCAGGCCCTAGAGTCAGGAAGACTCTTCTTCCCGAGTTCACATCTGGTCTCAGACACTTACTAGCTGGGTGACCCTGAGCAAGTCACTTAACCACACTTGCCTCAGTTTCCTCATCTGTAAAATAAGCTAGAGATGGAAATGACAAACCACTCCAGTATCATGGGCTGCTTAGTGTCCAGCACTAAGCATGATCAGAGATGTGAAAAAGAAATGGCCAGCCCATGTGGGTAGTTCAAGGAAGAACCATGAACTCCATTTAATGATGATTTAAACAAAATTTTTAAAGATCCAAAAGGACAAAGATTCAAGTATTTTCATCAATAAGCTTAGTTTGTTACATTCTGGGGTGTTATCATAGTTTTATCATTACAATAGTCTGATACATCCTGGAAGTAGCTCATATAAAATCTGGCTTCTGAATTCTTGGAACCAAAAAATCTCAGGAAGGCCAACAGATCTTTGTAAAGTCACTTAGCCTTTTTAAAGGTATAACAAAGAGTATGCAAAGAGAACAGGCTTCCAAACATCTAGGTTTTGTCTAGGTGTAGTCATTGTCTTTAGTCTGTTATATCCTGGAACCAACACAGGATGGATAATTTTAATAAGGGACATGTCTTTTTAGGTGTCTGAAGTTTTGGGGGCAAAAGGCCTTGAAGTCAGGGTCTCAAACAAAAGTCCTTTAAAATGTATTCCTAGGGTGCCAGCCTTTGCAAACTGCAGTCACTTGGAGAGGTACATCATTAAGATCTTTATCTGAGTCCTGGAATCATCCTCTCTGGCTTCCCACACCCCAGTATCTCAGCCAAGAAAACTCCAAATTGGGTCACAGAGAGTCAGATATGATTGAACAACAAGTCTTTCCACTGGAACCAAGCTAAAATGCTTGTCTTAGAATACAGTCTCTTTAAGATGCGAGACTACCTGATACTCAAGACTTCAGATGGTTCACACTATGAATCACCTCCTAAATGTCATCCAGGACAGCCTAACTTTATGATGAGTACCACCATCAAAAATACTGTGCATTTGTGTAAAATTTTAAAATCTTTCAGTCTTTCCACATGTAAAACTTTTGAGGTAGAGCCCATATCATTACCACATTTTACAGATAGGGAAGGTGAAGGTGAGGTCAGGGCGCCCAAGGTCACACGGCAAGGAAGTAGTTGAACTGGGCTATAAGGCCAGGCTCTTTCTCTCCAAATCCATGCTTTCTCTGCCATGTCACAACTTCTTTCCTGTGAAGTGCCTGGTGTTACAGTCGGCTTTAATATAGAAATACGAATGCAAATATTGCGTATTTCAATCTATGACAGAAAGTGTTTTAGGGACTTTCCAGTCCAATCATCTAAATGCTAATTAGTCTTGATGACCATTAACTTCTCTATAGTGAGTCTTACTTTAGCATAATTCCAGTGTAATAATATAAATGCTAATTATTTTGATAACTAGAAAAAGGAGTTTTTATTAGAAGCTCTTGAAAATATTTGCTTCTAGAACTGTATCTGTTTCATGGGTTTTGGTAAGGCACATCCCAAGTTAAAATCTAGAAGAACAGTTTTTATTTTTTTAATAATGTAAATGACAACTTAATTTGCTTCCCCAATATCTTAATTTTTGCAATAGGTATTTTTACGGAGAAATCAAATCAATATCTATGGTATATTTTAGATTTCCATAATTGTATTGAATAGATAGAACAATCAAGTATATTGATGAATATTACTTTGGAGAAGGAGTTTTCATTACTTGTAGATTTCTTTGGTTGCATGTTTTATGATCTTTCTCACTTTATTAAATGAAAGTGCAGCCTTTTTGTTTCGATGCTTTTACAGCATTTTAGGACTGTAAGAAAACTTAAAGGTGAAAACTACATGTGTATGTATGTGTACACATACATACACATATACATATGCATATATACATACATATATATATATGCTTACTGGTTTAGGTCTAACAAATTCTAAAGGAATTATTACTTCATTTTATCATTTCTGTCAAATAAATGGTTAATTTAATGAAATCAACAAAAGCCAGAATATTTTATGTTTTCACATAAAATAAAAAATAGTGCACACACGCACACACACACACACACACACACACATATATATATATATATATATATATATATATATATATATAACATGTATAGCTATATATGTGCATATGCGTACATAGATATAGTTGTCTTAATGATTCATAGATACAAATTCCTTCTTAAAAGCTATCTGAACATTCCAGGACTGGAACATTACATCAAGAATAATACACAAAGAAAATTCATCTGGGACTTCTATGTTGTCTCCATGTGGCACCACCAGATTGACTTAATTCCACCCTGTTCCATTTTTCTAGTTACTGGGAAAACAAATTTTCAGACACAACAATTGATTTGTCTTGATTAATTGATACTTTTTGTGTAATCTCAGGCAGAAACACATAAGCACCCCAAAACTCAGTTTATCCAAAAAGAGAACCATAGATCTATAAGGTTTCCTCTAGTTTTGACTTCTAGTGATGCAACAATGTCTTTCTTTAATAGAAGAATATAATACCTTTGATATAGTTCTTTTTTAAGTTCTAGTTCTCAAATGGCTATATGGCAAACTTATCAACCATTTGTCAATCAGTCCAAATAGATCAGAAAAAAAGTTGTTGCTGTTTTTTTTTTATATTCACAATTAGAATAACAACTAGAGAACATTTATTTTTAGGTAAGATTTGCCTTTTTAGTTTTCCATAAAAAGTTTTGGCCAAGCAGGGTTAAAGCGACTTGTACATTGTATTTTTCTATTTTAGTTTTTTTTTTTAAGTGCTTGAACATGGAAATGAAGCCTGATCATCCCCTTCTAGGAGATTGAAAATTGCTACCTGAGGAAAAAAAAGGAAGAGAGAGAGAGAGAGAAAGAGAGACTGAGAGAGAGATAGAAAGAAGAAGAAGTAGAAGAAGAAGAAGAAGAAAAGAAGGAGGAGAAGGAGGAAGAGAAGGACAGGAGAGGAAGAGGGAAGGGAGGGAAAGAGAGAAGGAGGGAAGGAAGGAAGGAAGAAAAGGAAGAAGAGAAAGGAAGAAAGAAGGAAAGGAAGAAAGAAAGAAAGAAAGAAAAAGAAAGAAAGGAAGAAAGGAAGGAAGGAAGAAAGAGATAAGAAGGAACAGAGGGAGGAAAGGAAGAAGGCTCTAACCCCTATGGCACAATAATCAGAAGAAATAGTGTGGCTATTAGAGGCCTGCACAAAGCTGGTGGCAACTGCAAATACTCCAGCTGGATTTCCTCAGAGCCTGTATTACCTTATAACAGAGTATCATTTCTTACAGTTCCAAGGTCAATGTCTCTTTCTCAAATAACATTTCGGACCTATAATTGTTCATCTACATGCCAGCAATTATGGGGGAATTGATCAGCCCGTAATTAATGCTATGCTATTACACTTTTTAATTTGTAGATTATGCAGCTGCAAGCATTCTCACATTTTTAATTTGTATATTATACAGCCACAAATGTTTACAATGCCCTTTTTAATCTCCTTACACTACCACTGCCATTATTCACTATAGATTAATGATACACCGGATGCTGGGGTTTATTTCATTTACCACTCTTACCAAGAGAGCTGTTAACATTACTGTGCTCTATTACTTAATGTCTTACTGCAGCTGCTAGGGAGCGTTGGTTACCCTTTAAAATATTACCAACCAGTTATTCTGTTATTACCCCCCCACACCTTGTTTTCTGCTTTTTTTTTTTGTCCTCTTGTCACCAGCAATAGGACTCTGTGGTAATATTATACTTTATTTCAAATTTATTTCAGCCAGTTCTATCATAGATATTTAAATTATTCGATCGAAATACCTCAAATGACCTGGATAGTTCCCCACCTCCTCTGTCTATCTAGGAGCACATCTGAGATGTTGTGACTGATACAAAACTTCTTTCTTGTCTCTCCCTCCTGACTTCTCCATGGCAGCGAGCCGGGTAAGTGATGATAGAAGCCCCAAATAGTACACCAACCATTTTCAATTAGCCAGAAATAGATATTCCTAATATCGACTGGGTATAATGAGTCTTCTTATTTGAAGGTGATACTGCTTACTATGGCTAGGGTTATTTCAGAACATCCATCTCCCTAGGGCTGTCCTCAAGGTGATTTGGATTTCCAAACATAGGAAGGCATTTTTTCACCTTGAAGTAGTGAGGTGACAGGTTTCAAACACTGTGCTGGAACAATGAAAACATGGCAACATCTGCAAAATCTAGATGTTAATTCATCAGTCACTGGATATACATCTAAAGAATGACTGTGTATTAAACTATACTGAATATTATCAGAGATCCAAAGAAATATGCCACAAGGTCTCTACCTTCTAGCAACTTACAGTTTATTTGGGGAATTGAAACAAACACATGGAATAGTGAATCACAGTGCAAATGTGAAATAGTGGGCCAAATTAGAATAGAAAAGATTTGTCACAGGGTGGGCACACCAAGTGAGGCAGTTCAGATCATCATAAGGTCCTAAGGGTGAGAGGAAGAAGAGTTAGTAATAAGGTGTCCTGATTTGGGAAGGTTTCATGGAAAGGGAGTGACTTGAGTTGGGTACAGATGAAGTACAATTTATATACATATACATATATATGTGTGTATATACATACATATGTATATATGTGTATATATATGCATGTATGTATGTGTATATGTGTGTGTGTAGGTGTATATATATGTATATATACATATATATATATATATATATATATACTTGGAGGGGGAAATGCAGGGCAATTGAGGTTAAGTGACTTGCCCAAGGTCACAAGGCTAGTGTTAAATGTCTGAGGCTTTGAACTCAGGTCCTCCTGACTACAGGGCTGGTGCTTTATTCATTGACCACTTAGCTGCCCCCAAGATGAAGTAGAATTTGAATAAATAGAGAAGAAAGGAAAAGTATGTTAGGCTGGAGGAACCAATTGAATAGTAGCCTAAAGGAGGAGGAAGCATTGTTCTTCAGGAGGCAATGAAGAGACATATCAAATCAGAGTCGATTATCAGAGTGGTACAGCCATGACAGTGAAGCTTGAAAGTGAGAGATAGGAGAGGCCTAAGGGGTTTGTCCTGCATCTTTACAGGCATCTGGAGCCACTGAAGGTGTTTAAATATTCCTAGTCTGGAACTCTCTTGAGTACTCTTTTCCCTCAATTGACCAATAATCATGCACTTACTATATTAGCAATGTGTTTGGTTTAGGGGATATAAAGAAAACAGCAAAAAAAAAAAAGAATACAAAACAAAATGCAATCTATTTCTTCATGGAATGTGCATTCCAAGGGGGGAGAAAATACACAATTTATTATACATACATAAGTGTGTATGTATGTGTGTACATACTCATATATGTGAACATACATACATATATACCTACATACAAGATATAGAGGACATACTGAGGTTACCTTAGAGAAGGCACTAGCAGTTGAGGGGACAGGAACAACTTCCTGTTAAATGTAGCTTTTTATCTGGGTTATAAAGAAAACCTGGGATTTGGAAGAGGAAGACTTGAAAAAAGACATTCTAGGCTTGTTGGATGGTTTGGAGTCAGGGGAGTATGGCCAGGGCAAAGAAAAAGCACTCAAAGATTGGATCTCTTGTGTGAGTGATAACAAGTACTATTAGCTCTTATGCCTAGATTATAGAGTGCATTTGAGGGAGCAATGTGTAAGGAAACAGGAAAGACAGGAAGGGACCTGGTTGTGAAGAGCATTAAGCTACTGAATTATATTGAATATTGAGGGGACATGATTAGACCTATCCTTTAGGAAAATCATTTCCAAACCTATATGGATGAGATATTACTAGAGTGCATTTCAAATTTGGCAATCTATCCAGATCTTAATGTCAACATGTTCAAACATGTTCATCCTCCCCCCTACTCTTATCCTCTTCCTAATATCCCTATTTCTGTTGAGAACATCACCATTCTTAGAGTTATACGTTATTGCAACATCAAAATCATGCTTAACCTTTTTTTTTCTCTCTTACCTAATACACTCAACCAATTATCAGGTCTTATCCATCTCTCATATCCAATCCCTTATCTTCATTCCCACCTTAGTTCTGGTCCTTATCACCTCTCATTTGAACTATTTCAATAACTTCCTAATGGGATTCTCTGTCTCAAGTGACTCCTTTACTTAGTCTATTCTCCACACTGCTGTCAGAGTGATACTCCCAAAACACAAGTTGAATTGTATCATTTGCCTATTCAAGAAGCTACAAATTCCAATGGCTCCCTATTATCCCTAGGATCAAATGCAAAATCTTTTGTTCAGCATTTATAGAACTTCACAGCCTAACTTTGGCCAACTTTTCAGATTTATTATACATTAATCTGTTTTAAACACTCCACAGTACAGCTAAACTGGCCTTGGTGACCCTTAAAGATCAATCATCCCGATCCGTTCATTTTCCAGATGAAGAAACTAAGCCCCATAGAGTTAGATGATTTGCCACATAAATAATTATTGGCAAAATCAAAACAGGAACACTAATTTCTAGACATTCAAACCAGTGTTTTTTATTTTTTCCTATACCTATACAGCATTATAGGCTACTTGAGAGCAAATCTTCATTTCTCTGTGTGTGTGTGTGTGTGTGTGTGTGTGTGTGTGTGTGTGTGTATGCAGGTATGTATCTCCAGTAATTTGCATATAGTTGATGGTAAATAAACCTTTGTTGAAGAAATGAATGAAGAAAGGAAGGAATTCTAGATATCACAGTAATTTCTTAGAGATGAAGGTCCCAGGGCAAGTAATACCATGTATTCATTCCTTCAATTTCACGTTTGACCCTGATTTTATTGGTGTTGTCAGATTAAAATTAACAGCAAGGCAGCTTTGAAGAATAAAATGGGTTTATAAAGGAATCCCTAGAGGGAATGGGGAATAGTGTGATATGAGTTTTATTTTATACAGGTGAATTAGCCAGCTAGCTAGCTAGCTAGGTAAAACATTAAACTTTTTTCCCTTTTGAGTTCAAAATGACTGATCTTATATGCAATCATTTTTAAACAAATATATGAATGTTTGGGCAGAAATGTGAAAGAAGTCAGGTATCTCCTACTTCCCTCTTCTCTTTCTAAGAGAGACAGAGAAGAAAGAAGAGATACACAGAGAGAAGCTTCTTCCTCAGACTTTTAGTCATTCCTTAGCTATTGGCAGTGTATTAGGTGATACAGGACAATTTCCCCAATCCCACTTATGTTATAGGTTTTCTTAGGGGTCTAAGAAAAAATAGATTTGAACTATACAAGAGCCAACCTCAAAGGTAAGCAATTGAACCCATCATTACATTCCCCTTGCATTAGAAATAAACAAAGTTAAGTCATTGTCTCAGCTACTTTGGCTGAGTCTGAGAACAATTGATATGTAAACAAACAGGTACTTTAAAAAAGTAAATCCTGAAGGAGACACAGTGGACATGAAATTTCAAGTCTTCCACAGTGTACTCTGCTCTCTAGAATCAAATAATCTAAAAAAAAGAATATAACTATCAAGACAAATAAGTATAACATAAAGTGGCAAACTTTAAATTTCATCTGTGTGGGAAAGACAATCAGAAGTAGATAAATTCCTAGAAGAAATCACTTCCTTTGGAGGTGATAAGGAAAGGTATTATGGAGGAGCTCAAATTTGGACTGGGCCTCAAAAAATAGATTCAATTTTGATTGATGGGGGATGCAGGAGAGAAGATTCTAAAAGTGAAGAATGTCATGGCCATAGGCATGGTGACATATTTGGAAGACTGGAAACAGACTGCTTTCCTTATTGTAGATGATTTGTGAAAGGAAATGGTAGCAGAGGAATTTGTAAATTGTAGATTGATATCGATTATTGTAGAATGTTGAATTCTAGGCTAAAGTTTGTTCTTAGTACTATAGGCAGTGGAAAATCATTGAATTCAATCTAAGGTCACCCCACTCTCCTTTTCTCTTGTTAGCAAAATTTTCAGGATGTGGGTATAGAAATTGCCTTGAAATTTTGCTTGCAATTCAGGGCTTAGTAATCAAAGGCACACAGTCTGACAATGTCATATATCAGTAAATGAGCTCAAAATTTAGTTTAAAAAGATACAACATTTTCTTAAACCTCTGTCTGATATGTTCCAGAATTTGAATTATACTAGGGATTGAATTATATGGAGTAGCCAACAGCTGATAAAAAGAGCCAAAAGAAATGTGTAAAATCTCACATATATATATATATATATATATCAGGCCTCACTGTAGCACATTGAGAACCAAAGCCATTTGGAAAATGCATATTAATAAGAAAATATGTAGGTTTCAGAGAGCAATCTCTTTGGAAAGAAGTCATGAGAAATTTGCAAGCATGTTTCGTTATAAAATGATTTACTCAGTCATCCTCCCTTGGAAACTAACCTTTTTGAACTGACTCTGGGAGATGCTACAACCTTCTGATACTACAACAAAGGGTAACTATATATTAGTGAAAGGAAGTCAGGATATGAGAAGTTAATCCAATTAAATAAGACCTCTTCTTTCATACCTCAGATTTCTGAGTCATAACAGGCAGCCATTTTATTTTAAATAGCTGAAATCTGTTGGTGGTGTGTTTTTATTTTTCTCCACAGTTTTGCAAACTCATCTTTCTGCTTCTCTAGAAGTTTTGTAAAATGTTTTCAATTAAGATCCAAACAAAGAGTAGGCTTTTTGGAATATCCCCGAGTCCCTTAAATTGGTTTCCATTTCACCTTTTCCCATCACCTTCTTTCCTATTGAGATTAAGGAATGTATAAAATACAACCTGTTACCGCCAGGAGGGATTACTACTATATATTATCACTCACAGCTCATTAACCTCAGAGCCCTGCTAACTAAGAAAATCCTCTCTAATGAGGTTTCCCTTGACTGCACTAAAGAACAAAAGGTCTAAAAGTTTTCCCTGTTACCAGTGTTCCTCAAATTATTGCACTGTAATTAAAATGTAACTTTAAGGCCATTGGAGAAAAAAAAATCTAAATTTGGTACCCTCAAAAAGACCTTGGTGAGTACTTCTCTTTGTCCTTTGAGTACCAAATAGACCATAGGAAATACATTAAGTCCAGTGGAGACAAGGTTATTTAATACACATAACTGAACCCACATAAGACAAGGGAAGTAGGAAGGCATGACAATCAACTGTATTTTTTAAAACAAGCATGTTATTTCTTTGGTGTAGGAACATCTAGTGCAAAAACCTCTACCAACATAGCTCTTGTCATCTATGGCACCGAGAGAATATGATTTTTCTCAAAAGTCATACATCCAGTGTGTATTAGAGTTAGAACTTGGCCCAGGTCTTTGAAATTCTGAAAGCAGTTCTCCATTCTTCCTCTCAAATGACTGAATAATTTTAGCTAAAAATCTACCCATAATATTGGGAGAAACAAATTTTCCAGAAGTGTGCTACCCAGATGTAGAGAGGACTCCATACCCATTGACTAAAATAAAAGGGGATATTTCATTTGAAGAAGAAAAGATTTAAAATGAACAAGATAATGTATTCAAGTATTTGAAGCTCTGATCTAGGGGAGAGATATCAGCAGATCCTCAGTAGCTGAAAATAACTGTGTCTGTGCAGTACAACATATACCTGTCCAGGAATCTCCTTTATGGGATCCCCACTGAGTGATTTATTCAACCTTCACTTGAAAGTCTCTACTGAAGGAAAAACTCACATCTTCCCATAGAACCACATTCTACTTTCAATTAGTCTGTTAAAAACTTTTTCTTTACCATGGACCTAAAATTGATTCTCCACATCTTCAATTCCTTCCTCCTAATTCTGCCTTCTAGGGTCAAGCAGAACAAGTAGGACCCGCTCTGCTTTTCACATGATAGCCACTCAAATCCTTGAATCAACTAATCAATCAACAAGCATTTATTAAGTACCTATTATATTTCGGGTACTGTACTAGGAGATAAGTAGAAACTATGAAGTAATATCTACTAGAAATGAACTTACATTCTAACGGGGGAAGCAATAAATACATATAAACTAAATTAAGTAAAATTATAAAATGAACAAATACAAATATATTTACATAAAAATAGACAGTCTGACATGGAAGGACATTAGCAATCATCTTGAATAAGGAAAGGCTTCCCACAGAAGATGGTGCCTAAGCTCCATCATAACAGAAGAGAGGGACTTTATGGGAAGGGGATAGGGAGAGAATACAGCATGGGGAATCGCTAGGGCAAAGTCCTGGAAGTTAGAGATGGAGTGTCAAGTATGAGAAACAAATACAAGGCCAGTTGTGATAAAATGCAGTGTGCGGTTGAAAGAGTAATGTCGACTGAGCCTATAAAAATATACTGGGGAGCTAGTGGAATCAAGATGTCTGTATACAGGCAGAAACTCCTAAAATTCCCCTCCAAACAACTTTAAAATTACTCCTCAAATCAAATTCTGGAATGACAGAGCCAACAAAAGGGCAGGGTGAGACATTTTTCCACCCTGAGACAACTTAGGATGTTGGGTGGGTGGGGTTTGGCCTGGAACACTGTTCATTAGCACTGGCAACAGGCTTTGGAGGCAGCTCTGGTAACAGGAGAAGCTTTGAGAGCTCTCATCCCAGAGACCATAAGCAAATCAGACAACTGGTTAGACAGATAATACAGGGGACCCTTTACTGGAACCTGGGTGCAACTGGCACTGATTGGCAACCTATTGCCCATAAGTAGTTCTGGTTTGTAGTTGCAAGGTAAAGAGGATTACTAACACCTGAGGTTGCCCCAGAAGAGAGTCCAGGTCACAGTTCCAGGTAAAGAGGAACCTTTGTGATCACTGACAAGGGAGTGAGGGCCTTGGTCTCAACTCCAAGGAAGAGAGGAGTGCTACTGCTTGCAGGTGCAGGGAAGCAGAGGCTCTTTCTGGGTAAAGACTAGAATGCAGACAAGGATAACAGTGACAATACCTTTCCTTGCATCACATACCCTTGAAAGCAAGAAGAATTCTAAAACTTGGGAATGTGCCTTCCTACACCCAAATGAATAGAGCCCAGTTTTAAGATAAAGTTCAAAGTCAAATTGGCTGGGAAATGAGTAAACAGACAAACAAACAAATAAACAAAAAGCTTGACCATTAAAAACTATCATGGTGGCAGGGAAGACCAAAACAAACTCAGAAATAAGGTATATTCAAAGCTACTTAAAGGTCATGATAAATTAAAAAAAACCCTATAAATAATATTTCAAGACATTATAAAAGAAAACTTTCCAAGTATCTTAGATCCAAAGATTAATGGAAGAACATAACAACTACCTCCTGAAACAGATCCCAAAATGAAAATATTTGGGAATGTTATAGCTAAATTCCAACACTGCCAAGTCAAGGAGAAAATATTACAAGCAGTTTGAAAGAAACAGCCCAAATATTGTTGAAGCCACACTCAGGATAACACAGGATTTAGCAACCGCCATGTTAAAGTAGTGGAAAGCTAGGGATACAGTGTTCCAGAAGGCAAAGGAGGTAGGATTTCAACCAAGAATCACCAACCCAGCAAGACTAAATATAATCCTTTTCAGGAAACACAAGACTAAAGAGAAGCATAAAAATATAAACATGAAAGATTAATCATAAGAGACCCAGTAAAATTAAACTATTTTCATTCCTTTATGGGAAGATGATACTTATCATTATTAGGACAGGTAGAATAAGTCTATGTAGCAGAGGGTTATAAATATGAGTTGATTACTTTGGGATTATCCCTAAAAAAGATTAGAGAGATGCACTGGGAGAAAGGGAAAAGGGGAGGTAGAATGGAGAAAATTTTTTTTCTCATGAAAGAGGCATGCAAGGAAGAATTTTTATAGTGGAGAGGAAAATGGGAAGGGGTAGAAACCAAAGCTTGAATCTCTTCTCATTGAAATGATTTCAAAGGGGATGAATATATATACACACTCAGCTGGAGACAGATATCTATCTTATCCAATAGAGAAATATCCCAAAGGGGATAAGAGATATGGGGCATTTGATAAAAGGGTGGGTAAATTAATGGTAGCAGTGATTAGAAGCAAAAGAGACTTTTTTGAGGGGGAATAGGATAACAGTAGAGTGAAAATGATCAATGGAAAAAAATAGAATGGAGGGAAATAGACAATAATCATAACTGTGACTGTGAATGAGAGGAACTCAGAAATAAAATGGAAGCAGATAGAAGCATGGATTAGAAACAGAAATCCAACAGTTGTTTATAACAATCACACGTGAAACAGAAAGACACACAGGGAGTTAAAATAAATGGCTGAAACAGAATCTCTTGTGCTTTACCTGAAGTTAAAAAAAAGGCAGGGGTAGTAATTGTGATTAAAGCTAAAGCAAAAATAGACCTAATTAAAAGAGATAATCAGGGAAACTGTATTTTGGCAAAAGGTACCATAGACAATGAAGTAATATCAAAAATTTTTACATCAAGTTTCTCTGATAAAGGACTCATTTCTGAAATTTCTAAGAACTAAATACAATTATACATATATGTGCATGTGTATGTATATATGTATATATATATATAGTATGTGTATATATATATACACATATGTAGCATGTGTGTGAATGTGTATATCTATATATCTATCTAGATCTATATATCTATCTATCAATATATACATATATATGTGTGTGTGTATATATAGATATAGATATAGATATAGATATATACATATTTAAAGGAAACTTCTCCAATTGATATGAGGTCAAAGGATAAGAACAGCCAATTTCCGAAGAAGAAACCAAAGCTATCTATAGTCATATAAAAATACTCTAAATCACTACTGATTTGAGAAAGCCAAATTAAAAGAACTCTGAGATACTACTTCATACCTATCAGAAATGACAAACGCTAGAGGGGGAGGGGGTAAGGGAAAATAGGTACACTAATAAGTTCTTGGTGGAGTTGTGAACTGGTCTGACCATTCAGGACAACAGTTTGGAACCATGTACAAATGGCTATCAAACTGTAGAGCTGTGGAATTTTGATTCAGCAATACTACTACTAGATTTGTACCCCAAAGAGATCAAAGGAAAAGGAAAAGGATCTATCTGTTCAAAAATATTTATAACAGCTCTTTTTGTGGTGGGAAAGAATTGGAAATTGAGGGGGCTGGTCATCAATTGGAGAATGGATGAACAAGTTGTGGCATATGATTATGATGGGGTACTGTTGTGCTATAAGTTGAGGTTTGTTTCAGAAAATAAACAGGACTAAGAATGGCAATGATAATTGCCAGACCTATATAGACTCACACAAAGTGAAGGCAAAAGAACCAGGAGACCACTGTGTACAATAACTGTATTGTTTTAACAATCAGTTGTGAAAGGCCTGGTTTCTTTGATCATTATAATTAAAGACAATTCCAAAGGACTCCTCATGGGAAAAAATGTTATCCATCTCTAGAAAGAGAAGTAATGAAATCTCAGTGCAAATTAAAGTACAGATTTTATCTTTTTTATTTTCTTTTTTGTGTGTTTTGAATAATATGCAAATATGTTTTGCGTGATTTCACATGTATAAATGATATAATATTGCTTGTATTCTCTGTTGATAAGGGAGATGTTGGAGGGAGGGGGAAAATTTGGAGTTCAAAAACAAACTTAAAAATAAATAAATACTAAATGCACAACAATATAATCTGGGACCAGTGAAAGTGGGACTTTAAAAGCTTACCAGAGGATTTTATATTTTATTCTTTTATTTTATATCTAATTTAATTTATTTATGTTTTATTTTATATTTTATATTTTTTATATTTATTTTTTATATTTTTTTTCATTTTATTTTATATTTTATTTTTACTAAGGAAAGGGAATAAAGATTTATTTTAGCACCTACTATGTGCCAGGCACTGTTCTAAATCCTTATACAAATATTATCTCATTTCATTATCTTATTAGAAGCAATAGGAAGTTATTTGACTTGGTTGAGTAGGAGATTTACATGGTCAAATCTGTGCTTAAGGAAATTACTTGGACAGCAGTATGTGGGGATGGACTTCACAAAGTTGCTGCCATGCTTTCCCTGATTTTTGCATCTCTGTGCTAAATATATTCATTTTCCTTAACTAATTCTCATATCACACCATCTCAAGCCCTTTCCCTATACTTGTCATTCCTCTTTAGATGCTAATCAGGTTATTAATATCATGCCTAAAATGTGATATCAAGAAAGAAAAACAAGATTCAAGATGTGGTTTGACCAAAGGAGAATGTTTCTTCTGCTTAGCCCCCGGAAGGTACAAATAGGAGAAATAAGTGAAAGTTGTAGAAAAGTAGGTTTTCAGTTTATTAGTCAATAAACTTTTATTAAGCACTAAGGTGGGAATGAAATGAAAGGAAGGGGAAAAAGCAATAGTCTCCGCTTTCAAGGAGCAGGGGGAGATAATGGGGGTGACAAAATCCACACAGCCACATACAAACTGGGTATAAGGGCAGTCCCAAAATTTTAATTTTTTGGTTTTTTGCTCAATACTTGCCATTCTGCAATTTCTGCCTGTTTCTACCTAGTTTACCAGCCATTGGTCACATGTGATACTCTAACTCCCATCCCCAAGCTTTTGTACCTACTGCTCCCACGTATATTTTGAATGTTTCTTATTCTTCACTCCTGCTTCTTACAATTTCTAGATTCATTTAAAATTAAGTTGAAATTTTAAGTTCTACATGATAATCTTGCTGATCCTTTCCCCTACTGCTTGTCCCCCATTTCCTTACATTTATTTTATATATACTTAAATAGGTCTTTGCTTAAAATGTGAGTTTCCTAAGGGCATGAACTTTTTTGTCTTTTTTATATGTGAATCCACAGAACTTAGAATAGTGCCTCAAATGCTGTAAGCACTTAATAAGTTCTTGCTGATTTATTGCTGGGAAAATAACTTTAAAATATAACATAATGCCACATGAATACACTGCATTGCTATTTAAATCATAATTTGCATCCAGGCAAAAATATAACTGAATCCATAATCTGGATATTTCAACTCATACATATTTTGACCTTGATTTTCCTCTGAACAAAGAGACACAGACTTAGAATGAGAGCTAATCATGAAATTCAGACTAGAAGCTGGGAGTAGCATCTGGAGAAAGTCTGAAGCTGATCCTGAGAAGCCCATCTTTGCCTTCATTGCAAGGGAGGATCCCTGTGTCAATGGTGAATCATTAGGAGTGATGAATGTAACACCTGCTGAGAAGTGATACATACAGAGCTTCAATTGGAACACTGAAGGCTTTGCACATGGCATGAATGTTGGGAAATTAAGAACTAGTTGTTTGTACATTCAGGGTTTTAAAAGGTGCACTTCTTTTGTCAGTGATTAAAGGGTTTGTGTACCTTGATGCAGGTAAACTTGGCATTAAGCACATTATAATATATGCAAATGTAGCTTAATCAATCTGTCAGCTGTTAATATTCATTATTAATTTAATGACAATCAGAAGTGTGCCAGGAACAAGAACAATAAATAAAAGAGCAGGAGGAAGTGGTAAGTATAGTAGCTACCTTTGCTGAACTTAACCTCTGGGAGGGACACAATTACCCACATGGAATAGTTAGGGAGCAATAAAAAACAGCATGTAATGAAAAGCTGATTGTATGCTATTGACAGTAAGGTCTATAGGATTTCAGGAAAGAGAACCAGGTGGCCTAGATTAATTAGATAGGAAACATTTAGAAGAAAGATAAATTAGGTGGAGAACTGATCACTTTAGATTAGAACTTGATGTAACATTCATTTACATAGCAATTTCTACCAGGGCACTGAAAGCAGGATCCAGTATCCAAGGAATCAACCTATAACTAACTTTTGAAGAACTGAAGGTGCATCCATAAGAATTTGCATGATCAGGAATTGGAGCAGTTACCACACAGATGCTAAAGACCTCAAAAACATCATATACACTCTCCCAGTTTTGGACTAAGCCCCATTCCTTTGTGCTAGGTTCTAGACATGGTACAAGAGAGGAAAGAAAAAGAACAAGGAATTAGAGAATAAAATAGGAAGTTTTCCTTTAAGTACCTGCTATGAAACTTGTCCTCTGCTAGGTAAGATAGGGGTCCTGCTTTCAGTGAACTTATGAGAAGCCATGTTTCTTCAGACGAGCATAGAAGATGATGGAGAAGAGGAAAACAAGATGGCAGAAAGGGGAATTAATAGGGCAAGAGTTATGGAGAATTCTTCACTTATTCAGAAGTAGGAGAACCAAAACATAGAGTTCTGGATTTCGAGTCAAGAGCAGATGGGTTCAAAACTCAACTTTGCTATTTATTACCTGTGGAAAAGCCATTTAATATTTCTTGATCTCAGTTTCATCATTTGTAAAAATGGAAGATTTGACTGTATAATCCCTAAAATTTTAATTTTTAAAAAATTTTGAGAATATTTTTTTCAATTAAAAAGCATTTATTAACTCATCCTCCTCCCTCAATCCTGCTGGAGAGGGGAGCAATACATGAAAACCAAAATCTTTAAGAAAACATCCATAGCCAAACAGTCAAATTTTCACATTACCCATGTCCAAAAGGTCAAACAAGTGATGAGTGAAATCGAGACAATCCACCCTGTTTTCATCCAGACCCTGGCAGGCATAATTCAGAGAAGCAACCCTTTTTATTGAAAAAGGAACTGCCATATCTAGCAACTGCTAACCTACTGGAGAGGCAAGCCAGCCTAGCTGAAACAGCAAAAATCCCTGAGGGAGCGAAGCAACACTTCATGTGCCAAGTGAGGCAAATGGCCAGCCTCAAACTGACTATTAGTCCTCAGATCCCACAAAGATAACCTAGGATCCTAAATCCAAGACCATGCATATTAACAATGCCATCCAGATAACCAGTTCTGCTTCCTTTCTGAACCCATAGCAGTTTTTGAGTGTGGAAAAGGAGTCCACTGTCTTTGTTACCACCAAGATTAATTGCTAACTACTGGCCACTAATGGACAGTAAGTTTACAAGTTTTAAGCACACCCCATCCCACCCTTCAGTATCACTAGTCCTATTTACATTGTCTTTACATTCCTAATCCTGAGAAGTCGCTCCCATGGGGTCTGGATATCTCTTTTGAGGGTATTATAGTCACAGCTACTGAATACCCATAAGAGAAAGTTCTTGTATTGAAAGTCCTTGGTTGGCACTGTCAAATGTCTCAACATTAGTAATTCAAACCTTATACATATGTCATTTCCACCATTACAATGCAAGCTCCTTGATAACAAAGACTATCTTATTTTTGTGTTTATGTAACCAGCACTTAGCACAGTGTTTCTCCTACAGTTAAGCCTAAACGAGTGCTTGTGCATTCGTTCATTCCTAATCCTAATCTGAGAGACTCCGCTTGCCCCTGAAGGCTCTTAATTTCTAACCTTGGAGCTATTCTTCTCCCAACCTTGTGAAGCCACTTCATATTTTGTTACTTTGTATATATTTGCATTTATTAACTTTGTATTTCTGTTGTCCATATTTGATCACGTAAGTCTCGTTGTGCCCTTTTGAGTATAAGTTTATTGCAAGTAGTGATTGTTTCATTTTTGTACCTGTATCTCCAAACCCTACTAGGTATTTAATATTTATTTTTTGAATGGGTGATTGATTCGCTAGATTCCATTTTGGCACAATAATTAAAGGGAAGCCTCAGGTCTGTGAACTCCACGTAGTCAATTTCCCCACCACTATCTATCCCGAATTAACATTTGTCCATTTGTTATTTGCTATTTAAGCAGTCCTTGATATTTCCAGAGTACTTTCCAATTGTTTGTTTGTTAGAAACCATGGGGATATTGTCTGGATTAGTGAAGTATTGATTGGGAAACAATTTGGAAATATATAAGCACTGAATGTTATATTTCTTTCCTTTTTAAAACTGTTCTGGAAAATACCATGAACAATGCACACACTTGGTGAAATGCACATACATACATATACACACATTTAATCACACACATACACACATACATACAAAATAAAACATACACATGTACACACAACCTGGCAAGCATATTAAGTTTCCAGTAAGCTCTGCAGTCTTGATATTTGTAGGTTGAGTCTCCTTCCAGTTAGAACAAATTGCTGTTATTTTTCTCTCTGCAAAATATTTGTTCAGTAGCACACAAAGGTGGAAAATCTATGGTGGGGAAAACTACAAAGAGTTCCCTAGAGGTCCCCTGTGGCTTTTGGAAAGCTACCTGGAGTATGCATATTTATCTGGACCTCTGGCTAGAGCAAAACTGGGTTAGTGTCTCAGGAGAGTAGATCTTCTGCTGGGATCTCAATTTCCTTCAGCCTGGAGCACCAACAAATATTGTAGCTCTCTCATTCCTCAGGGAGGCAGTACATCCACTGCTCACATGCAAGAAAAAAAATGCAATATCATCAAGGCATATGCTGAAAATTCCATAGTTTCATTAAGTAGTTAATTTCATACTCTCTTCCTAGTAAAAGTCAGAGTGGTGGTGGTGGTGATGATGATGATGATAATGATGATGATGATGATGGTGATATTAACCACATTAAAGTCCATCCCATAATCCATGTCATTAGGGGAGAGAAAAAACAAAGATAAAGTGAGGCAGAATCATTCAGCATGATATACAAGGGTACTTTCTGTGCCTTGAGATCACTATGGTATCTGTAAAAGCCAGGAAGGAACCCTGAAACATAAGTTGATTGGTCTAGGGAGACATTACTTTTTGGGTCTGTACCTTTGCTTCTATAATATAACTCCTGCTATGAAACTAAAAACAAAAACAAAAACAAACCAAAAAACCAAATAGGAAGAGGAAGAATGGTGTAGTGGCTAAAGAGCTAGGTCTCAAGTCAGCAAGACCTGTGTTCAAATCTTGCCCATGATACTTACTAGATTTTATGACCATGGGAGATTCACATAACCTCTCTGCATCTCAGTTTCCTCATCTGTGAAATGAGGGACATGAATTAGCTGGCTGTTGAGATCTCTTCCAGCTATAACTCCACAGCATTATGATCTACAATCCTATAAATGGTATTACAGACTTGCTCTAACAACTATTGAGGTAATCTGCTGAACAAGTTGGAGAACAGAGCAAATGACACTCTTTTCTCTTCCATTACCCCCCAAATTCCTAGGACCAGATCAGAAATAACAATGTCCTACCTCCTGAAAATGTTTCAGTATGAAAGATTCTGATCACTAAAGTCAATAATCCAAAAGTATTCATGAATTGACTGGAGATATGAATGGTTAGTTATGATATAGTGCTAAATTATTGTGACAAAATTTTTCGAAAAAAAGATGTTACTAGGATATGGAATTGCTTTGCAGACAAAATACAATCACCTCTAAGCTCTAATACAAGGTATTAAATATCAGTAAAGGGGCTTCATTCCTAACTACATACTAAATGAAATAAGAGTAAAAAATACATGGACTTGCTTAAATATTCAAAGGGATCTGAAGAACCTGTAGGCACTGAAAACTACACTTAATACAAACTAGAGAAGCACTACAAGATTATGAAACCAATGACAAAAGAGTGCTTGTATCACAAATGCTTTTCAAAGAGAGATAGATACGCTTAGGATGAAATTTTGAAAAGCCCTTTTTAAGTTCAATGAATCAAATCCAACTAACAGATCCACACCTAGGACCCAATTAATGAGAAAGAAAAACTCTCCAAAATGATATCATTACTTGAATTTGTACTGCATATTTCTGTTGGGCTGGTCAAAAGACTATATTTTAAATAGTAATATTCAAATACATGTGACTACTTCATGGGATTTATGAATACTTATTGGTACTCAAATGATTCGCAATAGCTGGAATTTGCAATAACCATCTTGAAATAAAGTATTAACCAAAAATATTTAACAGAGGATGCAGAAATATTTTATTACCTACCCATAGCAACACATACTGTGATGATTGTAATGGTAGAGAAAAGGTAGAAGTATGTGCCAAAGAACAGTTATTAAATACTGTATTCCCATGGCAGAAGTACTGTAAGAATACTATTAATGAGCTGGAGAAAGACATTGAGATATTGTATCAATATTTAGCCTAGAGAGGAAATAGAAAACCTGAACATAATGTGGCCCCTTTAAAAGTGATGAAAAATATACCTACAAAATGGAATCTGAAAATAAAAGTATATTCAAGTTGCTGGTACTCAGTCAATAATTGAAAGGAAAAGCCAATCAAGCCAATCAAGAGTCAAGGTAGTACAAACAACAAAACAAACCATTTAATACCAATTGAGAACAATTGCACAGGTTTGAGAAACAAAGACATTAGAAGAGAGAACCCATTGATAAGAATGGATTTGGAGTATTTTTGTTTGTCTGTATGCTTGGAAAAAATCCAAATACAATGACAGTACAAATATATACTATATACAGATGATTCACATTTTGTATCCTTCAAAAACTCTACAAACACTTCAAAAAATATCCCAATATATTGATTGAGGACAAAATTATATTTTCCAAATGCCAAAGGTATAAAGACCAATGCTTTATCAGTTTGGTGAGTATTAAACAAAGCTATCTAAAAATGTCACAACATTTGTAATGTCTCTGTTGGTTATCAGGAAGCCTTTGACTCAGTTCTGTACTCATGGCTTATTCAGGGAGTATGAATATATGCAATAGATTCAAGAATGGTGAACAAAAATCCAGGGAACCTCTATATACCAAGTACTCAGATTCACAACTTCAGTGCCACTCTCCTGCTCAATCTCATTCTCATTCACACACATATTCAATTGAATGCATAATATTTTTGCTTCTATCTCTATATCTCTCATGCATACCCTTTTGGTTATGTTCAAGCAGCTAGTACAGTTGTTCATTATCTCACACTTAGATGATTGCCATGCTTTCCTACATAGTTTCAATTTCTCAAATTCTCACCACTTCAATCTATTCTTCATACGCAGTCACCAAATTAATGTTGCTTTTTTAGATTTATTTTTAGTTTTCAACATTCATTTTCACAAGATTTTGAGTTACAAATTTTCTCCCTGTCTTTCCCTGCCCCCTACCTCAAGGTAGCAAGCCTACTGAATATACCTTAACCCAATCTGCTCTTTATTATATCCTTCCCTATCTGCCCTCTGATTTTCTAGTAGGGCAAGATGGATTTCTGTGCCCCAGTGACTGTATATCTTATTTCCCAGTTGCATGTAAAAAACAATTTTTTAACATTTGTTTTAAAAATTTGATTTCCAGATTCTTTCCCTTCCTCTCTCCTCACCCACCCCCCACTGGGAAGATAAGCAATTCAATATAGGATGCACATGTGTAGGTATGCAAAATATTTCCCTAGTAGTTATATTGTGAAAGACTAACAATATTTCCCTCCATCCTATCCTGCCCTGCCACTTATTCTATTTTCTACTTTGATGCTGTCCCTTTTCAAAACTATGTGCTTCAAACTACCCTTTCCCCCAATCTGCTCTCCCTTCTATCATCCACCCTTTTATTCCCTTCCTCCCTATTTTCCTGTAGGGTTAGATACGCAAATGAGTGTGTATGTTATTCCCTCCTTAAGCCAAATTCAATGAGAGTAACATTGGCCCATTCCCTTTTACCTCCCTGCTCTTCCCCTACATTGTAACAGTTTTCTCTTGCCTCTTTTATATGAGATAATTTACCCTATTCTATCTTTCCTTTTCTCCTTCTCTCATTATATTCCTTTCTCATTTCTTAATTTTTTTTTAGATATTCTCCCTTCCTGTTCAACTGATCTTGTGTCCTCTGTCTATGTATACATATACACACATATAAACATGCTCACATATGTATTTATACACACATACACCATCCTATAAATACATATGTGTGTGTGTATGTATGTGGTGTGTGTGTATACACACACACCACACACACACATATTCCCTTCAACTATCCTCATTCTTCTCCTCATTGGCTTTTTGGGCCTCTTTTGCCATTTGAGTTAGTCTATTTTTAAGTGTGTGTTCTATATATTCTATATATGTTCTATCTATTCTATGATCTTATTGTGCTTCCTCTGCTTGCTCATCTTGCCAGCCAATTACCTGACTTTTGAGCTCTTTGCCATGGTAGAACTTTGCTTCCGGAGTGGAGAGAGCTGTGTCCCAAATTGCTGGGGTTTCCACAAATGTTGTCAGAGGTCTGAGTAGGGTGCCCTCTCTATAGCCATCATAAGCTCTTGCACACTGGTGTTTCTCATGGCTACAGCTGTAGCCCACCTCCTCTACCTCTCTCACCAGGGGACTGGGGCCAGACCTTGCTCTTCTCCACCCAGTTCTAACAGAGTTCTGCACTGACCTTTTACTTTCTCTTTGGCATTTATGGGTTGAGAAGTCTAGAAACTACCAGAGCTGCCTGTGATTCACTCTCCTGAAGTTAGTTCCAGCTGGTGTGCTGCTGTCAGGGCTACTCTGGGTCTGGGACTACCCCATAGCTCATGCGGGACTACTAGTTTGATGCGATAGAGGATAGACCCTTCCTGTCGGCCTGCCAGGCTGTCTTCAATAGGAGATTTGTTTCTCTCTGTAACTTTATGGGTTCTATACCTCTAAAAATTTGTTGAGTGTCATATTTTACAGGTATTGGAGGTGGTTGAGATGGGACCTCAGACAAGTTCTTGCTTTTATTCCACCATCTTGGCTCCATCTCCCAAATTAATATTCTTAAAGCACGACCATAACATCACTCCTGCTCAACAAAACCTAGCATCACCTATTACTTTGCAGATTAAGCATGATCTCTTATTTGTTATCTATCTCTTCAAAACTGGACTCTTCCTACTTTTCCATTCTTCTCACACATTACCCTTTCACATATATTCTGCAGTCCAACCATACTGGTTCCTCACATCTTATCTCCATCTTCTCCCTATCTTTATGTTTTTTCTTTCTTAATTGTCCATCCCTTAAGCCTGACATATTCTCCCTCCTTACCTCTGCCCACTGAAAATCTTAGCTTCCCTTAAGACTCAGCTCCAGGGCCATTGTCTAGCTGAATCCTTTTTGATCCTCTTGCTAATTAGTGTTTCCTTTATCTAACCACTTTGAACTAATTTCATAAATATCATGCAACTTTATAGGAATTCATGTTTTCTGGACTATTTGAATGGAGTCTCCTTAAGAACATCAATTGTTTCATTGTCTTTGTATCCTGTTCTACATCCTGTGACATGTCATATGTGTTTAATAGATGTCTGTTGACTGACTAATGCATGGAAAATACCACTAACATGATAATGTCAAAAAGAAATTGACATGAACAATTTTGGGTATGTAGTTAAAACCTGCTGTGCTTTTTTCTGGTTTTGAATCCATTACCATCACTCCTGAATAGAACTACCTATCATTTACAAGTTAGAGAGGGAGTAAAACCAAAACACTTTATTAATTACTTGATGTACATTGATGGCATTAAAATATAGGAATCTACTGAAAATACATTAAACACTTACTTTATTTCTTGAAATCTTTCTGCAAACATGTCAATATATCCTTTGGAATCAATAACTATAAATATTTTGGAATATACCAAAGGAAATTCAGAGGTCAAATTATAACCAATGGATGAAGGTGTTACCTTTAAGGAACCTGGTCATCCCCAGGCAACATACAATATTAATAAAACTACTAAAGAAAAAGCTGTGTCTGTGTGTGACAAGTGAATTACTGGCATTTTGAAATCAAAGATGAGTGGGAAGAATACATTTAAAGTAGTTGAGAGTTAAACAGTACCTGTCTAACTATACAGTTCCATATTTTTTAAATGAACCATATTGAATTTTTAAAACATCCTCACTAGAAACTTTTCAGTATTAACTAAACCCAGAGCTCATCAATTTAAGGCGATTATAGATTTATATTTCAACAAAAA
This sequence comes from Pseudochirops cupreus, assembly GCA_028627135.1. NCBI lineage: Eukaryota > Metazoa > Chordata > Mammalia > Diprotodontia > Pseudocheiridae > Pseudochirops > Pseudochirops cupreus. Next base: position 271,703,735 of record CM053580.1, on the reverse strand, counting down.
AGAGAAAATATGTTGACAGACCTGTATAAATACTTTGGGCACTAACAGGTATCATTTACTGAATACTTAATAAGGAGTGAAAAATGGATACATGACATTATATTTTCCAATGGAATTGAAAGTGATCTGTCTTTGTGTTGGTCCTATGAAATGACTAAAATTAAAAAAATATATATTCTCAAGGCTCTCCACAGACAATAATATCTAAATGAACTCGATCGACACCATATCACCAAAACCCATAAATGATTAAACAATTTGAATTTGTTTGTGGAAAAGTACGATTTATGTTGGCATTTCAGGACAAAGTTATTGCTATTAAAAAGTGACAAGAACCCAGACTGAGTGGCCAACGTATATTATGCAAGGGATTGGTAGCTTTTATGCAAAACATCACTTTAGCCTATAAACCTTTAGCACCTAATCAATATCTAGTAAAACATGACTGTGTAAAAAGAATTATACCTCAAAAACGCACAATTTTGTTGGATAGGCAGATAAAAATCACTATATTATAGAGGTTATAATGTATCAGAAGGATTTCAAGTAATAAATTGTATTTGAACTGGAACATTTTCACACACTGAATTGTTGCTTATAATCACACATAACAATGATGTAGGAAATCTTGAGAACATTGTCCTTAATAGAAGTTATCATAGCAATTAATCATAATCTACAAACTAAATGGAATAAAAGGCTTTCAAAACATAAAGACAGCAAAAGAGATCAAAATAATGTAATAACAAGATGAGGTCCATATGTTCTCAACGTCCTGTCTCCTACTAGATTTACATAGAGGATACTTGAAATGAGCCTACAGTGTATGAACTCAGCTCTTAATACCTTTACTCAACAACACAAAAGAGTCATTTTTACCTGCCTGTCTAAATGTCTGTCAGACACTAAATATAAAAGAATCCAGGCAGCATAGTGATTTGTCACAGGCTAATTTTTGTCTGAATCCCATAAAAAAGATAAGAAGATTAAGGTAATGATAGTGATGATTGATAATGATGATGAAGATTCAAGTTTATATAATCCGTTAAGTATTACATAGCACTTTACAAACATCATGCCATTTGATCTTCACAAAAGTTCTGTGAATTGAAATCAATAATATCATCATTTCACAGATGAGAAAACTCAAGACTCAGAGAGGTTAACTAACTTGTTTAAATCACATGGCAAGTTAGTGTCAGAAGAGGGATTCAAATTCCTATCTTTTTTACTGCAAATGAAGTACTTCTGTATTGAGTATATAAGTAGTATATAAAAGAGTAGGCAACTAATTTGTGTGATGCTAAGGGTATGTCAAATGATACTTCCCTTTTACAGGAGTCCCAACACAATCTAAAGAAATGATTTAATACTAATACTTTCTACCACCAACAACCAGATGCAGATGCCCAGAAATTAAGAATAAGAGTCAGGGAACATGGGCAATAATCCTGTCCCTTTATATTCACTTATTGTTATCAAGTTACTGAACTTTTCTAATTTTCTTCATCTGCAAAATAAGGTTGTAATAACTGTTCTATTCATGGAAATATTATGTCAATAAAATGAGAAAATATACTGGAAAACATCTTTTAAACTTTAAAGTACTATACACATTTATGATTATTTTAAGGTCTTTTATTCCATGTCCATTACCCCTACCACCATCCCTCATATGCATTGAGATGACAGGTATAAACAGTTTATTCTTTTTGTTTACATAAGGAAGATTTATATCCTTCCCATATGCACACATTCAGAATTCCAAGTAAAATATTTAATAAGATAAAAGAAGTAAAATATATACAAATAAAAGAGCAAAATGATCTTAATCAACAGAATGTTTTTTATGGATCTCTCTCTCTCTTTCTCTCATTTGCTGAAAACCTTAAAATAGGACACTGTGTAACATTTGATCCCTTTTATTACAAATAACATTAAATATAGATAGCTTTTACTCTGCTGCTTATTCTTTTAAACCTCTTTTAAAGTACATTCACTAAATTCAATTAGATCACATATCAATTGCACAAGATACAATACTAGATATTATGGGGGGTACAAGAATAAGTGGCAATCCTTACTTTCAAGGAACTTATAATCACAGATGAAGAGTTACATAATCAAATCGAGACAATGATGTAAAGTTATCAATAGGTAATGCAAGATCAACTATTCCTAAGTGGTATAAAAAATTTCTGATTTCAGAGGAGACAGAGATGACTGGAAGCTAGAGTGCTTTGGGAAGACTATATGTGGGCAAAACAGTAACCTGAAATGGGCTTCAGGGGATGAATAGGATTTGAGAGGAGAAGAGAAGAGAGGAGAAAAGAAGGATGGAAAAAGAGGAGGGATGCATATTAGATAAGGGGAACAGTTCTAGTAAAGGCACATAGAGTTGGAAACAGAGAGTGTATCAATTTTGCTGAAGGAAAAGAATTGTTTATGAGAAGGGTAGGAGCTAGACTGGAACCAAATTATAAATGGCTTTGAATAATAAGCTAAGAAGTTTTGATTTCATTGTGCAGAAAATGTTGAGCCACTGACACCTCTTTTTTCAAGGAAATAAAATTCTGAAAACATGTGTAGCAACAGAGAGAGGAGGGATCTCACATGTGTAGAAGCCTTTATGTGACAAAAGGCCTATCATAGTGTGGGGGTTGAAGGGAGGCAGAATAGCTTGCTCTCCACCTACCATTGTTTAAGGAATATTTTCATTCCTGTGTGGAGGGGAAATAGGAGATTGGGGAAGGAGGTAACTACTCAGCTTTCCTCAGGGAGAGGGAGGGGAGAGAGAGAGAGAGAGAGAGAGAGAGAGAGAGAGAGAGAGAGAGAGAGAGAAACTAGGATAGAAGTATATCTGTCTGCTAACTTAAATATTATTTATCTAGGGCTATGGTCATTGAACTTTTTTTTTTTGTTTAGTTTGTTTATTTTTAGTTTTAAACATTCACTTCCACAGTATTTTGAGTTACAAATTTTCTCCCTGGGTTTCCCCTACCCCCCATGCCAAAATAGCCATCCTACTGAATATCCCTTCCCCCAATCTGCTCTCTTATATCCTCCCTTGTTCCCCCTCTAATTTTCTAGTAGGGCAAGATGGATTTCTATATCCCAGTACCTGTATATCTTATTTCTCAAGTGCACGTAAAAAACATTTTTTAACATTTGTTTTAAAAAATTGATTTCCAGATTCTTTCCCTTCTTCCCTCATCACCCAGCCCTACTGGGAGGAAAAATTATTATATGTTATACAAAACATTTCCATAGTAGATATATTGTGAAAGAATGGCTATATTTCCCTCCATCCTATCCTGCCTCCCACATATTCTATTTTCTTCTTTGACCCTAACCATTTTCAAAAGTGTGTGCTTCTAACTACCCTTCCCACAATCTGCCCTCCCTTCTGTCCCCCCCTCCCCCTTTGTTCCCTTCCTCACCCTTCTTTCCTATAGGGCAAGATACCCAATTTAGTGTGTATGTTATTCCCTCCTTAAGCCAAATTTAATGAGAGTAAGGTTGGCCCATTCTCTTTTGCCTTCTTGTTCTTCCCCTCCATTGTAACCATTTTCTCTTGCCTCTTTTATATGAGGTCATTTACCCTTTTCTCTCTCTCCCTATCTCCTCTCATTATATTCCTCTCTCTCCTCTTAATTTTATTTTTTAGATGTCATCCCTTCCTATTCAATCGGTCCTGTGCCCTCTGTCTATGTATACATGTACACATATGTGCACACACTCACATACACTTTTATACTCATATAAGCCTTCCTATGTAAACATATGTATGTATACATACACACACATATATTCCCTTCAACTATCCTCAAAGTGAGAAAAATCTCATGAGTTACAATTATTGTTTTACCATGTAGGAATGTAAATACTTCAATTTTAATAGTTCCTTAATTATTTCTTTTCCCTTTTTACCTTCTAGTGCTTCTCTTTCTTCTTTTATTTGAAAGTCAAATTTTCCACTCAACTCTGGTTTTTTGATAAAGAATGCTTGAAAATCCTCCATTTCATCAGATGACCCTATTTTTCCCTGCAACATTAAACTCAAATTTTCTGGGTAGGTGATTCTTGGTTTTAATCCTAGCTCCTTTGACCTCCATAATATCGTATTCCATTCAAGCCCTTCAATCCCTTAAATGTAGAAGCTGCTAGGTCTTGTGTTATCCTGATCATGTTTCCACAGTACTCAAATTCTTTCTCCCTGGCTGCTTGTAATATTTTCTTCTTGACCTGAGAACTCTCAGATTTGGTTATAATATTCCTAGGAGTTTTCTTTTGGGGATCTTTTTCAAGAGGCAATTGGTGAATTCTTTCAATTTCTAGTTTGCCCTCTGGTTCTAAAATGTCAGGGCAATTTTCCTTGAGAATTTCTTGAAGGATGATTTCTAGGTTCTTTTTTTGATCATGGCTATCAAGTAGCCCAATAATTTTTAAATTATCTCTCCTGGACCTATTTTCCAGTCAGTGGAATTTTCCAATGAGATATTTCACATTGCTTTCTATGTTTTCATTTGTTTGGATCTATTTAATAGTATCTTGGTTTCTCCTAAAGTCATTAGCTTCCATTTGCTTCAATATAATTTTGAAGGAATTATTCTCTTCAGTAAGTTTTTTGAAATCCCTTTTCCATCTGGCAAATTTGGTTTTTTAAGGCATTCTTCTCCTTATTGACTTTTTTTGGGCCTCTTTTGTCATTTGAGTTAGTCTGTTTTTAAGGTGTTATTTTCTTCAGTCAGGTTGTTGACTCTCTTTTCATGATTTTCTTGCATTGTTCTCATTTCTCTTCCCAGTTTTTCCTCCACTCTTCTGACTTGATTTTCAAAATCCTTCTTGACCTCCTCCATGGCCTGTAACCAATTCATATTTTTCTTGGAAGTTTTTGATGCAGGAGTTCTGACTTTGTTGTCTTCCTCCTGTTCCATGCTTTGATCTTTTTTGTCCCCAAAAAAGGATTCTGTGGTCTTTTTGTGCTCCCTCTGCTTGCTCTTGTTGTCATTCAGTTACTTGACTTTTGAGCTCTTTGCCAAGGTAGAACTCTGCTTCCAGAGAGGAGAGCTTTGTCCCAAATTGCTGGGGTTTTCCCAAATATTGTCAGAGGTCTGAGGAAGGCTCCCTCTCTACAGACACCACACTGGCACACTGACATTTCTCACCCCAGGGCCACCACCCAAGAAAATGACCCAGATCCAAGCATGTCAAAGCAAGAGTGATAACCCTCTGAATGGTCACTTAGTCCCCCTACAATCTGTAGGCCAGGAGCTCCTAAGGCAGCCATGTGGCAAATGCTGAAGCTGCCACACATCACCACCTCTAAAACCAGGGACAGGGGATAGACTGCGCCCTTTCTTTCCAACAGAGTTTCCCACTGACCTTTTACTTTCTTTTTGGTGTTT
>CM053580.1:271666389-271697827 GCA_028627135.1 Pseudochirops cupreus | reverse complement strand
GACAGAATGGGGTTAATCATCTCATATAGAAAAGGCAAGGGATAACTGTTACAATGGAGAAGAACAGGAAGGCAAAAAGGGAATGGATCAACCTTACTCTCATTGAATTTTGCTTAGAGAAGGAATGACATACACTCTAGATTGGGTATCTTGCCCCACAGGAGAGTAGAGCGGAAGGGCATGAGAGGGGGGATCATGGAAGGGAGGGCAGGTTGGGGGGGAGGATTGTTAGAAGCATACACTTCTGTAAAGGGACAGGGACAAAGTAGAGAATAGAACAAGTGGGGTTTGGGATAGGAAGGAGGGAAATATAGTCATTCTTTCACAATATGTCCATTGTGGAGATGTTCTGCATAACTAGACGTGTATAGCCTGTATTGAATTGCTTGTCTTTCCAGTGGGGGTGGATGATGAGGGAGGAAGGGGAAGAAACAATTATTAATAGTTACATGCAACTGGGTAATAAGATGTACAGGCACTGAGGTAGGGAGATGCATTTTGCCCTACCGGAAAGTCAGAGGGGTGAAGGGGGAGGATATAGGAGAGAGCAGATTGGGGGAGGGGGTGTACAGTGGGATCACTGTTTTGGGGGTGGTGGGTAGGGGAAAGATGGGAAGAAAATTTGTAACTCAAAATCTTGTGGAAATGAATGATGTTAACTAAAAATAAGAAAAAGTTAATAAAGAAAAAAAAGAAAATAATTATATCAAGGTCACATGACTACAATTCAATCAAATATGGAGGCATTTTTTTCATTAGTTGGGAACTCAATAATTTTTCTGTTGACCAAATCTGCACTAATCATACACATTTGGCTAGCAACTAGTCACACAAAGATAGATTGTAGTGGATGACAGAACATCACAAACTTATAGAGAATCTTAGAGACTTTAACACTTCTCCAACCTTCCTTATCAGTTGAGTAGAAGGAACAATAACCAAGATAATATGAGACTTACTCACATCTTGAGACTTTTTGTTGAATGGGACTAAGATGGTCACTAAGAAACCTACATGTCCTTTATGTTGGTAACCATGAAGATAATATATTCACCTGATTTATTAAATAAGAAGTCATATTCCAGTGAGTTGAAAGGTGAATGAGAGGATGGGAAGTGGTTTAAAAAGTTCAATTGGATTTTTCTAGAAGCTTGGTTCTAAAAGAAATAAGAGATGAGGAAACCATCTTATTTTTTTTTTACTAATTATTCATTCTAATTAGGCGCTAGATAGATCAACCTTGACCAGTCCAAGTGATGAGCTTGAGAAGAGGAGAGAGGTCTTTTTTGGGGGCCCGGGGGGAAGGAGGAAGACAAGGCAATTGGGGTTAAGCGATTTGCCCAAGGTCACATAGCTAGTAAATGTGAAGTGTCTGAAGTCCTCCTGACTCCACGGCCAGTGCTCTATTCACTGCATCACCTAACTGCCCTGGAAAGAAGCCTTAAAAGCTTTTACACCTGCTTATTTTTCTGACTCATCACCATGACCCCTGGCCTCATATGAACTCAATTTGAACATGTTTTCTTGCTATTTACCCTGAAGATTTTGAAATAACTGATTACAATGAAGTCACAGCAAAGACCTGGGCCATTTCAAAGAGACCAAATAATGATTTTTACATGCTTACCTCATCCATGGAAAGTAGATGAAGGCCTGAGCAATCTTGCTCCAATTTGTCTTTTGAGAAGGTAGCAGGAAGGATGGCATTTTTGCTTCCCCCCAGTGTCAATTCTTTTCCTGAACCTTCTGTGTTTCCCTAATCCTTGGAATAGCACAGATCCAGAAGAAAAATGCCTTTATTCTCATAAATCAGAGGCAGTGGGAGTTTATGGCCTGTGTCCTGAATATCACTGTTACCAGTTCCTATAACAGTCAGGTATGGGATGATGCTACTGTTTGAGGAGTGGTCCTCTTGAACTGGCTGCCAACACAATTCCAAAAGAAGGAATTAACTCATCTACTCCAAAGTTGTTCAACTCATCCACAACAAGGTGTGAATTATAGTTAATGTGTTAAAACCTAGAAGAGCGGGTGCATTTTAAAAGAAGTCATTTGTAGAAATGGCAATATTTACACCAAATGAATCAAACTATGACAGTAAAATTTCAGGCCCAGTTGGCTGGGCAGGTGAGGGCAATATCTTTGTCTAAGGGTCATCCTTATGCTGTTCAGAGAGTGATTTATTACTACCACTGTCCAGCTCTGCTCAAATCCCATGAATGTTTTGCATCTCATTGCTCAGTCTCAGCTCCTGGCTCAGTCCCAGTCAATTTCTTTATTCCTTTCTTTTTGTTCTGTTTTGTTTTCTGTCACGCTTTAAAATTCCTCTTTAGACCTTAGTTAAATGCCTCTTGGATTCCGATTGTACAAAGAACCTTTCAGAAAATTATAACAGAAAGGAAGCAAGAAGGAAATCTCTTTCAGGGAAAGGATATTTATTTATTTACTTATTCTTCCTACGCAAACCTAGCTACATACTCCAAGTCTTAATATATGCAGAAAGAATGGAACAGGATGGGATGTTCAAGCATCAGCACTATATTGCTGAGTTTTACTATTTCATTTGAAAACCAAAGCAGAGGGGAGAGAGAATAAAAGAAAGGAAAGAAAGAGAAGGAAACATGTAGAAATAGAAGGGTAAAGAGAAAGAAAAGGAAAGAATGGAGAGAAAGAATAGCAAGAGAGAGAAAGAGAAGGGCAGGGGAGGAGGAAGAGAAACCAGGGTAGCTTAGAGGTAACTCACCTGGGATTATCAGCATGGTAAATTTATAATAAGGAGATGAAGCCACTGAGTGATTTACTGCTAATCCCATAGCAGGAGCTTGAGGAGAAGAGAGAACAAAGGTTTATGGTCCCTTTGGAGATTTGTTTCATCTGCACATCAGCCTACAATTAATGGCCATTTAGCTGTTGTTCTCCTGCTGGACACTGGTGGATTGATTCAGTAAATAAAAGTGACAGAGCAGTGTCCCACGGAGGCAGACAGCAGAGTTGCTGCACCTGTTATTTGTGAATCATGGCTTACCAGGTCGTTGACCTTTTGGAAGCTGGCGAAAATTAATAAGAAAAAGCACAAAGCTGTTTGTTTAAAAATGCTGCAGCCAGAGGACCAGAATAACAGGGAGGCTGGTTTCCTTAAGAATTGGCTAAGAGATGTTGCCTTATGAGTCACTCAACTTTCCAACTGTCCAGACAGCAGGATGCCCCCTGGAGGTGAGGTCTGCCAGTTAAGAATCTTGAAATCCAAGAGTCCGGGGAAAAGGGAGAAATGATGATACAATTAAACTTGTCCTTGCCATGTTGGGGGTTCAGTCTTCCCCACTGGCAGTTGCATGGGGGCGGAGAGAGGCACAGGCGAACTGGTATGGCAGCATTTCTGAGCAGCTGTGCTTGGCATGGCAATCTGGTTAGCAAACAGCTGCAGTGGGTAACTGATCATTTGCAAATACTTAATGACAGATTTGTCCTCCACTTTTACAGCTATAGGAAAGGGGAGAAAAATGGGGGAGGGAAAAAAAAATCAGCCTGGAGATTTTATAACAGAGGCTGCTAAGGCCGTCCTTGTTTTTGTTCACTTTGAATGCCATCAGAAGGTTACTTCAAGTTAACAAGTTTTCCTTTTTCCCAGTGCCAACTGTTTCTATGAAACATGTAGTGAACCAGAATCTGGTGGGCAAGGGCTCTCAATCATTTATTCAGCATAAGTCACCTCCATAGGATCCTAGACTCATAGATTGAGAGTTGGTAAGGACTTTCTCTACATAATTGAGCCTCCTCACTGCTCAGACAAGAAAAATGAGGACCAGGGAAGTTAAATAGCTTGTCCCAATTCTAATAGGTAGTACTATTAATGCTAGATAGAGCTGGCACCAGAACACAAAACCTATGACTTAAAAATGAACATTCTTGCCATTGCACCCCAAGCCCTCCTTCCTAGCTTATGATCAAATGGAATAATGCAAGTAGCATCCTTCCCCAGTGTGACCTCCCCAACTTGCATTTTCAATGATGGGTTGGGACTCTATATAGGGAAAGCAACTGCTACCCCACGGTGGAAGGTAATCCATGAATTAAATGACTAAACTATTAAAATTATAGCTCATGTGTCCCAACCAGTGCTGTTCCCTTTAATTGTTCACTAGCAGACAAAGCTTGAAGCAAAAATGATTATCACAATGGGGTTAAAACTGCAAAACACTCCTACCCATAAGCCAGGGGTTAAGTTTCTAACAAATACACATAGCATATGTAAGAAGACTTGGCAGAAATTTAGAATGCATTTGTAGCAAATCGACTCACACTTACGCTACTAAAAGGCTGCCATATCCTTTCTCTTTCTGTGGTGTCTTCATTCTGCTCCTTCTTGGTTACAGTATCTCTTCTAAGCAAGGTTCTCACTACCTTTTTCCATAGTTCGACTCTCAATTACCATGGTTAGTTCTCTCTCCAATGTATAGCTGCTTCTCTTCCTAACAGACAAAGGTCATGTTCCTTGAAACTCCTCCCCTCCCCTAATTCACTGTGGCAAAGTGTGTCTTTGTCCATTCCCTAAAGCCACTGTAGACTGGACTAAGGCTTATTGAAAGATACCATAACTGTCATTGAGAGTGGGTATGGGGAAAATAGAAACCATTTTCTCCTTGTGCTGGTAAAGATGCATTTTCTACAAGAAATTTGCTCACATTTAATTCTTTTGTATCTTAAATGTCTCCAGAGATGGCAAATTTAGCTATTTAAAAGTTAGTAGAATCATGGCTAGTCTTTAAGCAGAGGTGGTTAGTTACCCTTCTGATTCTATCAGAGAAATATCATCACACCTCATAAAGGCACAACACGATAGAGACACTTTTATTCTAAAGTTCATTTAAAGCCTTAGCACATTATTAGTTTTTCTATCTTCTTATGTTTTGAAGATGGTATAAGTAGGACTTAAAGAAAGTATGAATTCTTCCCAACTATGTATGTAAAGCACTTCACAAATATGGTTGTGACTAATAAATGTGGACTATCACTATCTCATTATTATAAGCCCACGATTATCATCTCATCCTGGCATTTCTTTCACTGTCCTTTCAAAAATTGCTATCCTGGTGACTGGCATGATTAACCTCTTTTGGGAGTTACCTAATGATGATTGATGTTAACCACTAATGAGAGAGGAGGATGGCTCTTGAGATCAGATGATTCATTTATTAACAAAAATATAGTTGCTCAAAGACTATTTCTCCCAATGAGCTACATTGCTTCTCACCTAACTGCATAAAAGTTGTTATTTTAGTCCAATATGTTTTAATTGTCTGGAATTTCCTTTTTAAATTTCAGGAAACATCTATGAAGCAGTTATAGTCTAAGCATTCTGCTATGCAATGGAATTACAAAGATGAGTAAGCCACAGTTCTCGTTCTCAAAAAGTTCACAACCTAGTACGAGAGATAATTTTTGTTATGGTTCAGTCATTTCAGTTGTGTCTGACTCTTTGTGATCACATTTAGGGTTTTCTTGGCAAAGATACTAGAGTGGTCTGCCATTTCCTTCTCCAGCTCATTTTACAGAGGAGGAACTGAGGCAAACATAATTAAATGACTTGCCCAGGGTCATACATCTAGTAAGTGTCTGAGACAAGATTTGAACTTAGAAAGATGTCTGTCTGAGTCCAGGCCTGGCGCTCTATCCACTTTGCCACTTAACTGCCCATAAAAAATAATACATGATCAGAAATAACTGTGACTTAAATTAGAAGCACCCTAGACACACTAAGGCTCTAATTTTCTGAAGCATCAGGAATGATACAATTAGCATTTTTTACTGGTTGGTCCACATACCAATGAAATCACAAAGATTTTCAAAGAAGAAAGTACATAGTATATATGTGTATATATCTATCTAATATCTATCTATCTATACTATATATATTTATATATATATATATTATACACACACACACATATAATAAAGGAACACAATAATCAAGAAGCAATTTTTGATCACCTAATATGGGTCAGGTCCTGTTAACTGCTGAAGATAAAAGTACAAAGAAAAGAGTATCTCTGCTTGCAAAGACCTTATATTCTAATGGTGGAGACAGCAAGTATGTATGTAGATATAGATAGATAGATAGATAGATAGATAGATAGATAGATAGATAGATAAAATATACACACATATATGTATGTATTTACACACACACATTTATGTATATGTTTGTATATATATATGCATGCATATATATATATGTATATATACTTGGTATATGTATTCATTTTATAAATACATAAATTAAATCTATCTATATGCATATTATGTGTTTAAGGGTGTTTATCTGCAATTGTATACAGAGTACTTAAATACAAAGTGGTTTGAAAGTAAGGAGGGCATTAGCAGTAGGGAAGATCAAGAGATATATTTTGTCCATAATATTGTGCTTGAACTACTTATTATTTGAGAACTAAGTGAGAAAGGTGAGCATTCCAGTACTGCAGAAAGGCTGGTGGAAAGGCTTAGTATCAGGATTTAGAATGTAGTATGTGAGGAATAGAGAGAAGGCAAATTTTGATATATTGAAGAGTGTTTGAGGAACAGTAATATGCAATGAGGCTGGAGAGATAGGGTGGGTCTAGGATGTGGAAAGTTTTAAAAGCTAAGCAGAGATGTTCATATTTTATCACAGATGTGATAGGAAGCCACTAGAGATAACTCAGATGGGGAGTCACATGATCAGATCTACTTAAGGAAAAATGCTTTTTCAGTGCATAGAATGGACTGGAGAAAGGAGAGTCTTGAGGCAGGAAAACCAAACTTGGAGGTTATTACAATAAGAGAGGTGAAAGATGATGAGGTATGAAACTAAAGTGGTGGCCATGTGAGAAGAGAAACTGTGTCAGGTGCCAGTGATATTGGGGAGATAGGAAAGGCAAATTTTGGGAACCATTATAACATACAGGGAGAGAGAGACAAGAGTTTAGATAATGTCAAAATAATGAAATCTAGAATGCTAGAAGAATAGGTAAATTTAAATGAAAAATGGATTCCTTGGGAAAGATAATAAGCTCTCTTTGGGACATGTTTAATTTGAGATATCTCCAGGCCTCTAGTTTGAAATGTCCAATTGGAAATATGGGACTCATACTTAGGTGAGTGAGTGGGATTAGGCATATAAATTCAGAAGTCATCAGAATATAAATGGAAATTTAATCCACTGCAGGTAATGAGCTTATTGAGAAAGAAAGCAAAGACTTATGATAGCCAAGATGGTGGAATAAGCAGTAAATTGCTGTAAGTCTCCCATTCACCTCCAAATATCCATAAAAGAGTGCATTTCTTATTAGTTGTTCCATATACCAATGAATCACAAAAATTTCTAAAGAAGAAAGTACATATATATATATGTACTATATCTATATCTATATATCTATAGATATATAGATATATCTATAGATATATAGATATAGATATAGATATAGATAAGATAAAGGTATACAATAAAGGTGCTTCACAAATCCTGGAATAGCAGAACCAGCAAAAAGTATGACATGAAACAATCTTTTAGCTGAAGAAACTTGGAATATCAGCAAGAAAATTCCATCTCACTTGGGGAACTCATTCCAGGACAGGCAGCATCCCAGGAAGCCAGCAGCAAGCCCCGCCTCAGCATCCAGTGGGAGATCTCGAGCCCCAGTGTGGTGGATCAGGCAAACAAACATGAGTAGGACCCCGTACTTGCCTTAGAATAGCCAGGAAAACTGGAAGACTCTAGCGCTGAGAACCGCCATGTGCCTAAGCATAGCCCCAGGAAATGCAGAAACACCCCCACCAGACCTCAGCACATTGCAGACACCACCACTAGGTGGTGGTGTCTAGCTCATCAACAAGTAATCTGCCAGATCCCTATGGCCTCTAGCCACACCAGCCACCCCCCCACCCCACCCTGTCAGGGCAAAATCAGACACAAGAGTCCCCTTGAGGCCACATCTGTTCAACACCAGGTAAATAGCCACAGCCTGCAGCCACTGACACAAGAAGCCTGAGACAATGCCCCTTCCACCGTGGGTGCAATGCTCAACTTTCTTCTTCCTACCTGCCTCTAAAAACTTAGCAAAAAAAATTAAATAAATAAAGAAGCAACAACAAAAAGAATCTGATCAGAGAAAGTTATTATGGGGACAGAGAAGACCAAGACACAAACTAAAAAGACAATAGCAACATCAAAATACCTATGGGCAAAACCCCAAAGAAAAATGGTAAGTGGTCTCAAGCCCAGAAAGAAGAGCTCAAAAAGGAGCTTAAAAATCATATAAGAGAGGTAGAAGAAAAAATGGGAAAAGAAATGCAACTATGCAGAGAGTTATGAAAAAGGAGTCAGCAGCTTGGAAAACTGCTTAAAAACTTAAAAAGTAGAATTGACCAAGTGAAAAAGGAGATACAAAAATCCACTGAAAAAAATAGCTTCTTAAAGACTATAACTGTTCAAATGGAAAAAGAAAGTACAAAAGCTTATTGAGGTAAACACCTAAAAGTAAGAATGGGACAAGTGGAAGCTAAAGACTATGAGACATCAAGAATCAGTCAAACAAATTCAAAAGAATGCAAAAATGGAAGAAAATGTAAAATACCTCATAGGATAAACAACTTACCTAGAAAACAGATCCCAGGGAGACAATGTCAGAATCTTTGGACTACCTGAAAGCCATAATCAAAAACAAGACCTGGACAGCATCTTTCAAGAAATTATCAAGAAAAATTTCCAGAGGGTGGAACCAGAGGGCAAAACATGCATTGAAAGAGTCCACCAATCACCTTAGAAAAGAAATCACAAAATAAAAACTCCAAGGAACATTAAAGTCAAATTTCAGAACTATTTTGGTAAGGAAACAATACTACAAGTAACTAGGAAGAAACTATTCAAAAAACAGGAAGTCACAATCAGGATTGCACAGAAATTGACAGCTGCAACATTAAAGGACCAGAGGTCATGATACATGATATTCCAGAAGGCAAAGGAGCTAAGATCACAACCAAGAATCACCTGGCAGACTTAAGCATAGCACATCAAGGGAAAAAAGTCATTCAATTAAACAGAAGGATTTCAAGAATACCAGAACTAAACCCAAAAATTTGACCTCCAATATCAAGACCCAAGGGAAGCATAAACAGGTGAAAAAGGGAAAAGAAAACATAAGAGATTCAATGGAGCTAAACTATTCATATCCCTACATGGGAAGAAGATACTTGTAATTCTTAAAAATTATATTACTGATATTACAGCTAGAAAGAACATACAAAGGGTATGGGTATAAGGCAAATTTGAGGGAATGAAAAACTAAGGGATGGAAAACAGGAGAACAAAGGGTATGGAAGGAAGGAAGAAGTAGAAAGGGGTAAAGTATTTCACATGAAGAGTCACCAATCTGTCAGAGTGAAAGAAAAGATAGGAAGGTGGGTGATGAATACCACTTGAACCTCAGTCTCTCCAGTATTGGTTCAAAGAGGGAAAATTATTCACAATCAGTTGTATATGGAAATTCATCTTGCCTGACAGGGAAGTAGGAGGGGAGGAGATTGAGTAAAGGGTGGTGTAGGGATAGACAAAAGGGAGGGCAGATCAGGGGAGGTAGTAGACAGAAGCAAAACATCAGTGAGGAGGGAATAGGTGGAAGGCAAGAGCACACAGACAGGAGGAAGAATAGGATGGAAAGAAATACACAAGTAGTAATCATAAGTGTGAATAGAAACAGGATGAACTATCCCATAAAACGGAGGTGGTCAGCAGAGTGGATCAAAAAGCAGAATCCTGCAATATGTTGTTGTAAAAAACAAACAAACAAACACACACATGAAGGAGAGAGAGACATATACAGAGTAAAGTTGAAAAGCTGGAGCATTACCTATTTTGCTTCAGTTGAAGTAAAAAAGCAGGAGTAGCAAACCTGATCTCAGACAAAGTAAAAGAAAAATAGACCTAACTAAAAGAGATAAGGAAGGAAACTACATCTTGCTAAAAAGTACCATACACAAAGAAGAAGTGTCAATAATAAACACATATCTACCACATACATGCATGTGAGAAGTTAAGTGAGTTATAGGAAAAAATAGACAGCAAAACCTTACTAGTGAGAAACCAAACTGTCCCCTCTCAAAGCTCAAGAATTTCAACCAAAAAATAAACAAGAAAAACACAAAGGAGGTAAATAGAGTATGAGAAACATAGATATGACAGACCTTTGGCAGGATTTAGACATAAAGGGTGACACCATAAGCAAATTAGAAGAACAAGGAGTAGTCTACCTGTCAGATCTTTGGGGAGGGGAAGAATTCATGACCAAACAAGAGACAGAGAACGTTACAAAAGTTAAAATAGATAATTTTGATGATAATTAAATTAAAAAGCTTTCATGAAAACAAAACCTATGAAACCAAGATTGGAAGGAAAGCAGAAAGCTGGGAAACAATCTTATTTCTCAAATATATAGAGAACTGAGTCAAATCTACAGGACTACAAGCCACTCCCCAATGGATAAAGGGTCAAAGGATATGAACAGGCAGTTTTCAGATGAAGAATTCAAAGCTATTTATTGGCATATGAAGAAGTGTTCTAAATCGCCTTTGGTTAAAGAAATGCAAATTAAAACAAGTCTGAGATACCACCTCACACCTGTCAATTTGACTAATATGACAGAAAAGGAAAATGATAATTGCTGGAGAAGATTTGGGAAAATTGGGGCACTAATGCACCGTTGGTAGAGTTGCGAACTGATCCAACTATGCTGGAGAGCAATTTGGAACTATTCCCAAAGAACTATCAAACTGTGCATACCCACTGATCCACTATTAAGTCTGTATCCCAAAAAGATCATAAAAAGGGAAAAGGACCTACATGTGTAAAAACATTTATAGGAGCCCTTTTTGTTGTGGCAAAATATCAGAAATTGAGGGGATACCCATCAGTTAGGAATGGCTAAATAAGCTGTGGTGTATGAATGTAAGAGAATAATATTGTATAAGAAGAAATAAAACAAAAAGAAATTAAATGGCACATAAACAGGCATATTTCAGAAAAACCTGCAAAGACTTCAACAAACTGATGCAATGTGAAATTAGAGGAATCAGGAAAATGTTGTATACAAATATCAGCAACATTGTGTGATGATCAACTATGAATTACTCAGCTCTTCACAGCAAAAGAATGATTTAATACAAGTGCAAAGGGCTCACGAAGGAAAATGTTATATTCAAATAAAGAATTGATGGACTCTGAGTACAGATTGAAGTATATTTTTTCACTTTATTCTTTCTCCTGTTCTTTTTTCTTTACTTATGAGGTTTCTTCTTTCACAACCGTGTCTAATACGACAATATTTTTACATGATAGCACATGCATATCAAACTGCCTACCATTTTCAGAAGAAGGGAGAAGAGGGAGGAAGCGATAAAATTTTGGAACTCAAAATCTTGTAAAAGTGAATGCAAAGAGAATAGTGGAATGTTAGCCCAGAGATAAGAGTTTCCAGAAGGAGTGTGTGGTCAACATTTGAATGCAGTAGACAGGTTAAGAAGGATGAAGATTGAGAATTAGCTTTGACAGTTAAAGGAACATTGGTTAATTTGGAGAGTGCATTCCTTTGAGTGATGAAGTTGGAAGCCAAATTGCAAAGTGCTGACATGAGAATGAGAGAAAAGAAAGTGGATATAGCAAATGTAGACACTTTTTCAAGGAGTTTGACTAAGAACGGGAATAAATGTAAAGGACAATAGTGTAAAGAGATGGTACCATCTAGTTAATGGGTTTTTGTTTGCTTGTTTGTGTTGTTTTTAAAGGTAAAAATATTGTAACATTTTTCAAATACCAGATTGAATAAAAGGGGTGATAGTGGACATCCTTGTTTCACTCCTGATATTACTGGAAATGCTTCTAGCTTATCTCCATTACATATAATACTTGCTGATGGATTTAAATAGATGCTAACTATTATTTTAAGGAAGACTCCATTTATTCCTATACTTTCTAGTATTTTTAATAGGAATGTTTGTTGTATTTTGTCAAAAGCCTTTTTGACATCTATTGAGAAAATCATATGGTTTCTCCCAGTTTTTTTTGTTGATATGATCAATTATACTGATGGTTTCCCTAATATTGAACCATCCTTGCATTCCTGGAATAAATCCTGACTGAACAAAGTGTATTATGTTTGTGATAAGTTTCTGTAGTCTTTTTGCTAATATTTTATTTAGAATTTTTGCATCTATATTCATGAGGGAAACTGGTCTATAATTTTCTTTCTTTGTTTTGTCTCTACCTGATTTAGGTATCAGTATCATATTTGTGTCACAAAAAGAATTTGGTAGGACTCCTTCACTAATTTTCCCAAATAGGTTGAAGAGTATTGGAATCAATTGTTCTTTAAATGTTTGATAGAATTCACTAGTAAATCCATCTGGCCCTGGAGATTCTTCCCGAGGGAGTTTGCTGATGGCTTGTTTGCTTTCTTTTTCTGAGATGGGGTTATTTAAGTAATTTACTTCCTCTTCAGTTAATCTGGGCAACTTATATTTTTTTGTAAATATTCATCCATTTCACTAAGATTGTCAAATTTATGTGCATACAATTGGGCAAAATAATTCCTAATTATTGTTTTAATTTCTTCTTCTTTGGAGCTATTCACCCTTTTCATTTTTGATACTCGTAATTTGGTTTTGTTCTTTCTTTTTTTATCATACTGACTAAAGGTCTATCAATTTTATTGTTTTTTTTTTTAAAAAAAACAGCTTTTAGTTTTATTTATTAATTCAATAGTTTTCTTAATTTCAATTTTATTAATCTCTCCTTTGGTTTTCATTATTTCTAATTTCTTATTTAATTGGAGATTTTCAATTTGTTCTTTTTTGAGCTTTATATTTTAACATTTTGAAAGCATTAAGAAAGGAACCTATTTAAATGAAGACATTGAAGAGACAAAAAGAGAGGGGATGATTTGAGCACACTATGTTTTGGACAAAATATGAAGGGAAAGGATAAAGCACTGATGGATTTAAATAGATGCTAACTATTATCTTAAGGAAGACTCTGTTTATTCCTATACTTTCTAGTGTTTTTAATAGGAATGTTTGTTGTATTTTGTCAAAAGCCTTTTCAGCATCTATTGAGAAAATCATATGGTTTCTCCCAGTTTTATTTTTGATATGATCAATTATACTGATGGTTTCCCTAATATTGAACCATCTTTGCATTCCTGGTGGTGATTTTGACCTTATTAAGGAGAAGAACCACCTGTTTGTCAGAGACCTGGGCTCCTGAAAAGATAACAGGAAATGATGTCACAGGACTTTAAGATAAAGAGAATGATGGAAGTTTTCTCAGGATAATAAAGTTTAGCTGAGAGAGAGCGGATATATAAAAAGTGGAAAATGGGAAGATGGAAAAGAGATTTAGAACAGCTATCAAGGGGAATTAGGGAAATAATCAGAGGGAGGTAATGATGGATACAGTGAGGGCCACTTGAGGGTGGATAACAGGAATGTGGAATTTACCTAGGCAGCAGAGCTAGGGGACTTCCTCTTCAAGGTGCTAAGAGAAATGTGTGGAAGCAGATATTACTTCTGACTAAGGGATCATCATAGGGAGGTTTTACAAAAGGGACACATCAGCAAAGCTATTAGCAACGGAAAATAAATGAGATCTGACAATAACCATCTTCAGGTAATTAAGATATTGAAGATCCCTTTTATTTCCTGAGATGAATTAACCACCCTCCCCACTCAAGTGATAGGAATGTTGAGTCATTATCCCCTAAGAAACAAGGTAAAGGGAGAGGGTCTAATTTTAGCTGTCCCAAACCAAGAAAGACAAACTTACTTTCCTGAGATATGAAAGACTCATCTACAGCTTTCTACCCTAAAATGTCTTTAACTTTAGCACTGAGAATGTGGTTTCTTAGTTCAACATAACCAGATGGTTTCTAGATCCTAAGAGAAAATAAGAACGTTTGTGAGACCCCAGGGTCTAATACCTGGTAATTACCCAGGCAAACTCCAGGAAGATGTGTGTGTGAACTGCAATAGTTTTGAAAAAATCAAAGAGGATGAAATCTGACTTTACAAGTAAGAGAAGCAGGCAGCCAGCTATCTAGTGTAATTTGAGGGGCGTTGTGAAGATTCTAATCACCCTCTCAATCTCTTCCCCTGATTTTCCTTGGAATCTGAAAACTCAACATCAAAATTCACGGCTATCTTGAAGGCGCTGTGGGCTTTCAGATTTGCTAGTCAAAATGCTAATTTTTGGAGAGGCTGGTAGGTCTCACTATCAGTTTAACACTGGATAGATAGTTGGGATATGGTACCTGGAATACTGGAAGACATGGATTCTAAGGGAAAGACAGGAACCCTAAAAAATAAAACATACGAAAGCTCTTTAAATGACCACTGATACGTCATAATTTGGTAGAATCTATCTTGCTGGATTATAAAAGAATAGGTATAGAAAAGAGTAGAATCTCAGGGCTTAAAAGAGTCTTAGATATTATCTACCAAGATCTTCATTGTGTAGACAAGAAAACTGAGGCCCAAAAAAATAAAATCTTTTCCAAGGACACATGACTGGTTGGAGAATTATATTAAACATTTTTACCCAGACTGGAGCTCTTTCCATTATAAGGACAGTAACAGTAGAATACAGTAAAACTCTTAAGACATCTCAAAAGGTAAGTAGGAAGTCTGATCAGCATAGTATTGGATAAAGTTGAATACATTAATTTTTTTGCATTTTTTCTTGGTTCCAAGTTGGACCTATGAAGCCTACAGCAGGGACTGACTGTTCAGATATCTAAGAAATTGGCCTTTCTGGTATGGTGGACAATATCTAAGTTATACTGTAGTGTACTATGGAAACCTTGATCCTATTTCCCATCCACTCCAGCATGGAGCATTTAGGTGGCACAGTGGAGAAAGTGCGATACCTGGAGGCAGTAAGACCTGAATTCAAATTTGACCTCAGATAATTACTAACTGTGTAACCCTGGGCAAGTCACTTAACTATGTTTGCCTCAGTTTGCTCATCTGTAAAAAGAACTAGAGAAGGAAATGGCAAACCATTCTATTATCTCTGCCAAGAGAATCCCAAATAGGGTCACAAATGACTAAAAAACAAAGGAACAACAATCCCAACCTGAAAGCTTGGCTTAGCTGCATTTGAGATGGCAGCCAGCATTTTCCATTACTTATTATAACTGACTTTGTTTCAATTTGTCTTGGAAAATTCTGCCCTCCTACTTTATTATGGAAAATTAAGTCAACAAAAGATAATGCTACCTGGAGTCCCCAATGCAGTTATATGGTCTGTGCTTTCCAGAAACTCACAGAATGATTCCATGAATTCCTGGCTGGAAAATATGGAAGCTTTTGGGTGCTAAGCATAGAATCCAATTCAGAGAAATATGATAAAACCCTTGGTTTTGGCATTTCACTCTGAAACTTCTTTCAGGCAGTGTCTCCAGAGAAATTTTTTCCCCTACGGGTCTTTCTAACCATTGGAAAAAGATGCAGTGATGACTGATGCATGATTCTGCTTTGATGATGTTCCCATTCATGAGAGACAAGGGGTTACTGCAAGAGGTTAATGCCTGCTAATTCAGAACAAATAAAAGAAAGTCATTTCTTCAGTTAGTGTGGACTTAACTCCTAGTATTCACTATGAGCATAGGTCACAGAGTTAAATCCTGCAGAACTGTGTTGAAGAAGGGGTTAGAAATTTTTATGATGCATAATTATATCTACACACCAGGATGGGCTGGTCTGGATTCTAAGTACTCCTGGCATTTTCACTTAAGCCCTGACCCCATGACCTTTGTAACATCATTATCATGCCAGGCAGAGGGAAGAACTCTGTCTGTGTAGGTTAGTCTGCTATATGAGGGAATTCTCTTGAGCTAGCTGTGTCTTTCTCCAAACTGGCTGAAGGCCGGCACAGTTATGCTTTTGGACAGTATTATGAGTGATTGATCAGTGATTTCAAGGGAGAGTCCTACATCATTGAAACTGAAATATAAAAAGTCCTCCCCCCTTGCTGCTTTCATGTGCTTATATTTTAGGTAAACTGTATAAGAAACATAGTACAAAGGACCAGTCAAGATGAGGTCACTTTTTTTCAAAGAAGTTTGCCTATAAAATGCTTTTTAAGATCTGAAAGTGCTACCTAAATATAAATTAGCACTACCATCACCACTGCAAAAATATCTACTACTACCATCACTACAATAATAACTATTAATACCATTATTACTACTAATACTACTATTACTGCTATTGCTACCACTATCACCACCATCCCACCCTGTCATCATTACTGCTACTATTATTACCACTACTACTTGGACTAGTGCATAATTTAGCAACAAAAATGAAGGTTAATTCCTTAAAATAGTCATGCTATAATTTATCAAAATATTATTGAACTTCCTCGTCAAAAATTGTCATTGTGCACTTATTATTATTGCTAATGCTAATGCCAATGATAAAATGGTAACAATTATAATGATGATGTTGAGAAGAAACAGAAAGAAAGAAAGAAAGAAAGAAAAAGAAAGGAAGGAAGGAAGGAAAGGAGGAAAGAAGGAAGGAAGGAAGGAGAAATGTAAAAGTAAAAAGAAAGAACTGCAAGTCATTTGAGGTGGAATTTGAATTTTGGAAACAATCAGCAATAATGTGAAACCAATTCTGGTGAAGAAAGTAGCTGATCAAAGCATTAAAACTAATGCATAAAGTAAACTTAAATGTATGAGTCGGATTTTCTATACAGTTTATAAATAGACTGCTGGGTTCTAAGGTCTAGTTCCTTCCCTTCTTAAATATTTGACTTTGGACAAGTCTCTAAATCTCCTAGAAATTTAGTTTCCTCATCTTTAAAATAAGAATAAAATAATCACCACACTTAATTTCACAAGATTGTTGTGCAGATTTAGTGAGATAATGTAAATGAAAGAGCTCTAAGAATTATATAACTCTAAAAAGGAATTCTTATTATTCTTAATATTTGAATACCCATATTTTAGTATGCATATGAGACAAAGAGTTATCTTATTGCTTGATATTAAACGAGTGGAAATGAGCAATGTATGGAAGATTTGAGTTCTAGTCCTGAATCCTCCACTTGTGATTCTGGGCAAATAATTTAATCTCTTTATTTCTTCACTATTTCATTTGTAAAATATAATGATAATATTTATATTACTTTCATCTCCAAGTTGCTCCAAGGAAAAGATTTTATGGATCATACAGAGGTATATTTATATGAACTTTAAATTATTATTATAACAAGGAAGCTAGAATCACATTTAAAAAAAACAATTGCAAAAATTCAGGATGAGGAAATCATAGAATTGGAATATCATAGTTTGAGAGCCAACAGAGAGATCCTTCGAGGCTATTTAGTCAAGCCCCATCATTTTACCGCTATAGATAATGATATTTAATGAGTTTATTTCACTTTTTCAAGGTCATACAGGCAGTAGAAGGACAGGCTTCAAACTTGGGTGCTCTGACTCCAAAGGCATCTGTAACAACATTTTCTACCAAAATTACAGCTAGGCAGAAAACACAGTGGCTAAGATCTTAAACTTGAGATCAAGAAGACTTCATTCAAATCCTGCTGCTGACATAAAACAGCTCTGCAAAACTAGGCAAGCTACTGAATCTCTATTAAACCTCAGTTTCCTCATCTTTAAAAATGGGATAAAAATAGCATATACCACATAGGGTTGTTATAATTATCAAATGAGCTTGCATATAAAGTGCTTTGAAAATCTTAAACTGTCACATGAATGTAACTGGTTATTATGCAAATGATGTGAATATTATAATGGACTACCAGTTATACATCAACAGTGAGACATGGCAGACAGGAAAGCTAATGTGATCATGATTAATAAAAACTGAGTCACCTAAATAATGGAGGTGATAATCCCACTCTACTTTACCTTGGTAAGGCCACTTTTAGAATAATACCTTCAGTTTTAGGCACTAGTGAGATTTATTTTTTAAAAATGATATAAAGAAACAAAATGGATTTCCACCTTGTTTAGCAAAAACCAGCACTGTCTAACCACTGCTGCATTTAACAATCTCTGCCATAATAATAACACTGACAAACTGGAGCATGGTCAAAGGAGAGAGGCCTAGATGCGTAGTGATTTGAAACCACAATCGGCAAGAAGCAGTTGAAGGAACTTAGGTGGTTAACACCTTAGGTAGTTAAGACTTCAGTTAACACACCATTGTCATCAAGCACGTGTGACTATTGTGCAGGAGAAATTGAATGTATTTACTTGGGCTTCAAGGACAAAGTTAGGATGACTTGTGAGAAATTATTAGAATTAGATGGAAGGAACAACTTCCCAATAACTAGAATCATCTCCAAAGGGAAGAGATTCCCTTCCTCCAGGTCTTTAGGAGCAGGCTGGAGGACTACTTTTTAAGGATATTTAATTTCCTAGTCACATGGGTATCAGAAGAAGTGACATAGAACATTCCTTTTCTTAAGTGATTTTGTAATTATGCTGGATTAGCTGGAGTGGAGGCCCCAGAGTGGAAAGAGGTAGAAAGACAAGGTTAAGTGAAAGAACTGGGAAGGGTAGGGAGAGGGGAAGAGAATTTGTCTCTCCAGGATTAATGTTCTGACCCTTATAAGTATCTCTGTATTTAGATACTTTCCTTCTTTCTGAAAAGTAATCCAATGCCATAATAAATGTTTCACAGATCAAAACATAGTGAGTAAGGTGAATTGGTTGGAGAGTGAGAAAATAGGGGCAAATGCTGATTTTGTTTTGAGTACTATTCAGTGCTCATATCGTAATACGAGCAAGGGAAAAACTAAAAAACACAACAGAGCACTAACAATAAAGTGTCAGTAGCCTCCTCCCCACTTTTTCCTGATTCTCTTCTCTGGGTTAGACTTATGCTACAAAGAAGATAACAACTACTTTCCCCTCATAGGAGAAATAGGAAAGGAGAGGGGGGAATCCAACATTTCTTTACCAAGTCTCAAAAACTACTTTAGGCAGAAACACTCCCCAGGGGTGCCCATGATTAATATTATTCAGAAGTTTTCTCCCATTTCTTTTTATAGATTTGATGGTAGTTCAAACGCACACCAAGCAAAAAACAAAACAGCACAAATTTCCTTGAAAACTTAATGCTGTTTAGCTTTCCAGTTTTTTTTTAAAGAAGAAAATTATTTGGTACACAGGAAAGAGCTAAATATCCAACTACCTTTATAGAAAGAAGAAATGTTCTCTAGATTCGAAACTTAACTAGAAAAAAGTGCTAAAAGAAATCATGAAAATATTGGCACCTGGTATTCCAAAAAACAAAACAAAACATTAGAAAACAAGGCTAATTTTCAACCACATTCATACATACATAAATATACAAATGTGCATGTGTGTCTGAGTGGATGTTGGTGTTTATATACACATGCTTGTGTATATATGTATGCACGAGTGTATATATATATATATATATATATACATATGTATATATATGTATGTATGTATGTGTGTATGTATCTAGATGTGTGTGTCTGTCTATAAACTGAACGTATTCTATTGCCTGCTTCCTTCTCTCATCCAGGGTAAGCAGTCAACATTCCTTCATGTACTTTTTGGACTACATATTGATATGTAGATAGATTAGAATAAACAAGTACATAATATTTGTCCATTTCATGATATAACTTCCATCTAAAGCTCATTCAGTAATAACTAGAGAAAGCAAACTAATACAACAGCATAAGTGGTGTCCTTTTATACCAACTAATTCAGCATAGTTCCAAGTAGGCATAGGGCTATATAAAATATTCCCTGCCAACTATTTGCTCTTTTTCCTATTATCTGTGTCTGAATTTATTTGTTATGGTCTTTGTACGAATGTATATATACATCTTGGGGGCCAATAGCAGGCGGCATGATGGAATAGAAATCTCACTGCCCCAGTGAGCAGTTTGGTGTCCTGGTTCTAATACTATACTGTTTAAGCTCCTTGAGGGCATGACATAGACATTATCTAAATCTATCATCCCTTATTTGGACACATTAGGCGCCTTATTTTTTTGCTGTGCTTCATTCTGGAAGAGGACCAAAATGACATCACTATGCTAAAGTCAAGTTTCAATGTGCCTGACAGTGGCTGATCAGATCAATGCTCCACCACAGGTTGGGCACAAATAGCCCATGTGAACATTTGGGGTGGATTCTCCAAATTTGAGCACCCTGTGTTTCCTTTGAGCTGTTTCAATTCTTCTCTGCTCATAGAGCACAACACCTTCTCTGATGTGGGCACGCCATGCTGAGCAATCCTGTGCCAGGGTCTCCCATGTTACACAATCAATTCCAAAGTTCCTGAGAGACCATCAGAGTGTCCTGGTATCTCTTCTTCTGACCACCGCGTGAATACTTGCCCTGTGTGAGTTGTCCATAAAACAGTGTTTTTGGCAAGCATATATTTTACATTAGAACAATGTGGCCAGCTCATTGGAGTTGCACTCTCACAAGCAAAGTCTGATGCTTGCCAGTTTAGTTCAAGTAAGGACCTCAGTGTCTAGTCCATTATCCTGCTAGATGATCTTCAGAATCTTCGTAATACAATTCAAATGGAAGTGATTCAGTTTCCTGGCATGGCACTGACAAACTGTTTAGGTTACATAGGCATATAACAATGAGGTCAGCATGAAGTCTCTGTAGACCTTCAGTATGGTAGTCAGTCTAATACCTCTTTTCTCACATACTTTCCTTCAGCACCTCCCAAACATTGAACTAGCCCTGGCAATGCATGAGTCAACCTCATCATCAGTGTGTACATCCCTAGAAAGTATGCTACCAAGGTAAGTGAACTTATCCACAGCATTCAAAACTTCTCCATTTTCTTCAACTGATGGTTCCATGGATAGATGGTGTGGTAGTGACTGATGGAGCACCTGGGTTTCCTTGGTGTTAATTGTTAAGCCAAAATGAGCACAAACAGCAGAGAATTGATCCATACTTTGTTGCATCCCAGCTTCAATTTGGATTTAAGTGAGGTGGAGTTACAATAAGTCATTGGTCTCACTCTCTCCTCCAGAGTCATCACAGTCCAGTGGAAGGACAGAATGCAGTGGGTGACCTTAGAGTCTTCAACATCTAACTGAGCTCCAAGCACTCCACAGCACCCGCTTCAGCTGCCTCTACGGCTGTTGGAACAAACTGTTCTTATTTACCCATTCTACAATTCTCACCAATGGGCTTGAGACCCCTTGATTACTCTCCACCTGGTTTAGCCCATCTGCCAAATCAGTTTACCGGGTGTGGCCATGGCGTGTGCTACAGCTTCTTGGAGTGACAGATGAAAGTTGGGTAGAACAGGTGGAAAGCAGCCCTGAAAGGGGCTCAGCAGCCATCACACCAGAGGTACCAGTTCCCCCTGAACATGCCCTACACGCCAAGTGCCTTATAAAAGTGTTTTAGAAGGAAGGAATCAAACATTTATTAAGTACCAATTATGTATTAGGCCCTGTATTAAGCTCTTTACAAGTATCTCATGTCGGCTTCACAAATATCCTGGGAGGTAGGTGCCATTATTACCCCTCTTCTGGGAGGAAACAAAAACAAACCGAGGGGAACTGAGTATCTCAGGTTGGATTTGAACTCAGGACTTTGAATCTCAGGCCCCTTCCTCTATTCAATGAGTCACCTCATTGCATGTTGTATTGCACTGTATAGCTGTCTTTAACAGAGTCGATTCACTTCTATGAGCCTGTTTTCTCAGTTGTCAAGGAGAAATAACAGCATGGATACTATGTACCTCATGGGGAGTGTTAGGAAGAAAGTGCTTCGTAAATTGTAAAGCATGACATCGATGTGAATTATTGACCTTGTTAAGAGGTTGGTTTTGTTGAGAGTTTGTTTTTTTGAGAGAGAGATAAAGGGGAAAAGTTGAAAATTTTAAAAAAGGTTGGTCCAAATCTTCCTGAGTTTCATTGAGTTTACAGAGCTGTGAGCATCATCTCTGGACAAAATTCCCATTGATGTCTACAGAGGTTGATTTGTGTGTGTGTGTGTGTTTTTCCCCCCCCTGTTTGTTCCTCATTCTTTTTAAAATAACATTTGCTCAGCATGGAGGTCTTAAAAATGGATGTTCCATGGAACAAAACAAATTGTTTTGAAAAGTGCTGTTTGAAGAATGTGAAATCCCTTACTCCGATTACCTCCAACCTTTCCTGCTTATATATCGTGAATACACTGTTGATTACATGTTGTCTCTCCCGTGAGACTGTGAGATCTTTGAGATCAGAGACTCTCTTTTGTCTTTCTTTGCATTCTCAACACTTTAATACAATGTGTGGCACATAGTGGTCTTTCTGACCTAAAAATTTCTTGGGTCTCTTTAACTATCAATATAAATAGGTGCTTAAATTGTCATTTCTGGAAATAGATGATAAAAGTAAGTTGTTGACTAAATATAACCAGTAATATGGAGATGGTTCCACACACCCCAAAACTTAGGCAATGAAACTGGCTACAAATTAACATTGGAATCGATCCTTCTAATGACATTTTTTTCCTGACATGGAAAAATTATCAACAAAAATAAACTTGTAAAAGGAGTATACTCGTTATAAATTATAATTAACAACCAACCTGGGTACTTAACTTTCTATCAAAACATTATTTTAGTATTTTGACATATTTTAACATTTAACTTAATGAATTATCCTTCTTTTATTATATGACTTTTATTTCAAAGCCGTAAATATGTAAATTAAGCCACTCATTATTTGTGTGGTTAGGGAAAGTGGCCATATATATTCCCAAAGAATCAGAAAATCTCACATTTGGATTTTAGCTTTGAAGTCACTTCATCTGACCTGTACCATGTCCCTATAACTATACCCTCTAACACCTGACAAGTTACTTAGCATTTCCTTGATGACTTCTAGTAGATAAGAATTCATCATTTCCTGAGGCAACCTATTTCTCTTTGCAGTAATTCTAAATTTTAGTCATTTTTAATTTTGTTGAGTTAGCTCTTGCCTATAGGAGACTCCTACCCAATGTTTCTAGTTCTTCCCTCTGAGCCCAAACAGAACAAGTCTAAGCCCTCTTTCACAAAACAGATCTTCAAATACTTGAAGACATCTATGGTGTTATAGATTTATATATAGTACTATATGTGTTTGTGTGTGTGTATATATATATATATATATATACATATATATATATATACATATAAATGTATACATACATTATCTATACTATAAGACATCTGTACTCCAATAGTCACACACTGAGCACAAGAAATTTCCAAGTACCTAACAAAAGTCACTAGGATTACATTTGTGTGCATAGTGAAGTGTTTCTTTAGTACAGTTAAAATTGTATATACCTCATTGAATATGAGACAAATATTGTCTAAGTAGTGACCTGACTGAATATGGAAGGAATCCCACAAATCAACTAGAAGACCATAGGCCAACATCAGAGCCATCAATTCAGCAAAGCATATTTTCAGCATACTATTAGGATCCTTAAAAAACCGCATGGGATTGTTGCCACATCTTGTGTGTGTGTGTGTGTGTGTGTGTGTGTGTGTGTGTGTGTGTGCGTGCATACATGCAAATTTCTGTATCAAAAACATGTCAGGAGGTAGGAGAAAGCAGTAGAGTACAGCTTTCCCCCAAAACTATTCCAACATGAGACATAGTCATTATTAGTAAATCCAAGGTAAAGTCACAAAGACTCATTATTACAGCTCAGATTAACAGAAGCAAAGCACATTTTTAAGCCTAAAGGTTATCAGTCAAAGCCTTCCAGTAAAAGAACAAAACTGGAGGCTGCAGTTGTGAAGCAGGGAACAAAGTCATTTCCTATCCCACAGTTTCTGGTCTGAAGGTGCAAAAACAGGAGGAAAATGACACCTCTTTCTCTTATACACAAGATGTGTCATAGTGGACTGAGGAAGGAATCTGCTGCTGGGAATGGGAAACTATATCAAGAAAACGAGTGGCTGTGGGTTGTGTACTGTACTGGAGAAGGAGCTGGAACAGAAATGAGTATTAGCCATGCTGCCATAACTTTTTTGTGGAGTCTTAAATTCAACCTCTTTATCCTAAGGTTTAAACATTTATCCTGAGGTTTAAAGCTGAATGACCTGGGCAGGAAAGTCAGGCCAAATGGGAACTTGCAGTTTTGTTTCTCTAAACCTGCAGAGTTTTCCAACTAGTTGACATGGGACTGAAAACAAGCAGACCTCCAAATGGGGGAAAGACTTCAGTAGAGTTGCCCAGACTTAAGCAAAGGCCAACAATTTGAAATAGCTGAGAATAAGAGAGCAGCAATTAGACACTGGCATAGATCATACTGCTTTGGGTGCACTGTTTCTTAGGTGAGGTATTCCTCAGATCCTTCAAGAATATACCAAAATAAAATTACTACAGAAAACAGAATCAAGATGCCAGAAATTACAAATTGGGATCAAATAGGGGCTGGACATTCCTTCTGAAAGCTCACAGAGTCTAGACCTAATATAAAAATCCAGTTTGAGAAAGTAACATGTAGGAACATACAAAATATTATCCCATATAAAGAGCTATGATGGTGAAAATGTCACTCAAAACATAAACCTAGAAAGAGAAAATGATTTTAAAACAGTTATAATAAAAATGTCAAAGAAAAAAAATACAGCTTAGACATAGATTGGAGGAAAGAAATCAAGAAAAAGAAATTGAAAGATGATTTTATAAATGAAATAAGAACACTAGAGGAAAACAACAAAGGAGTCAGGGTTTTGGAGGGAAAACTTAAGAAGAAAATAAATACTTAGTTTAAAATGTACAAAACATTATCCAAGTCAGAGGATCCTTGAAAGCTACAATAGACCAAAGAGAAGATAATGACTTTAATGACACAAAAAGACATGTTAAAATAATGACAAAAGACAGGAAAATAGAACTCTTTGAGAAATAAAACAAAATAATATCATATGGATTATATGTATGCATATATGAAGTTATGCAAAATATACTTACATATTAGTAATGTTGCAAAAGAAAATGCACACACACAAGATTAAAGTAAAAAAAGCATGCTTCAATTTGCACTCCATCATTTTTCTCTCTGGAGGTGGATAGTATTTTTGCATGGGTCCTTTGGAATTATCTTAGATCCTTATCTTTATGAGAATAGCTAACTCTTTCATAGTTGATCATTCTTATAATATTGTTATTTTGATGAACAGAATTCTCTTGGTTCTGCTCACTTCACTTTGTATGACTTAATTAAAGTCTTTCCAGGTTTTTCTGAAACATCTTGCTCATAATTTCTTATAGCACAATAGTTTTCCATCACAATCATATGCCACAATTTTTAAAATTGATTTTCAAATTCTTTGCTACCAAAAAAAGCATTGATTTAAATATTTTTATACATATATGGTCTTTTCCCTTTTTGTCTGATCTCTTTGCAATACAGAGCTGGTAGTGCTATTGTTGGTTCAAAAATGCACAGTTTTATAGCTCTTTGGTCATAGTTCTAAATTGTTCTCCAGAAAGGTTAGACAAGTTCACAACTTCCCCAATAGTGCATTAGTGTCCCAATTTTTCCATATCGCCTACAACATTTGTCATTTTCCTTTTTTTCATGTTAATCAAGCTGATAAGTGTAAAGTGATATCACACAATTGTTTTAATTTTCACTTTTCTAATCAATAGTAATTTAGAGTATTTTTAGGTGACTATTGATAGCTTTGAATTCTTTTGAATACTGCCTGTTCATATTCTTTGATAATTTATCAATTTGGGAAAGATTCTTATTATTATGAATTTGATTCACTTTCCCATATACTTGAGAAATGAGGTCTTTATCAGAGAAAACTAATTTTTCCCAGTTTTCTGTTTTCTTCCTAATTTTGGCTTTATTTGTTTTGTCTGTGCAAAAAAATTTAATTTAGTGTAATTAGCATTATTTATTTTACTTCCCCTGGTTCCCTCTATCTCTTGTTTAGTTATAAATTCTTATCAATAGATCTAACAGATATATTTTTCCATGCTCCTTTGATTTATTTATGGCATCATTCTTTATGTATATGTCAACAAGTTATATTTTCAAAACTGGGAAATAATTTACAATAAATGAATAATAAAAGAAATTATATATATGTATATAAAATTTTCTTTATTATTACACACACACATATTTGCTGAATTATTTGCCAATAAAATAAACCATCTAAAAAAGAGAGATATCTACAAAAAATATAAAACATCCACAATAACAAAATACAAAAGACCACATTCAAATAAATATAGAGGAAAAAATTGCAAGCCATAAATTAGCTCCCAAAGGAAAAATCAAACCAGGGCCAAATGAATTAACAAATGGATTTTATCAATTATTCACAAGTGATTAATTCCAATATTACACCAGTAGTTTGAAAAAGTTGCAAAGAACTCTTACTTTTGCAGGACATCTTTCTATGAAATAAATATGATTTTGATACCTAAATCAATGAGTCAAAAAGAGAAAGGAAACTACAGAACAATATTCATAACATTGAAGCATGAAATATAGATAAAATATCATCGGACATTACAACTACATATCTCATAGAAAATACTATGATAAATTTGGAATTATACCAGAAATACAAAATTAGCATCCATTGTAAACACTATTATTTGATAGTCTGCTGAAAATGCTAAATATAAAAATATAGTTCAAGAGAAAAAACCTGAAAGAATAAGAATAAGCAGAGTATTAAACAATTATCACTTTTGCCAATGATACAATGGTTTACTTACCTAAATCTAGTGAAAACTAAATAATAATAATAATAAAAACAACACCTACACCATAATTGCAAAATATGAAGCAAATTCATAACCGTAACAATGATAAACATTTTCATATATTGCTCGCCCAAATCCCTGCAGAAATAGAGAATCTCCATTTAAAATAATAAACAATGTATAAAATACAACCCACCTGCTAAGGCACGTTCATAGTGAATGAGAAGACCCTTATACACTTTATGTAGCTAGATTGTGAAGTGTGCAGTCAGGTGAGATAGTTGATATAGCACTGGGCCTGTAGTCATGAAAACCTGAGTTCAAATCTCTCCTCAGACACTTACAAGCTATGTGACCCTGAGCAAATAACTCACCTCTGTTTGACTCAGTTTGCTTACCTGTAAAAACATGATGTAATAATAATAATAATAATAGCACCTACCTAAGAAAATTGATGATTAAATTAAAGAATAAGTTAAAATCACCTGCCGCATAGTAAGCACCATGTAGCCTCCTCTGTATACTTTCTCTGATTTCCAAGTTGCTATTTACTGTGATAAATGAGTTTATTCACTATTTGCTTATTTGCCATGTGCGTTCTTTGAAGAATTGAAATCTGGTGGGAAGGGAGTTAAGCTTTGGACATCTATAGCTTGGGATGTTCCTTCTCCATAAAAGGATATTGATCAAGAGTGCACCTTGAAATGAAAAATTACATCCCCTAGACAAACGATATTTAACGGAACAGACTGTTTCCGTAATAAAGATAATGGAATGGATGCTTCATCAAATGAGATAATAATTATAAAATATTTAGCATAATGACTGACACATAATAACAGCCTTATGAAAATTAACTATTATGTTGTTGTTATTATCTAGCACCTTCTTTCTCCAGGCATCTGGATTCTGGTTCCAAAGCCACTGCTGCTTTCTTGAAAGGAATCAAAGTCTCCCTTGGAAGAGGGTGGTGGGAGGAGAATAGAGATATCTATTGTTGGCTCCCTCTGAGTCAATATAGTCTCCTGTAGAAACATATGGCTTACATGAGCAAAACATAGCAACACACTGCACATAATCACATAGTTAAAATTAAAAGAGAAACAGTTAACTAGGAAAAATCCTTTGCAGCATTTTTTCTCTGATAAAATGTTATCTAAGAAATACAGAAATAGTTTTTTTGTTGTTTGTTTTTTGTTTTTTGTTTTTTTGCTTTTTTCAGAGAGGGGAAGGCTGGGCAATTGGGGTTAAGTGACTTGCCCAAGGTCACACAGCTAGTAAGAGTTAAGTGTCTGAGGCTGGATCTAAACTCAAGTCCTCCTGACTCCAGGGCCCATGCTGTATTCACTGCAACAACTAGCCGCTTCTAGAAATAGTTTTCAAAGCAATATGTCAACTTAATTTTATACTTTAACAAAAACCTATATTCCATAGAGAATAATGGTTTCATATGCCATCTTCTTTTTCTTTTATCTCTGTATGGAGAGAGAGTTATCACATATATAGTTTTATTCATATAGCCATATACAATATAGAAATAAAGAATTATTATATGTGTACATATACTAATATACCTGCATTTCATGAATAAGTATATGTATGATCATAAGTAACCTATAGGCAGGTATATGCATAAGCACTTATATGTGCATATCATATGCATATAAATAGGCATTTGGCAAAGGAACACAGAAAAGACGGGGAATAGAAGAGTCACAAAGACAACTTTTCCAGCCCTTTTAGTAAACTTCTTATTAGTAATAATTGTATATTATCATAAAGACTGTATCACTGGTAGAGCTCAGTATTCGTACTCCCTGGAGGTATGACTAATCAATTGCTTAACAGAGATCAATATATTCAATACACTGTATGGGCTCTAGACATACATTACTATAAGACATATTGTCTACTTTCAAGGAGTTTACAGTCTAGTTGGGGCACAAGTTATATATCCATAAGAAAATAAAAGCAGTACAAGAATTAGGTAACAAGATAAAACATTACCCCTTTGGGAGTTTGGTTTCCTCATCTAAATAAAAGAGAGTTGTGCCTGTTGGTTTCTAAGATCCATTACAGAATTAAATCAATGATCCGAAAAATTCTATAGTCATCACTGTACCTTTCCCAGCTCTTTCCATGTTGCATTGCACATAGTGAAAGTATAGACACTTTCTAAATTTCTTCTGAGATTCTGGAATGACAACCTGAAAGATCCCAAATTATTGCAATATTCTCCCTGTTAAAGAAAAGAACCCAAAGTTGATAAATGAGGTATTGAGGGAATGATAAACTAAAACATCTACTCCTACACCCAGAGCTGAACAGCGACTAAATTGTATGAATTCCTTCTGTTTCTTCTCTATGTTCTGTCCTCAAAGCCATGATACCTTTTTGTTCAGATAGCAGCCCATCCCTTGTGGTCTTCATGTATTATACAGGTCAGGAAAGGTAAATTATGTTTACACCAATCACTTTTGGAACTGACATAAACAGAGAGTCAGCCACCTTCTTGTTGACATGTGAGGGCATCAGGAAAGAGTAAAACCACTTTGTGTGGGATACTGGGATCTTGGAACTTGGCAATGTCTTCACAAACTGAATCATGTTCTGTGACCCAATTGCTGCCAGACTATGGGTAGATTCTCTGTTTGCCCAAGCAAAAAGAAATCTCAAGTGCAGGGAAGCTGCTATTCAGGCCCAGAAAGAAGAAAGACAGTTGGGCAGGAGGTGAGGGAGCTCAGCAGGAGGGCTTTGCCCTGATGATCCCACCTACAGTATCTATAGACAAGTTGAATGGAGGTGTCCCTGCAGCTCCCTTGCAAGATAGCCCAGCTCATGGCTGAAACTGCATCCCTGACAACCACAGATACAATTCAGAAATTATTACATTCAGTGTTCAAATGGACTTTGAAAAATTTATTTCCATTGTGTTCATTTTTATTTAATTTGTGGGAGGATTTTTTTGACAGATGAAAAGAAAGGATAAAATACAATAAATGTTACAGATTCAAGGGCTTCTGCCACCTCCCTCCCTGTATAAGAAGATTCCAACATCAAGTCCCTTCCCATAGGTTTTATGAACCTATTTGGCCATGTTTGTACAGTTTAGTCCTAGTCTAAAGTGACATTTCTTTCTCCAGTCTTGAACAAGCATTCAAGCCTAGGAAATATCCTAGGTGAGAATGTGGTGAGGCCCCTGGAACTAAGAGTTTCCCACCAACACACAATTACTGACTGTCAGGAGACAGAATGACAAATTTTACATACAATAAGAATGACTAAGGGGTAGAGCCAAGATGGCTGCGTAGGAGCAACAAGGTTCCACAATTCCCACATAGCCACCTCAAATACCCATAAAATATGACTTTAAACAAATTTTAGGGCCACAAAACTCACAAAAATACACCTCCCACTGAAGGCAGCTCAACAGGAAGGGCTCATCACAGCGTGCTGGGAAGCTAATCCAGTCCAGTCTTAAACTGTGGCTTGGCCCCAGGGTGGCCAGGAGAAGCTACAGCTGAAGCCTTCAGGAAATTGGATCAGTGGCAGCTGTGGCAGTTTCCAGACTTATCAAGACATAAGAAATAAGGACTAAGTGAAAGGTTAGTGGAACACAGTTAAATTTGGGGGAGAGAAGCACTCCAGCCAAACTGCCCCCAGGGCAAGGAAGAGGAGGCCCTGCAGCCACCTTCACATGGCTGCTTCAGAAGTTCCCTGCCTGCAGACTGCAGGGGGGCCAAGCAATCATTCAGAGGCTAAGTGACCTTGTGTTGAGCCACCTGGATCCGGATTGTGGTCTTGGGTGGTGGTCCTGGGGTACTTTTTCAGTGAGCCAAAGCTGGTAGGGGCTGCAAAAAAACAGCAGCCTCCTAATAGCTCCAACAGCTGTGAAACCCCAGCAATTTCAGACAGAGCTTTCCCCTCTGGAAGCAGAGTTCCACAGAGCTAAAAAGTCAAGTAATTTACCTGCAGCATGGTCAGGCAAAGGAAGCAAAATAAGAACAGCAACTGAACTTTAGATTCCTTCTTTGGGGACAAAAAAGATAAAAGTATGGAACAGGAGGAAAACAATACAGTCAGAACTCCCACACCAAAAGCTTCCAAGCAACATGAAGACTGCCTATAGCCATAGAAAAGCTTAAGAAGGATTTTGAAAACCAAATAAGAGAAGTGGAGAGAAAATTGGGAAGAGAAATGAGAATGATGCAAGAAAATCATAAAAGAGAGTCAACAACCTCACTGAAGAAAATAACACCTTAAAAAAATAGATTAACTCAAATGGCAAAAGAGGCCCAAAAAGCCAATGAGGAGAAGAATGCCTTAAAAAGTCAAAATTGCCAGAGGGAAAAAGAATCTCAAAAGCTCGCTGAAGAGAATAATTCCTTCAGAATTAGAGTAGAGCAAATGGAAGCAAATGACTTTATGAGAAATCAAGATACTATTAAACAGTTCCAAACAAATAAAAAAATAGAAGGCAATGTGAAATATCTCCTTGAAAAAACCACTGACCTGGAAAAATCAATCCAGGAGAGACAATTTTAAAATTTTTGGAGTACCTGAAAGCCATGATCAAAAAAAGAAACTAGAAAGCATCCTTCAAGAAATTTTTGAAGAAAATTGCCCTGATATTTTAAAACC
>CM053580.1:271643889-271663889 GCA_028627135.1 Pseudochirops cupreus | reverse complement strand
ATTGTATTAATTTTGATAAATTCAAAGGCATACAAACGTAATCAACCTTTTCCATTACTCAATAAAGTCTCCTTGTTCCGAAAAATATTTCTATAAAGTTTTGATGTGCTTGTCAGGTTCTCTGACAATGTCTTACAAGATTCTTTCTGCTTTTTGATGATAAATTTTCCTGTAGCTACTTGGAATGATAATCAATTGATTTCATGCATATTGTAGGTATTTTTTTAAGGGCCTTTCAAACTTTGTTCTAATTCATTTTGTAGTGGGGAAAATGTTCATCAACACTGATATTTCATTGGTTTCAATTTCTTTAAATGCTTAATTGCCATAAAGCTTTGATATCAAAATGCCAATAAGCCACTTAGCACATTCAAGTTAGAGCTTTCCTCTTAGTAGCTTGATGTGTAATGAATTTTGCTGGTGAAGACCAACTGGAAGTTTCTCCTTGATCCATATTTTAAATCTTGCCTCTAGAAACAAGCTTAAGTTTTCAGTCTTTATCATTTCTTAGCATGTTAAGAATTTGACACTTATCAAGACCACAGGGTATATTTTACCATTGAACAAGATTCTATGAGATAAAGGTGCTGTTCCATGTGTTTTTATGGGGCTAAATAGCTTAATATCATTCATGTACATCACATTATTAATATAATGCTTCACTTTGACTCTATAATTTGAAAAGCATATGCAGTCATATTTAAAAGAATTGATGTTGGATTAAAAATTAGAATCATATATATAATGTTAGTGGAGTATTTCAAACAGATGGTTGCATGTAAACATCAAATACTCTAGTGTCCTTATTAAACTTAGGTTTATTTTATATATTT
This sequence comes from Pseudochirops cupreus, assembly GCA_028627135.1. Lineage (NCBI taxonomy): Eukaryota > Metazoa > Chordata > Mammalia > Diprotodontia > Pseudocheiridae > Pseudochirops > Pseudochirops cupreus. The sequence continues at coordinate 271,663,056 of CM053580.1, read as the reverse complement.
GCAGTAAATAAATAAGCCTTCAGTGTAGAATTAAGACAAGGGCTTTACAGTAATTAGGAAAGGCAGCATGGATATGACAATGTTGGAAGTGGGTTTGTTTGATAATTGCTGAAGTGATAATAAGTTTTTTTTTCATACCTCTTCGGTATATTGGCCCATGTGTTTTATTCCTCCAGCAGAATATTTTCTTTTATGTGTTTATAAATTTTTCAAATGATTTATCCAAATTATTAAAATTATTTTAAAATTATATATTACATACAAAGGTACACTGATCATTTTCTTCACAATAGCCCTGAAAGGTAAAGGGTATGAACATTATTTTCTATATTTTAAAAATAAGAAAACTGACACCCATAGAGATTAATAAATTTGTCTATTGCCATATGGATACTAAAGGAACAGAGGAACCATTCAAAAAGTACTTATTAATAAATTAAAATATACCTGATACAATAATGAAATTTCTTTCACAAAGAAATTATATTCTAATATTCAAATTTTGAAAGGCCTTAAAATAAATGCCTATAATATGCATGAAATCAATCAACTATCATTCTAAGGAGCTTCAGGAAAATGTCATCAAAAGGCAGAAAGAATCTTATAAGACATTGTCAGAGAACATGATAAATAATAAGTGTGTATCTATGTGTGCAGGTTTATAGGAAGAAATACAAAGTAGTTTAAAACCAAGTAGTTTGATAAGGAGGCCCTAATAATTGAGGGGGCCGGGAAAGTCTTCATGTACAAAATGATATTTGAGATGTGTCTTGAAGAAAGTGAGTTATTCTATGAGGTGGAGGTGAGGAAGGAATTAATTTCATTTCTGAGACTAATTATGAGAAAGTACAAATACACAGAGATGATAAATGGAGTGTCTTGTGTGAGGAAGAAAGCATGCACCAGTCTGGCTAGATCACAAAGTACAGTAGTTGGAGTGACATCCATTGAAGTTAGAAAGACAGGTTAGGAAAAAGGTTGCATAGGGCTTTAAACACTAAACATCAGAATTTATACTTGATTACAGAGGATATAGGAAGTTATTAGAGTTGCTCAGATAGGGGAGTCACATGGTCATATACAGGCTTAAAGAAAACCATTCTGGAGAGGATTCTGGTAAAATAGATGAATAGGTCAGAAAATTCCAAACTCTCAAGATTTTCCCCCACAAAGAGTTAAAATAGCACCTTAGGGTGAACAAAGTACGGATGGAGATAAATAAGAATAGGGGCACAACCCAGATCTTCCTGGGACAATTTGAGAAGATTGGGAGAAAAATCTTAGGACAAGGTTTGGTCCCTGTAAAGAGTAAGCAGCTCTGGAATAGGTTCTGTTTTAATAAGCCTCAAGTCCCAGGGTTGGTTTGCGAGGCTACCTCAGGCCCCAACAACAGGAACTTTTTACCCCCAGAATAGTGAGGGGTATTGGGCATCAGAGCCTAGCAAGATCTCTGCTGATAAGGAACACCAGACCTAGCTGTATGTGAAGAGTAGCAGGGGCGAGAAGGAACAAGCACATGCCAGATGAATGCAGAAGCAGTGGGGCAGAAAGTCCCTGGTTGTGGGCATTTGCATGAAGTTGCAAGTTTGGCTTTGGTTCCAGGATAGAGGGCAGAACTGAAGATCTGGGGCAAGAGGCACCATTTCACACACTCCAGGGCTAGAGGTGATTCCAAAAAGTAACATCAAATGGTCACCTGCCCAAGAGGAATTCATAGAAGATCTTTAAAAAAGACTTTAAAAATCGAATGACAGAGATGGAGGAAAACCCAAAAAAGAAAAAAAAATAAGAATGATCCAAGAAAAACAATAAGGTATGAAAAGAAATTCAATCCATTAGAAAAGGACACCCATAATCTTAAGAAAGAAAATAACACCTTGAAAATTAGAACCAGGCAAAGTGAAGGCATCAAAATATCAAGAGATCAAGAAATGCTTAAACAAAATATGAATAATGAAAAATAGAAGAGAAAGTGAGACATAAGAAAAATAACAGATGTGGATAGATCAAGAAGAGAAAATATAAAAATAACTGGACTAACTTAAAGTTACGATCAAAAACAGAATATTGACGCAATAATACAAAAAATAATTAAAGAAAATTATCCTGAAACATTAGAACAAGGGGAGAGGGGAGGAGAAATAGAAAAAAAAATCCACCAATCACCACTTAAAAGAGGTCTTATGAGGAAAACCGTAGACAAATTCTGAAACCCTCAGCTCAAGGACACAATATTAAAAGCATCAAGATTAAAACAATTTAAATGTCATGGTGACACAATTAGAATTACACAAGACCTAGCAGCAGAGACATTAAAAGACTTCAGGTCTGGGAACACAACATATTAAAGAGGAAAAGAACTGGGGCTCTCGCAGAAAATATTATACCCTGCAAAGTATCATTCTGAATGAAAAAAAAAATGGAGTGGCGGCTGGGTGGCACAGTGAATAGAGCACTGACCCTGGAGTCAAGAGGACCTGATTTCAAATCCAGCCTCAGACACTTAACACTTACTAGCCATGTGACCTTTGACAAGTCACTTAATCCCAATTGCCCTGCCTTCCCCCCTCCAAAAAGCAAAAAAAAAAAAAAAAAAAGAAGCAAAAAATGGATATCTGATAAACTCTCAGACTTTCAAGTCTTTGTTTAAAAATATCCTGAACTAAATAGAAGATCCAACATACAAGAACCAAGAGAGATATAAGGCACATACCAAGGATTGGTTATAAGAGATCATAAGGACAGACAGCATACTTTTTTGTATATGTAAAATGTATGTCTAAGATTCTTATTAATAATTGGGTAGTTCATAAGAAAAATTGGGGTAAACCTCAGTATGATATGAATTCAAAAATAAAGGCATTTAAGAACAATTAAAAAGAGTAAATATTTTATACAAATGAGGTACAAGAGGAAGAATCAATACAGAGGAATTAGATTGGAGAGGAGGGCTTGTAGTTCTGGTAACCTTTCACTGGGAATGGGTTTAAGAGGGAATAATACATATATATATTTAGAAGAGGATTCTAAATGTGGAAGGAAAAAATGGTAGAGGCATAGGGAGTGGGGAGAGAGCAAAGGAGGCATCTATAGAGGGGGGGCTAAGGGAATACTAAAAGTGGGGTATAGAAAGGTGGTTAGATTTATGGGAGTGGGAGGATAGGGGAGGGATCCTTGGAGGGGAGTAGGCAAGTCATAGAAGGTCATGGTAGTGGGTAAAATTAAAGTACAGGAGGGATAGGAAACAAGAGACACACAAACATAATAAAAAAGATCAAGAGTAGAATATGTTTGAGAAACTATATGTTTATATATGTATGTATATTTGTGTATGTATATATTTATAGCTATTGAGAAATATATCTAAACTTTAATCGTAGCCTTCTGGGGGGAAGTAGGGGAGGGAAAAATGAACAAAGTAAAAAAGTGCACAGCAGAGAACAAAAGACAAACTTACAAGGAAATAAATCTCAATACAATGAGTATTGTTTATCATACAGGTTTCTGAAAATGAAAATTTATTGTTACATATTTTGAATCCTCTCTTATGTTCTGCTATGCATATGACATGTTTTTTTGTTTCTTTGTATTTAAGTTCCAATATTTAAGTTTTATTTCTTTTCTCTATTCTATATTTGTGTTCTAACCCCTGAGTCTAAAATTTAAAAAAAAAATTCATTAACAATAAAATTTAAAAAAAACCTTTTTTTAAAAAAGAAAAATCATTCTGCAAAAATTCAGAAGATGGATTAAAATGAAGAAAGATTTAATGTAGGAAGCTTAGTTTTAAGGCTGTAACAGTGATCTAGGTGAGAAAGCTGATAAGAATTGTTGAATTCTGGTGGTAGTCATGTGAACATAAAGAAAGATTTAGATGTGGAAGATTTTGTGGTAGTAGAAACCTTAAGAAATGTCAATGGTTTGCATATGTAGGGTGAAGGAGAATCAGCATCAAGAATAACACTGAGATTGTAAATTTAAAGGTCTAGAAGAACAGTGTTATCTTCAGTAGTCATAAGGAGAGGTGATGTTATGTATACAAACACATACACATACACATACACATACATACATACATATGTTGTATCAATATACATATATACACACACACAGAGATATATATATGCACATGTAATATGTATGCACACATAAATACATACACACCTATATATAATAGGTATTATTTTTATTATCATTATATAGAAAAACAATATAAAAGCTCCTCCAGCCAGTAGATGGTGGTGTAGTCTGTCTCAATGATTTCTCTAGGTTCTTCTACTGTCTTCTGGGTACATAATTAGAATTAATATTTTTTTACTATTTCATTTTCACTGCAGAATTGTACTTTGCTTTGTTCTTCCTACCTTGGAACTTTTTTATATTATGTTGTAATACTTCCAGGGGTTTCATATCACATTAAAACAACAACAACAAAAAACCTCCAAAGCAAGTATATAGCACTAAATGGTTTAATAATCTAGCACAGATATCTTCGTTTAATAGAAAAAAACACCAGTTTTTGAGTCAAAACTTAGTAGTTTGAATTCTACCATGAGCTGTGCGGCTTTATGAAGATTACTTCCCATGCTAAGCCTTTGTTTATTTGTAAAATGAAGAAATTGAATGCTATGCAGTCTGAAAGTTCAGAATGGCATTAAAAGAAAGCTGAGGCATTTTGGGCAAAGGTGAGGCCCTCATTTATAAATCCCCAGAAAAGAATATGGGACTTATCTCATGGGGAGGAAAATTGTGTTACCTGTTTATTGGATACTACAAGTTCATTACATTTACATTTATAAGGTAATGAGATTACCTTGTTCCTATTATGCATTTTTACCTGGAGTGTAAGGCTGGAGACTTATCCTTTTCCTCCACATTTATTAAGACTTTAATATGAATTTTATAATTAGAAGGTTTCAGAAAGAAATTCTATATAAGGAGAAAAAAATAGTTAAGGAGAGTTATTTTTGCTAAATATTCCCTATATTGAAACCAGGTTAGGTAAATCCCAGAGTCCAAGGTTGTTGAACACAAATTATGTACATCTTCTAGTCACTCTACTAGTTATAATCACCAAAAAACTTTGCCAAAAACAAACACAAATTGTTCTTCAAACTGCAAAATGGTAAACTGTACCCATATTGACTCCCGACAAAGCCATGATGAGTTCAGAGAAAAGAAGAATGACTCCTGATCACCACCAGTGTAGGAAGGAAAGAAACAAACCACAAATATATATTATGTTAAAAAAAACGCTTGACCACTCTAAATAAATAAAAACACAAAAATCTGAAAATACAGTAAGAAAGATTCTCTTGTAGGATATTAGAATCTGACTGACCACGCATACCAAGCACATACCCTGAAGTAGGGCTAGGCAGGCACTCTCAGAGAATGAAAAGGATCCAGGAACAAGGGAGGTGAGGAGAGAACACAACTGTGATTCTGGGCTTTGGCTTGGCTGATTAATCATTTGAAAACTGGCACAGGAGGATGGTAATGAGGGGCCTGATTGCAGCACAAATTGGCCCATCGCAATGCAGAGCATCCAAAATAGTTAAGAGGCTGATTTCTTCAAAACCAGTGGGCAGTGACAATAAAGGGTCCCTTTGCCATGCTGAGAGGCAAATAATCGGCTCCCCTGCTCCCCCACTATTTTCTCAAAATGTGTTTAGATCACTAATGAAAATGAATCTGGAGGCGTCCTATGGGTCAACATTTTGCACATCAGAAAAGCACTATACGTTTCTACCCAAGCGACAAGTCTGCTCAGAAACCATGCAGGGCTGCTGAAATAGGACTGGAAACTTGTGGGTCAAGAACAACATGAATTCTTAATGCACCAAGAGTCTAAGGACAGGATAGCAGGGGGAGTTTCATATTTAATTATTTATCTTGTTCATTTATAAAAATAAACCTAATACCTAGGCTGGTTGGTGCATATAGAAAAGAAGTGTTTATATTAATAAATAATATGAATGGACTGGCTCTCTGTAAAACCTGGCTTCTCAAATATTATGAAGATTGAGCCTGACTGTCCTGGAAGTGTACCCCAGTAACAACTGATTCCTTATCTTCATAGATAATGTCTAAAACTTCAGAAAAGTAGGGAATATGAATTTGATACCAGGAGATTCTGCTAGTAGGCATGGAAAAAATTACAGATGTTGTTCATTATTCAGGAGTTACATTATTCTCAAGTTGAGCATTGGAGGTAGAACCACCTACTATTTCCAGAATAAAGGTAAAAAGGGGGTCTTAAATATCTTTAAGAACTTTTAAAGATTATCCCAATAAAGAAGTTGTAGACAGTGATTATTGTTCTCTACATAAATTTATTTATAACTAAGAATAAAACAATATTGCCATATAACAAAATTTACACATACCTTTGTTAAATCAGCAGTTATTGACATATCAACATAAACTAATTGTTTAAAGTATGTGACACTGGGTCAAAATTCTTTCTGGATACTCTGTCAAATATTGATATACATTTTAGGAACAGAAGTAAAAGTTTCATTTTACTATCTTCTCATTAGATCTCTTCAATTGTGTTTACTTCAGAATATCATGAGTGAAGAAAGACTTGGATAAACTGGAGAATATCCAGAGGAGGGAATTTGGAATACTGAAGAACCCTGAGTCCATGACACACAAGGATGAAGTGAAAGAACTGAGCTGATTTAGACTGGAGAAAAGATTTAGTGGTATTCACATACTTGAAAGATTGTTGTATAGAGAAGGAATTATTTTTGTTATGTTTAGTCCTCAAGGGCACAATTAATGGGTAGAAATTATGAAGAGATAAATTTGGTTTGATATTAGGAAACTATCAAAAAAATTAGTAATAAAAAAATGGAATGAACTGCTTAAAAGGTTTCCCCTTTTTGAATGTCTTCAAGAAGAAGCTGTATGAACAATGACTGGGTGTACTATTCTTGGCTTCATTTTGTGAGTTCCCTCCCAAATATCAATTGTTCTTTTTGTTTTGTTTTGTTTTCATTTGATTTGCAAAATTTGCCCAAACATTACAAACAAATTGCAAATGATGGAGCATTATAATTGACCTAGCACTGATAAAAATTAGCATTCAGTTTTCTCAGACGTGTACCAGACAGGTGCCAGAGAAATAACAATAAACATGTAGTCTTATTGCCAAAAAGGAGTAATTCCTTCGTAAAAGACAGTCTGAAAGATTTGGAGAAAGGGTGACCTTAAATATGTTTTCTTTCATTTTGAAGATGAGAGGTTTGATATTTGGAAGAGGAACTTGGATTGTTCTGAGCCATACAAGTGTTTAGTGGAAAAACACATATTTTTGCCCAAATCATTTGTTCCCTCTATTGACAAAGATGTTTCCAATGCATGAAATCAATATATCTAGCAATAGATTTCCAAATCTATTCCTTCTTTCAAAGAAAGAAAGAGATGATTTTCAAGATGATTCTTTTAACTGAATGGAGCAAAAGAGGAGTGCATGTTATTGTATTTTAAAATATTCACCTTGTCTGAAAATAATTTAGCAGAAAGGAGAAAATTATATAAAAGGAAAGAAATGGAGATCAGATCCTAGAAGATAAAAGCATATGTGATAGGATTGAATGAATATTTTTAAAAATATGAATGAAATTACAAAATACGATAGGATGATGAAGATGGAGGGTACTCTGAATCATACTCTTATCTAGTATTAGCAAAAGAGAGACAAGACAGAGAAATTACTTAATATTAAAAGAGATGGATTTATGCTACATAATTGTTCTCAAAACAGAGAGGGAAAGTAGTCTCTAAAGCTCTTTTTATGACCCAAGCCAGGGGAGACAAATCAGAGAAAGATAAAGAAAGTATGCAGATATCCCCAATATATAACTGATATAGTATGTCTATTAGCTTCTAGCAAACATGATAAAATGTATGTCCTCTTTTCATTACAACAAAATTAGATTTATCTTCATCATCATCATGCATTTATTAAGCACTTTATAGGCACTGTTAAATTCTAGGAAAACAAAGAAAGGTTAAAACATAACCTGTGCACTCAAGGAACTCACAATCCAGTTAATATCAAGGAAATAAAGAGTATGCCCCATGTTCGTTAAGTTAGTGTTACATACTTGAGAGAGTGCTGGACTTAACAGCAAGGATGATCTGACATGTATGATGCTAGATCTTTTAATGTTGCTGAGACTGAATTTCCTCATCATTTATATGAAGAGTTTTGACTAGATGGAAAGACTTTTAAGATTCCTTTTAATACTAAAGTTATGAAACTAATATTAGTGTAATCAATCTTATTTCTTCTATACCTATGATTTCTTTTGTTTGTGCAATTCCTAAATATGAAATTAAATTTAATCATGCAGATTATCAACTCATTTGTAACTTATTGCTTCACTAGAGCACAGGGCTATGTGAATTGTCCATAGCAGCTAGCATGTGTCAGAGACAGAATTGGGACACAGGCTTTCTAGAATCCCTGGAGAATCCTCCATAGCCAATGCCAGTCTTCTTCAAATATAATATTATAAATCATCCATAGTGAGGTTACTTTATAGTAACATATTTCAATAATAAAAAACCCTTTGTAGTGATAAAAATATCCTGAAAACACATCATAATTTCAATAGATGTAGAAAAATCTCTCAATAAAATAAAAATCACATATGGTAAAATGCAAAAAATAAAAAAAAATCAGTGACAGGTGCATATAGAGAGTCAAGGCCTCATATATGTAAAACTTCCATAAATAATTGAATTTTTCCCAAAATATTGAGGCTTAAGCAATATATTCACTGGTTTCCCTATAAAGTGGCATAGTATTAGAAAGCTATCTATAGGAAATACGTGAGGAAAAAAATAAAGAAATAAACATTGGTAAAAAGTAGCAACATTATCCCTTTTTGTTTGTGATAATATGGTTTACTTAGGAAACTCTAAAAAAACAACCAAAAATTTAATTGAGATAATAAATAGCTTCCAAAATGTAGTAGGATGCAAAATATATCTATAAAATCATTAGCAATTCTATATATTATTAACAAAATTCAGGAAGAAAAGATAGATTTCATTTTTAAAACTACAGAAACATAGAATACCTAGAAATTGACCTACTAAGATATACACAGGATTTATATAAATACATTTACCAAATTCTAATTAAAGAGTAATCAAATTAATCAAATGGATGAATAATGCTCATGGCTGGGCCATGCCAATATAATAAAAATGATATTATGTAAATTAATCTGAAGAATCTGCAAAGAATTGATATTGGGGGGGAAGCTATCCTTTAGTATTCACAGGATCATTATGTGGTCTAGGGGATTGGAATTATTTTTTCTTGGCCACATATGACAGACCCAACAGGAAGAGAATAGGTAGAAGGTCAGAGACAGGTAGAGAAAGAGACAGAGAAAGAGATAGATACAGGCAGAGACAGACACAAAGGGACAGACGGAGATAGTGAGTGAAGGGGGACAAAAGGGGGGGTGCAGAGATAGAAACAGAATAACACAGGGGATGGTGGAGAGGAAGAATGAGAATTTATTAAACATTTAACATGGAAAAAATACTAAAAATTGGGAATATAAAAATACAAACAAAAAGATAGCTCCTACCCTCAAGAAATTTATTTTTAACATGAAAAAACCATAAAAGGGATTTGAATGTGGCAGGGGGAGGATAGAGAGAAGGTAGAAAAATTCAGAGAGTTAAGATCCTGAAGAGAAGTAAACGTGAACATCATGAGAACTTTGTGAAATGATGGTCACAGGCAAAGATCTGCCAAAGAGGTTGAAGTATTTAAGGAAAATAATATTTGCATTCAATATGGGGGGGAGAGGAGAAGAAAACTGTCTAATACTCAGAGCTGGTCAAATTGCAATGTGTTGTCTTGAGAGATGGTGAGTTTCTCATCTCTGAAGGTCTCTCAGTAGAGTCTAGTAGATAACTTCTTAAGGGTTATATTGGCGTTACGCTAGATAAATAATAAAACATATTTTGTTCAACTCACATTTTGTGATTCAATGTTTCTATCATCCTGTGAAATGTCAGTATAACTTCTTTTACTAAAAAATTTTGACTTTTGCTCATGACCTTTCATGAATCTTCCACTGTGGTGGAGAAAGGAAGAAATTCATGTACACTGCTGTGGAACTTCATTTTGCTCTGTTTATATTTCATAGTTAGCAGTACCATATAAGCTATCCTTCAATTTTTCTTGATTTCACTACATGACTGACCCATATCAGATTCTGACCAAATCTCTTTGCTGATATACTTTATGCAAAGATTCTTGTGCAAGTTTTCATTTGTAATATTGTATGTAATATCTGTAATATTGAGATTTAACTCTACTCACCATGAATCTTTCTGTTTTTCTTTGAACATTACAACATTATGACTTATAGCCATCCAATATTGCTGAAAGAATTTTCATGCTAAAACACATAATAATGCTATTAAATGACATAAAAAATAAAACATTAAATAGAAAGCTAGGTAAATTGAAAAAAGACATCAGTTGCAACACATCAATAGTAACTTGATGTTATCAGGAGACTTTAAAATTCATTTTTTCAGACTTGTATAAATCCAAGAGAAATAGAAAAATAGGAAGAAAAAAGATAAAAGAATTGTTAGAAAAACTAGATTTAACAGACCCATTATCACTCCTAAATATGAATATTTTATAATACCCACATTCTCAACATTCTGTAGTAGCTTAAAATTATCACGTGCTAGGTCATTAAGGAATAAGAACAACTAATAAAAAAATATATAAAAGACATCCTTTATGTACAAGAGCATAATTAAAATTAAAATGAATGAAGTCAATATAAACAAAAGACAAGCCCAAATGGATACTAGTAATGACATCTTGATGACTAAGTTGGCCAAAGAAAAATATCAGAACAATAACAAATATTTATGTATAAGACAGTGATACCCATGAAATTAAATACTGAAGTATGAGACCCAAATAAAACCATTCCTAAAGGATAATGTATACACCTGAAAACTTATAAGCTTATATTAAAAAATAGGGGAAAAATCCCTAACTGAATATGTAGGTAAGACGGCTACAAAAATGAATAACTCTAGGATAAATGCAAAAGAAAAAAAAAGCAAATATCAGAGATGTAGAAAAATGCCCTGTATATTAAAGTTTTTTTATAATAAAACTAAAAACTTTTGAAACTAACAAACTTGTTAAATCATCAGATGATTAAGAAAAACAGTGAAAAAATAAAATGGTTTTCAAAATGTTGTCAAAAGAGGGAAAGGTAATTACTAGCTGGTGAATTTTATATCATTTTAATGAAAAATCTAAAATGCAATATTAAATAATTTATTTTGAGTGGTCAGACAGAAAATTATTATCTCCAGGAGACAAAATAGGTTTACTAAAAACAAAATTTTTCCAAAATTCCTCATTAATAAAGAAAATAAATAAAATTAATTAATTAAAGCTTATCTACACTAATAGAAATATAATGTTGTAGCCATAGCAGTTAATCCTATCACTATCTTTTTTTTTTTGGCCTGGTTTTGTTTTCCTTGTAAAGCAAAGAAATCAGGAAGTAGAATAAAATCACTTTTTGAATGAAAACCTTGGTTTAAAATTAGATAAGTTCTAGGTTTATTTAAAAAAAAATTCTAATGATGAACGTCAGTGATTTTAGAATCCTCTTTTGTAGGGAATATTTTATAAGACAGCTCTATCAATCTTGGATAAAATTATTGTAATATCATAGTCAATACATAGTTATTGAGTAATTGTCACCCATATCATTATTTAATATTAAAGACAACTATATCATGATGACATGAAAAATTGATTATATGACTTCTAGAAATCATTTTAGGCCATTTGATTTTTGATTTCCATTTCTGCCATCACCACAATCATTATAAAAGTATCACTTTACATTATTCCTATTTTTAAAATGAGGTTGCAGATGGTTTTGATTTCAAGAGATTTTAAACTTGGTACAAAGGAAAGAGAGCTTGTCTTGGAATGAAAGAAATGTTTATTGAACTTTTGTATTGAATAATTTTATATAATGTATGAACAAAACTTGTATTAAATTCAGAAAAATTTTGCTATTTTTTACCTTTGTGACCTTGGCAAGTGATTTAGCTTCTCTAAGTCTCAGTTCTCCATTCCTAAAATTATAGAGTTGGGTTTACTGTTCTCTAAAGAGACTTTCAATTCTAAATCTATGCTCTTGTGGATAAAAGTAATCTACTGGTGTCAAAATTTTTTACCATCCAAAGCAGTTGTGTCTTGTCTTCTCAAGGACTGCAATAATGACATAGTTTGGAATATGGAAACTTTGCAGGGATTAAGATAATATTAATGAGGTTTTCTAGAACTGAAGAAAAATGGGCCTTTATTTCCCAAAGTCAGTTCCTAAACTTTTAATTTCTGGTCACTTCAGCTAACAAGAAAATGATCAATCCAAATGGGAGACTGTTTCCAACCACCTAGCCAAAAGCCCATGCATATATGGCTTGCAGTGAAGATCTTCAAATTCCCTTACAATTACAGATATGAACAGATCTTGTTTTAGTTTTCAAAGAGGACAATGAATTTTTCAAACTATAGGTTGCTAGGTTTGACTGTTCAAAATGCCAGTGTTTTCAAGAGTTCTGGGAATCAATGACAATTTTGTAAAGTTTTAGAAAATGTAGTAGTTATCACCACTCTAATTTTATTTCCTTTTATGATAAGGCTGATAGTCCAAATTATTACAAAAATTATATAAATACATTAGTACTATTCTTTTTTTCAACAATAAAATATTGGAGACAGGGTGACATGCTGCTGAATGGTCCTGAGGTCAGTCAGTGGGGGATTAATATCCAGAATATTTATCTCTCATTCATCTTTTAAAGCAAGCAGCCTCTCTAAGAATGACTAATGGTTCTGAGGAGGCTAGACAGATTGGGTTTGAATGAACCACCCAAAGTTTGCTACTTACTCCAGAGGTTTTTCAAACTTACTTCTATTTCTTGCCGCTTATAACGTGATTGACAGTCTCCTGAAATCAAGACCTCTCAAGAGAATCCCATTTTTTATAGACATGATGGGAAGCAGTTTCACCTTCTTTACTGAGTATGAATCAAGTGGATAGGGACTTAATCTGCAGTAAAGTGGGATTTTTCATCTGTCCTTTGGTTCTTAGAGAGGGCTGTTTCTTCTTCTAGAAAGCTCTGTACCCCTTTATAGAAACACTTACCCTTCTAGAAGCATTTTAAGTGCGATTCTGCAAAAGGCAGAAGGGTGAATTAGGTGGCTGGTAAAAGTTCCTCTGGGACATGTAACTTTTTGGTTTGTATTAAGGGAACAAATTTTTAAGCACTTGAATTTTTGAGCTGCTTCTACATTTATGCATAATTTACTTTGTGAATATGGCTTGATACATAAAAACAAATATTTGGTTTACTGTTCTGATGCAAACTTGACCTTGTGATCTATTTTCAGGTCTGCCACCTATTCATTCAGCACGATATCACAATATGTCATTAGACTTCATTTAGAAATTCAAATGGAGCTTATTAGCAATAGTCCCATTAGAATTAGAGCAAGTGCAGGGTATATTCTGTGATCGACTGATGTGAAGCACATCAGATGTAAACACATTATCATCATCATCATTATCAATATCATTAATAACATTATTTGACTTCTTTTGCATGCTCATTTTTCTCCATTTTTAACAAATGCAACTTTTAAAAAATGTTATCTGATTTCTCAGGCACCATTTGATCACACAGCTACATTATTATGCAAGGTTAATGAAAAGCCACAGTTCCAAAAGGTAAGTATGGAAAAGACCAACAAATGGGAATGGACAATCTAGTTTGGGCCAAAATAAGAATTGTCCCAATCTCATTTTTATCCCTGTGAATCTTAATTAGACTTATGGTAAGCCGCATTAGTATTAATAAGGATTAATGTCATTGATTGTGATAAGCAGAGCATACAAATCAATATATGCTGCCATATCAATATGTGAACAGAGACAAGAATAACCATTTCAGTTCCTAATAGCAAACTGTGCACAGAGTTCAATATTTGCTGTGTGGATTTGAAACAACTCAAGGAGCTGGGATCACAAGCTTTGTACACAAAAGGAAAGTCTAATTGTGATGGATAAGTGTTAGAACTAGTAAAAAAAAAAATGCTTTGATAGACACGAAACTGCCACTGCAGACTCTAAGATTTACCTATGGAGTTTATTCCCTACTGAAGTCTCAGCCTGGCCTCTCAGTCCCAAGTTATCAGAAGGCAGAAGTAGGATCAACTACTCCCTCAACTTGTCTCTGCTGAGTACTTCTCATGACAAAAGGGCCTCAATCAGACACTGCAGGAGATTCAGGGTGAGTGTTAGCAAATGAACCGCAGTCTTTTCTCTCAAGAAGCTTATAATAATGTGAGGAAGGGAAGACTAACATAAATAAAACAACTGAACAATAGTACAAGACCTAGAACTTCAAGTGTGAACAAGATGATTCCTAAGTGTCCTTTTAGCATTAATTCTATAATCCAATGATTCTGGAGCAGTGGTTCTCAACATTCCTAATGCCACAACCCTTTAATACAGTTCCTCATGTTGTGGTGACCCCCAACCATAAAATTATTTTCGTTGCCACTTCAGAACTGTAATTTTGTTACTGTTATGAATCGTAATGTAAATATCTAATATGCAGGATGTATTTAAATTGAACATAACCCACAGGTTGAGAACCGCTGTTCTAGTATGTGACAAAACTCTGAGTGTCATAGGAAGTTTAAAAGGGAACATGTTTAATGATCTGGGGGAAATAGGATCAGTTTCAGCAATATTGTAGAACTTGTGAATCCTCGTAGAGGAGTGGTACTGATAGAGCTGAAGACCAGGGAGCAATAGCATGAGAAAAAGTGCTGAGATGGAATTGAGATGGCGTGCAGAATGAACTTTGAGAAAGTTGGTCTGAGTGAAGCAAAATACTTGACGCATAGTGGGTAAGCTACTCGTAGCTTTCTATCTGTTAAAAACATGGATCTGGGATATATTGTGAGGGTGAAGCCAGGTCCAAGACCTGGTCCTTAGTTTTAGGTTTAAGAACTCAATTTTATCAGTTCTATCATTGATAATGAAACTCTGGGGAACTGATTCAATTTTTAAAAATTAACTGATTCATAAATGTAAATAATTTTATTCACAATGAAGATGCATAGGGCCTTTATCTCATTATAATCTTTAATTTTCCCATTGTTCTCTATGCCTTACTTCTTCAAAACTTATTCTTCACTCCAAATCTTATCTCCAGTCCCTCCATCCTTCATTATATTCCTAAGTCATCACCCTTGTCTACTCAGTTACATTCTCCTCCCTTCCTAAAAGTGACCCCGTGGTAAATCAACTTGACATTACACCATCCTTTATTCTCCAATGCTTTGACCCCATTCTATCACTAATTAGATTCCAATATTTGATCAGTCCTCTTACTGTCTCCTTTGCTCCTACTTAAGTACTGATGAATAGAGGTGAAATAAATTATGGGTCTAATTTCTTCAAATTTCTCTCTACTCCAATCTCTCACCAAGTACATGGTAGTGATTATCTGTATGGGGAAGATCACAATGTGTAAGAGGGAGGCCACCAGCAGCAAGAGTTGTCCTCCCAATCTCAAAGGGAGCCATAATAGACATCTCTAGTCTCTTTTTTTCCTGTACTTTTCCCCAAGGGAGACTTTCATTCCTAACAGGAGAGGAGGTAGGAAGCTGTGTACTGTGTACTGTAGATCACTCTGCTCTCCTCAGAGACGGGAATACTGGGATCTATATGTATATCTATCTATATCTATCTATCTATCTATCTATCTATCTATCTATCCATCATCTATCTATCTACATACATCTTTCAGTGAGTTTTCAGTCATGTCTGGCTCTCTGTGATCCTATTTTGGGTTTTCTTGGCAAAGATATTGGAGTGGTTTGCCATTTCCTTCTCTAATTCATTTTGTAGATAAAGAAACTGAGGCAAACAGGGTTAACTGACTTGCCCAGGGTCATACAGTTAGTAAGTGTCTGAGGCCATATTTGAACTCAAGAAGATAAGTATTCCTGACTCCAGATATGGTACTCCATGCACTGTTCCACCAAGCTGCCCTCACTGTGTTAGGTATTCCCTGTATATATTATCAGAATCATAGAATGCAAATGATTTCTTGGAGGTCATCTAGTCCACTTTACCTCGTTTTACATATATACACACATACATACATACATACATGTATATATATTTATATATGTGTATATGTACATGTGTATGGATATAGACACATATATACATAAAAGTATGTATATATATATATATATATCGTATACACACACACACACGTGCATACACATATGTATGTGTGTGTGTGTCTAGAAAGAAGTCACCTATTAATGGTCATAGAGGTAACAAATGGAAAATGGAAAATGAACCCAGTATATTTACAATATAACACTGCCTCAACACATGGAAAAACAGGTCAATAAACTCTGCAGTTAAATTTCCACAAAGATCCTAGTTAAATTCCTTGTTGGAACCATCACTAGTATTGGATGACTGGGGCTTTTTCTTAGGGCACTTTTATATGGTCAGGGTAAGTCTTTTTCTCTGAGAAATCATCTGACCAGAGACATTTGCTCTCCCTCCTGGTACTGGATACAGCCCACATTGCCATTACTATGGCCCTCCTAGCCTGGGATTCATCTTCTTATACTACCACAAGTCTGCCATTTGCCAAGTTCCATATTAGGGGATAAATCTTGCCACAGTACCACCTTGGATTCTTGACTCTAGGGAATAGGCCACTGCATCTTCTGCTATACTTGAGATGAATAACCCTTCTTATAAGTTAAGGGAAGCATGATAAACTGAATTTGCACCAAGCACAAAAAGCATCCTTAGTTACTGTTCCGCTTCTCGTGATGTGCTGGTATGAGTGGAAGGTGGATGACTGTATTTTTCACTGTGGCAATGTCTCAAACTTACCTATCTTTCACAACGCTTCCCTTATATTCTATTTTTTAAAATCTGGATCCATTTTAGCTCATTTTAATAGTCTAGGAGATATTTTGGGGTTCCCTTTAACTTCTGATCATTTTTTTCATTTTTGAGGGAAAAGGGGACCCCAACCTCCATATACAAGACTTGACTTCTTTGCCACCAAATACCAGTTTCACAATAAACACATATAGCAGGTAGGAAGGAAACCCATTTATCCAGATCATAACAAAACAGAAATCAAAGAAATTTCACATAAAATGATATACACCCAAGAAAACCAAATGAAGAATCTGTGTGGGGCAAGAGAGTGCCCTGATCTTATGCTAGGTGAAAACTCCCTGAAGTCTCTAATATAGCAAACTGGGAATACAGATATGATGGGAACTGTCAGCTCCTCCTATATTTTCACAGAATCTTTTCCTTTATTAGCTAGAAGTGGGTTTGTTCTCTCCCATCTTCTCTCTTAAAGCTGGAAGATAAAAATGCCTGGAGACTCAATGTTTGACAAATCATGAAGAAAAATTGAAGCTTGAAGAGTCTTGAAGGTTTCTGGCCTTGAAAAGTCCCAAAGGGGACCAAAGAAGGCATAATCTGGCAGAGCCAAGATGGTGGAGTAGAAGCAGGGACCTGATTGAGCTCTCGCGCCAAAACCATCCAAACACCTATAAAAAATGACTCTTAAACAAATTCTAGAGCAGCAAAAGCCACAAAATGACAAAGTGAAACAGATTTCCAGCCCAAGACAATCTGGAAGGCCAACAGGAAGTATCTGTTGCACCAGGCTCAAAGTGAAGTGTAGCCTAACATGCACCATGCGGGCACAAATGAGACTAAACCAGGCCTCAGGGCACTGAATAACTGGCAGCTACAGCAATTTCCAGACTTCTCAACCCATAAATGCCAAAGATAGCTTCAAAGGTCAGTGGGAAAACTCTCTCACCTGGGTGAGAGAGGAGAATGGTTTGGTCACAACTTCAAGGTGGTGGCAGCTGCTGCCAGAGTGGAGCCTGCATTTGGAACTCTCAGCCTACAGACAGTAGGGGAATGGAACAGCTGATTTGGGTTGCAGTCTTGGGTGGTGGTCCTGGGGCAAGGAGGAGCACTGGCATGGCAGAGTTGGTGGCAGCTTGGAGAGAGAATGCTCCTTACAGTTCCAGGGCAGTAAAGAGTGCTTGTGGTTGCTCACAGACCAGAGCACAGATCAGTAGAGGAGTAAACATCTGTCCTTTCTTCATACCACTTTGAAGGAACTGAGAATATACAGGTCCCTAGAGATAACTCTGAAAACAGCCACACAAAACCCCTGAAACTTGGGGTAATTCACCCTCCACTTAAGAATGAGCTCAAAAGTCAAGGAATTGGCTAGGAAAATGAGCACACAGGGGAAAGAAAATAAGAATGTAGAAGCTTGTTTTCTTGGTTTTCTTACATCCTTGGTAACAAGAAGATCAAAACATACACCCAAGGGAAGATCAAAGCATACAATGTGAGGAAGACCACAAGGTCAAGGCTCCTACATCCAAAGCCTCCAAGAAAAATATGAAATGGTTTCAAGCCATGAAGGACCTCAAAAAGGAGTTTGAA
This sequence comes from Pseudochirops cupreus, assembly GCA_028627135.1. Classification (NCBI taxonomy): domain Eukaryota; kingdom Metazoa; phylum Chordata; class Mammalia; order Diprotodontia; family Pseudocheiridae; genus Pseudochirops; species Pseudochirops cupreus. The sequence goes on along the minus strand of CM053580.1, from coordinate 271,644,418 downwards.
AATCAAGTAGGAGGAGAGGAAAAATTGGGGAGAAAAAGATATTGATGCAAAAATAATCATGAAAAACAAGTTAATAGCTTGCTAAAGGAGGCCCAAGAAACCACTGAAGATAATAATGCCTTTAAAAATAGACTAACCAATAAACACGGAAAAGAAATCATAAGGTACCTATCAAAGATGAACTATTTACATGACAACATGGAAAAGTGACAATTGTAACTCATGAAACTTTTTTCAGTATGAGGATAGGGCAAGGAAATACAAATGTATATATACATATACATACACATAAATTTATATAAGAAGGTTTACATATGCAAACAAGCACATATCTGAGTATATGTATAAATGAATCCATAGAGGGCATAAGATCAATTGAATAGGAAGGGATAATATCCCAAATGGTGAAATTGTGAGGAGAGAGAGGATTAGATTGAGAGGAGACAGGGAGAGTCAGAATGGGGTTGAGCATCTCATGGAAGAGGCAAGAGATAATTGTTACAATAGAGGGGGGAAAGAGGAAGGCAAA
>CM053580.1:271611821-271643389 GCA_028627135.1 Pseudochirops cupreus | reverse complement strand
AAGTTCAAATTTAGACACTGCAAATAAAAAAAAAATTTCCTAACAATTAGAGTTTTGAAAAAGTGAAATATACGATTTCTAGATTTAGTGAGCTCCCTACCACTCTCAGTGTAGGTTTTCAAGGAAAGACCTGATAATCAGTTGTTGTGTGGCTGTTGTTGTGAGATTAACTTCAGGTACACATTGAGAATTAGTTGTTGTGATTCTGCATCACCTTTTGTGAGCTGGAGGGAAAAAAAATTGTCTTCTAATACTAGCTTTGACAATAGTTGATTAAGTGATTAAATCTCTCTGGTACTCATTTTCATTATTTGTATAGTCAGGTTGGGATCATGGGTACAATGAAAAATGCTTAACAACCAGATCTCTGAAAACATGACATACACTTTAGAATTCAATCTGAATTACTAACATTTTTACTATCACTTCCATAGATGTTTTGGTTTTTTTTTTCGCTTTTCGGAGGGGGGAGGGCAGAGCAACTGGGGTTAAGTGACTTACCCAAGGTCACACGGCTAGTTTTATGTTAAGTGTCTGAGGCTCGATTTGAACTTGGGTCCTCCTGACTCCAGGATCGGTGCTCTATTCACTGTACCACCTAGCTGCCCCAACACTTTCATACATTTTGACAAGGAAAAAAACAATAAAATAAAACCTATTTTGTATTGTTCACACATTTGGGAGCTCTAAATGTCCCAGTTAAAAGCTCAATAATATTCCCTGGCAAGCTAGTACAGCTGTCTCCAGCATACCTCTTTGTTTGGGATGGAGCTGGTGGTGATGCCTAAATTTCTGTCTCTCTCTACAATTCTGTGATTATCCAAATCGATGAATACAGATGAAATATGTGAGGAAATGGACTGAATGTATGTCGAATCTAGACCGTGCCATATGAATTTCTGTGGTTGTTTTAATAGATCTCTAGGATTAGCTGGTACCATTGTCATCTGTACCATTTACCATCATTGGTAAAACAGAGAGAAAATATTCTCCCTAGATGAGGCTCCTGCTAACCTTCAACTAGTGGAATTCTACTGTATCACACAAGGTGCTTTTCTCTTAAAAGTGGCTCAAGTTCCCTTTCTTTTTAAAATATGGAAATAGAGTTAATTCCCTGTTGGGAGTACTTGTTTTTCAAAGACAATAAAATGTTTTTAAAGTCATTCTATTAAAACCATTCATAGAAAATAGAAGAGGAGGCAGGGGTCAACCATCAAGCAACTTAGTAGCTCACTGATAGAAAATTCCAAGCGTGTGCCACATGAACACCTGCTGGCCCTAAGAGCCTTGGCTTCACCTATGTGGAGCTAAGCTGTGCTTTGATCAATGACAATCTAAGTTTAATCCCCATTTGGAACTCTCTGAAGTTGAATCTATTTCTCAAATACTTGGGTCTGAGAGACTCTTGGGACTTAAAATAAAAAGCAGAGCTGTGATATAGAGAAAATAAATTTCTAGTTTTATTTGAATTTTTTAAACTGTAATGAAATTATGTTGTAGAATTTTTTGCTGTACCATATCTCTAAATTTAAAGTCATTATTAAATGATAATAACATTCATTCCTATTTTGTAGGTGGAAAAACAAAATTTCCATGACCTTTTCAAAGGTACTCCAAGCTGTATTCAAAGGTGCTCCAAGCTGTTAACATTCTTACTAGAAAAGGGAGTTTGCCATCCTCTAGCAGGGCTCTTGCAAGGAGACACAATTACAGGCAAATTCACCTATATCCGCATAAAACCATAAGCACCAACTCATGAGTTAGTTTAGGAAAAAGTTTCAACTTCTTAGAATCTGAGGGGCTAAATTACCTCAAACTTTCTTTCTGGACTCAAGAAATCTGAGATGTATACCTTCCCAAGTTTTTGACAGTTAGACCTTACATAGCAGCACTTTGTTAAAAATCTCCTGGGCATCTCCACGTATATTTCAGCCTTGGCACCATTAAGGGGTAGGATATGAATATTCTTTAAGCCTTTGATCATTTCAAAAAAGTAAGACAGTATAGGAGGAGTCTTTCATGTTGGAAATTCTTATGTCATTGTCCAATGTAATACATAACACACCTGTCATCTTCACATGAGAAAGCCCAGGCTCCTTTTAAAATTCAGCCCTAAGGGGCTCCACTGTGATATGTGACCTAGAAGACAGATAACAAGGGGATTTCTTTGAGTGAATGAATCCTGAGTTTTATTTCTATTGGATGTAACCTCCTCCAGAGCCAGAGAAGTAGTTGCTATTTAATCAGGGAGACCAAGCCAGATTTTTTTTCTTTTTGCAAAAGAAAAGGTCTGTAGCTCTAAGGGAGTTCTGGATGTCTGCCCAGCAGGCAGAATTGTGCCCATAAAATGGTTTCAACCATTGCTCTGGATCAGAGTTTTGAATAGAGGCCTGGTGAGACTTCATTTATTTGTGTCCATGTGAAACTGACCAGTGGTTCATTATTGGAACTTTGTACAAATATACTTCAATATCCATACTGATGCCTTTTAGATGATAAGACAAACTCTTGGAAAGGAAGGGCCTTAACTTTCATTTATTTATTTATTTATTTTTTACTTAGTTACCAGGACTGGAAGCTCAGCTCATTTGCCTACCTAGGGATCCCAGTGTCGTTGGGGATGTACGTCTGATTTCAAGTTGTTATCTGAATACAACGTCGGAAAGGATATGAATAGAATTTGTTCCCTAACGCTGGTAGGTTGACATTTATCAGCATCCACAAAGAGGAAACACGTAGAGCCATGAGAAATTTTCCCCTGAGTATGGATCAGTTGATTAGAACCTTAACAACAGTAGTGTTCCCTGAAAACAGCTTAGAGAGAGAGGAGGGAATTTGATAAGTATGAGGGCAAGGAACAACTAAGGATGGGCTTTAGGCAAGGATGAAAATCTCTGAGAGAGTCAAGGTAGAAAAGAACTGAAGACCATCTTTCTCCTAAAATTTTCAAGTTTACAAAGAAACAGATCAGCCTTGTAATTTACAGATACCATTTGAAGAAGTTTTTTTTTTCTGATCCCTACCTCAGTGCTTGTTTCCCTTCAGTCTTCTTTGTACTGTGCTTATTACTGTATGCAGTTTAGCTCCTCTGCATCCTCATCCTCACTTAAATTTACAAGACTTAAAAACAAAGACTAGTATGTTTTTGGACTTTGTATGTCTGGCACCTATCAATGGTGCATTGTTATCAAAGATGCTTAATTAAATGTCATTGAATAAAATTGGACAATGTTAGTATCATAGAGCATGATCCACTTTGAGACCAGGCAAAATAAGAATAATGTTCTTCTTTCAAATGACAATTTATAAAATAATGAATCATCTCATTTATAGGCTAAACATTCTTAGATCTTTGAATAGATCATTAGCTATAGGTTTCTTATTCCCCTTCCATGTTCATTATCCTCATAAAGGCATACTTCAATCTATCAGTGTTCTAGCCTAAACTAAATATAACAGTCCAGGTATGGTCCAACCTAAGGCAAAAAATACAATATGTACTTGTTTGGGACATTACATTTCCATAAATAGAGCTTAAAATGGCACTACATTTTTTGGCTGTCATATTATTAACATATATTGGTTTCCAATGGAGATGATTTTTTACAAGATATTTTTTTCTCTCTGGTCACATTTAAACTGTCCTTTATATATGTAGTTGATTTTTTTAAAACTCCTGAAGGAATTTACATTAATTTTCATAAAATTCCTTCTAATTAAATTTAGTTGATCACTCTGGCCTTTCAAGCTATTTTTGGTGCTTCTTGTGTCTCCCGGCATGTTAGCTATCCTTTGCAGTTTTCTGACATCCACTTATTAGGTTAGATTATGTCTATATCACTGAAAAAAATGTTGAACGGAACAATTCTGAATATAGATTCTCCTTGCATTTTGACATCAATTCTTAACCTGTAACCTTTGGAACCAAGCATTCAGTAAAATACAGATGTGCTTATTTACGACAATCTGTCTCACAACTTGCTGTCTTGTCTAGAGGGAATTAATGATGAGATAATGTGTCAAGTGCCATGCTGAAATTTATATTGTACCTATCGAACTTCCCTTATTTACGAAGCTGGTAACTTTGCCCAAAACAGGACTAAGTTATATTTGGCATGGCCTATCTTTAATGGAACCATAATGACTTTTTCATGACTGTGCTTCCTTGTCAAAATTCTCAGAAAAAATTAATACTTAAATAATACTTACCATATTTTTTCCCAAAAACTGAAGTCAAGACTTCAGTTTCAAGACACCACTTCCATTTATGTTTTAAAAAATTGGCACATTTATCTATCTTCAGTCCTTTATCACTTGTAACATTTTTCGTGGCTATATCAAACATCACTTACAGAGATTCAAACCTACCAGGTCTGTAGGTACCCTAATACCTTAGGTACCTCTTCACTGAGGACATCTCAATGCTTTTTTTCCATCTCTTCATGCTTCAAGAAGGAAGTCAGATCAGATGACTTCTAAAAACAGGGATGTAACCCAGTAGAGGTGTTTCTTATATCTTGCAGTTTAAGCAGGTGGTAGCATAATGTTGTAGAAAGAATATTATACTCATATTCAGATACCGGCTCAAATATGTCTATGACTTTGCAGAAGATCCTTAAATCTATCGGCCTTAGTTTTCTCATCTGCATAATATAGATAATATTACTTAAAGTACTTATCTACTAGGTAAAATGCTGTGTAAACATTGTAGCACTATAGAAATGTGAATTTGGGGAATAGTCAATTTATACTTAAGTGATATTTGTGTCCTATAATGTAAATTGTACCTAGGGAGCTTAAAAAAAAATCTTAAAGTAACATTCATCTGCTTAGGTTACATAAACACCATTTGTTTGTTAGGGATGAATTGGTCTTACAGAAGTAGACCTAGGGCTAATCCTGAACTTCCTGGTTCAATAGTATGGTTGATAAGCAAGTCTAGTTAGGTAGCATCAAACATTTGTATTGTGATTTTCTGGAGAACAAAAGTATCCCTTTTCACATTTGTACCTGCCAGAACTATTGAGGAAAAAAAGGCAGTTTAGTTATAGAGATGAGGCATCTCCAAAACCATAAGCTTGGAATATAAGATACAGAAGTGAGAAGGCTACAACTCAAACAGACTTTAAAACGAAAGAGAAAAACAAAGCCAGAGTGATGCTGTGATTTCCCCAAGGTGACTCAGCAACCCAGTAACAGGCAGACATGAGATTCAATCTCAAGTCTTTAATTTCCAGTCTGCAGTTAACTTTCTTCTAGATCATGCTGCATTGCAATTTCCTCATTCAAGGAAGCGAAAATGGCCTTGAATATTCATAGGAAGAGGAAAAAAATACTCTTTTCTTGACTTCATGACTGATTTTTAAAAATTCTAGGTTGCTAGGATTCTTCACATAGAACTTAATTCTTACCTCATTCATATAAGAAAAAAAATAGAAATGCTACATTTTCACTTGTTTTGAATTGCTTCTTAATTATTTATTGATTTTGTAAAAATGATTCTTGGCAAGGTACAGGTTGGATTGGGAAATCTATGGGGGATCTTAAAGTTTCTTACAGAGGCAAGTGTTGCCTTCACTCAATAAGGGAATTGAACACTGTTGTTATTCTTCATTCGTTTTTGAAGAAGACCAATGACAATGCAAGGTGATGCCTTGACTCATGCATAAATTGGATTTAAATGAAGCAGAATTGCACAAAATCATCTGTCTCTCTGTTCTCGAGTCATTGAAGTTCAATGGATTGACAGAAATCAAGATGATTGGCCATGGCCTGGGGTGCAGTGGATGACCTTGGCGTCTTAGATGTTTGACCAAGCTCTAAATATTCTACAGCACCTGTTTCAGCCACCTCCAAGGCCATTAGAACAAACTGTTCTTGTCTGCCCATTCTGCCACAAAAAGTCTTCACATGCTTGGGTTAGATATTCCATTTAACTCACTGAGAGTTTGAGTCCTGTTGATTGCTCGAAACAGGAAGCTTTGAATTCTAAATATGCCATTGCTTTTTGTATGGCTAACACTGTACTTATTGTTTTGTTCTTTTGTTAAAACAAAGAAACTGATTCATAAATAGTAATTTCCTATATCAATGAATTTGCAAGTTTGGTCCAAGAAAACATGATCAATAAATTCTAACCACATGATACTGAATTTGAATGTTTCTAAATGAAGGAAAATAATGAGGGGCCTGTTGGTATAAATACAAGAACTTTGAAATGAAGATGGAGCCAGAAGTATTTCTCACTGTCATTGCTGGTGCCAAAGAGGATAACAACATATTTTCAGTTTTTATTGTCCTAATCTGGTTGTTTATTGCTTATTATTTTGTGAGAGTTTTGGGGCAGGTAAGGAGTGACACGCTGGTGCTGGTGCACAAGTATCCTGAAACCATCTCTGAAGAGCTGATTGTTAAACTTTCAGTGTGAACATTTATTGCAAGGAAATCATCAAAAATTTCAAATCAAGACTTAATTTATTGTTGTGTTGATTGCCTAGAGTTTAAAAAGCAATGAAGATATTAATAATGCATCTTAAAATTAAAAGTATGTCATGTGTACATTTTTCTTTTCCCACCAAAGAGATCTGGTTGCTACAAACTTACCATTATACCCCTGCCAGTAGACTTTGCTTGAAAGTAAAGATGATTTTTTAACCTTTTATAAAAATAGCTGAGGAAGTACAAAAGTGATCAGTCCAACAATGTTATCTTTGTAATTGCCACATCCAGGCTCCTTACAACTCATTTTGTATGGAAGATGGAAAGAAGAAAATAAATGAAGTTGGCTCTTAGACTCTCCTTACTTTCTTGTAACTCTCAATTTTATTTTAATAGACCTCCCCTCTCTTCTTCTCTGAGAATATGGTTTCTTCTGGTTGCTTGGAGATTCAAAGAGGTAGATCTAAACCTGAATTTTCTCCCCATATAACACCCCAAACTCAAGAAATTTTCCTTCTGCCTTTACCAAAACTAACCTTTCTATGCTGTTAGTGTCTTGCCTGAATTTTAACACTTAATTTAATAATCTTATTCCAGAAAAGAGTTTAAGAAGGCTAAATATGCTGCCTCCTCCCCCCAGTTGTATATTTTCACATTAACAGAGAGTTTTAAAGGAGAGAAATAATGATGGTGATTCCAGACAGTATCAGAACCTCCTGGAAGAGATTAAAGGCTCATCAACACCTTTTAGAATGGGAAATGACCTTAGTAGTACAACTTCCTATCTATTTCAATTATTCATTCTCAAGGCTGGTATATAGATGAGCATCTAGCTTCCTGTACCATCAGATATTTTCAGTGACAAGGACCCTCTTTCCCAACACACACACACACACACACACACACACACACACACACACACATACACACACACACACCTTTGGACGGACAATCTTAGAAAAATCTTCCTAAATTGAACTTAAGTCTGAAATCTGTTCCCTCCCATAATTAAGACACACTCTCACCAGTCCTAGTTCTGTATTCTGGAACTACATAATACTTATCAATTCCCCTAAATGTCAACTATTCAAATATTTGGGGGAAGGAGAGTCTTTTGGTACCTGAATAAGTAAAATCAAGCTATTCTATTTATGGACATCCCAAAATGGATGACAGGAATACATCTCATAAGTTTACAGAAAAAACTTACTAAATTCTAAGATAGATGGATTCACTAACATATATTATCTGCCAAGAAAAGAATTCTGTACATATATAATGTAATCCTGGGAGATCAGCACGGGATTGGAATCCATGGTTAAGATCTGGACCCTGCCTTCAGATCAGGACCCTGCTATTTACTACTTATGTGACTGAAATGGTCGCTTAACCTCTCTGGGACTCAGTTTCCTCATTTGAAATAAAATGAGAGATTAGGATTAGCATGTCTCCAAGGACCCTTCCAGCTCTAGATCTTATGATTTAAACTGCTACAGAGGAAGAAATATCAACCTGTAAGCTTGTCTGGCATGCAGTGATCAGAGACCGTAGGGCCTTATTATTGAGCAAAAGCTTAAATTCAGGAGGTGAAGGGGTCCAGTAGCAAACAACAAGCCCTGCAAAAACTGGAGAACAGAGAACAATTTGCATTTGTAGAAAAAATGGAGAAAAAGAATTTTTTTTGTTTGTTTGTTTTCAGGAAAACCATAAAGCTGTAATTCTTTTGTGCCTTTCTCTTTTTTGACATATTAAATCGAAACTCTACTGGCATCCCCTTAATCTGAGTGCACTCAACTTTATGTAGAACTGGTTTGGTTGAGAGAGAATCCTGGACTTCTTACTTTTCCTTTCCCAAGCTATTTGAGAAGACTGGTAGGCTAACCCTAAAGGTGGAAGTGTATTTAGAAGAACCTCCCAAAACTCTGGATAGACTTCAAAATATCTGTGAACTTGAAGTATAAGGGGGGGGGGAGGAGGGATCTTTATTTTTAGTTATTTTTTTAAATTTTCTTTATGACCCTATGTATTTTATGCATTTAAAACCATTATTCCAATAGGAGATCTATAGACTTCATCAAATTGACAAAGGGGTTCATGAAAGACAGATACATAAAAACACCATGTTAAATGTTAAACATTTTCTTCTTTAAGAAATGTTATATACATGATTTAGATGTGAAAGGCAATTCTATAAGCAAATTAGGAGGGAAAAGAATAGTTTAACTTTCACATATATGGAGAAGGGAAGACTTGATGACCAAATAAGAGATAGAGAACATTATGAGATGCAAAATGAATAATTTTGATTATATTAAATTAAAGATTTTTGCACAAACAAAACCAATGCAACCAAGCTTAAAAGGAAAACAGAAAGTCAGGAAACACTTTTTACAACAAGTATATCATATAAAGATCTCATTTCTCAAATATTTAAAACATTAGTCAAATTAAAAGAATACAAGCTATTCCTCAATTGATAAATGGTCAAAGGATATGAATAGGAAATTTTCAGATGAAGAAATCAAAGCTATCTAAATGCTTTAAAGCATTACTGAATAGAGAAATGCAAATTAACAAAAAAATAAAACAACTCTGATGTACCACCTCACATCTATCACACTGCCTAATATGTCAGAAAAGGAAAATAATAAATGTTGAGAAAATGTGAGAATTGAGACACTAATACATCATTGATGGAGTTGTGAACTGATCCAACTGTTCTGGAGAGCAACTTGGAGCTATGCCCAAAGGGCAAACTATGCATACCCTTCAATTCAACAATAGAACCACTAGGTCTGTATCCTAAAGAGATCATAAAAGAGGGAAAAAGATGTACATGTAGTACAAAACCTATTTATAGCAGCTTTTTTTGTGGTGGCCAAGAATTGGAAATTGAGTGGATTCTCATCAATTAGGTAATGGTTGAACAAGTTGTGGATATGAAACTAATGAAATACTATTTTGCTATGAGAAATGATGAACATGTGGATTTAAAAATCCTAGAAATACTTATATTAACTGATACAAAGTGAAATGAACAGAACTGAGTGAACATTGTAAACAGTAGCAGTGACATTGTGTGATGACCAACTATGAATGACATAGTTCTTTTTAGCAATTGAATTATCTAAGACAATTCCAAAAGACTCATGATAGAAAATGTGATCCACATCAAGAGAAAGAAGTAATGGAGTCTGAATACAGATTGAAGCATACTCTTTTCACTTTCTTTGTTTTAGAGTGTGTGTGTGTGTGTGTGTGTGTGTGTGTGTGTGTGTGTATGTGATATTTTTCTTCTTTTGGTAGTCTGTTTTTGTTTTTTTTCACAACAGGATTAACATGGAAATGTATTTTCCATGATTGCACATATATAATCTATATCAAATTGCTTAACATTTTAGGAATGGAAAGGGAAGGAAGAAAAATTTGAAACTAAATATTTTAAAATTACTGTTAAAAATTATTTTACTTGTAAATGGGAAAAATATTATTTTAAAAATCCTCTACATCTTTCAAGGTACATTTAAAATCTTATTTCCTCTACAAAGATTTACTAGATCATTTGTGCTATCACCCTCTGTCACCTAAGACCTACTTGCTCTTGCTGTCTAGGGTGTAATTTAATAGTTAGTGTTAACACAGTGTTATCTCCCAGTTCTTTCCCTTGATAATGGTGGTCTCCTAAGCTTGTTATGTTCTGCTTCATCACCTCCACTTCCTGGTTTTCTTTAAGTTCCACCTAAAATCTTATCTTCTTCAGGAAGTCTTTCTGGTTACCCAATGACTAGTGCATTCACCTTTAATATTTTTATTGTGACTAGTCATTTTCAGTTGCATCATGCCTTCAACAACACATTTTGGTATTTCTTGGCAAAGATTCTAGAGTAATTTGCCATTTCCTTCTCCAGCTCATTTTATAGAAGTAGAAACTGAGGAAAACAGGGTTAAGTGATTTGCTTAGGATCACATAGCTAGTAAGTTTTTGAAGCCAGATTTACACCAAGGAAGATGAGTCTTCCTGATTTCAGGCCAGGCACTCCATTCACTGCTCCATGTAGCTGCCCTACTTTTAATATTATTACTATCTATTCTGTATATATCTTGTGCATACCTAGTTATTTCTGTGTTGTATCCTGCATTGAAATGTAACCTCATTCAGGGCAGGGGTCCTTTCTTTGTATTTTTGTTATTTAGCACAGTGCTGGGCACATAATAATGGGTTAATAAATACTTGTTGACTGATTGACTGCTCTATGTTAGTTGAGTCATCTAATTCCTATACAATTCCTTTATAAATTTCTTGAGAACAGGGAACATAGTATATACTTCCACTTCATCCCATACAACGTTAATTGAGATTAGATGGTGAGATTAATAAGTTTAATAAGAATTTATTAACTGATTGGAAGAAAATTCATATGCATAGAGGCAGAGGTTATCTATCACAGTAGCAGCATCTTCATTTATTAAGCCTATGTTCTTAATCTTCAAGTGAGGATTCCTGGTGTTCCTGAAATCTTCCAAAGTCCTATTTGATGCCTCATTGGGATATACCAGTAATCCTAGGTTTTCAAGCCTATATTAGTAAAATATAATGTCTGTAAGGTCCTATCAGGATAAAAAAGATTTCAGTGTAGGTCAAATGGAACACTTCTTTTGGTACACACACTTCATGTGTGTACCATAATAATTCAGAAAGAACATCAGGTAGTGAATTTATAAGTTCAAAAAACCCAGATAAGTCATCCATTAATACATGAATCCTAAAATAATTTGTGTATCCTGGCCCTCGTGAAAATCTCATAAAGCCTTTAGACCCCATTTCAGAAAAAAAAAATAAAATGCATAAAATAAAATGCATAGGAATTCAAAATAAACCAATTATACTGAAAAAGTTATAAACATATTGGGGGAGTGGGAGTCCACAGACGCCAAATCAAAAATCCCTGCACTGAGGCATGTGGCAGAGTTTGTGAAACAACAGAAAAGTGTTAATCATGTATTACTAAAATCATCACTAAAAACTACTCCAAATGAGGTAATCACTGGACCTATTCTATTGAAGCTAAAAGTTTATTTCTTAGATGAGTCATTTTTAACAATAAGCCTTCTCATCTAGCAAACAACAGATCTTTAATGAGTAATTAGTTAGCAGCACTGCGCAGTCCAAAGAATTGGTGGGGAGAGGGAATGTAAAAGATGTCTGGGCCAATGACTACCTTTATGGAGCTTACATTTTAGTGAGAGAGACAAGAATTATAGAACATCTATAATCAAGTGCTCAATGTCATGATAGAACATATAGGTAATAGAATGAGGAAAACATTTATAGAACTCTTATATGCAAACCCTGTGTAAGAAGAGTTCAGAGGAGGAAGAGAACAGAGTAAGCTATAATAAATAAAGTATAGCTACCATTAAAGGGAAACTTTTAAAAAAGAAGTAAATATTTCAGAATTTGCATATCCCATTGAGAGCAAGCACCAAGGGAATCCATGCATTTATTCCAAAATGCTGTAATTATTCAAAAGCATTTAAAGTATATACACATACTCACCCAGACTGGGTAGGACTTTGGGGCCAGGGGGATTGCCATAGCATTCACTTTTGCATGAGAAAATAAAGCACTTCTCATTGCTTTATAGTCACACCTCATTTTTTATCACTAGCATGATTACTAAGCTTGATCAACCACCTCATTAAGCAGACTTGACGCTAAATGGATTTTGCTTATTTCAAAAATAAAATAAAATAAAACTTACCATTAGAAGATAAATATTCATCACCACTGAGAATATTCAGAATATTCAAGTCCCTCAAGGCTCTGTCCCGGGCCCTTTGCTCATTTTATTATACACTATTTCCCTTTATTATCTCATCATCTCTGATGGATTCAGTTATTTTCACTAGGCAGATCATTCTCAAGTCTATTTCTTCAGTTCTAAACTCTCTTCTGACCTCCAGTCTCAAATGGCCTATTAGAAATCTTGAACTGGATTTTGTAAGGACATCTTAACTCAACATTTACACAATTAAATTCATTAACTTTCCCCCAAAACTTTCCATTTTTCTACCTTCCATATTACTGTCAAGGACACTGTTGTCCTCCAATCAACTAGCTTATGATTTAGGAATCATCATCATTGCCTTGCTTTCCTTCACTTCCCATATCCATGCTGTTGCCCAGTCCTGTCCCTTCTATCTTCACAGTATCTCTGTTATTAGCTCCCTTCCCACCTCTGGCCCTACCACTCTGGTGCAGACCCTCATCATTTGATGTCTGGAATAATGCAATAGCCTGCTGGTTGATTTTTCTGCCTCTAATCTCTCCACATTCAAGTCCATTTTCTGCAAAGGTACCAAAGTGATCTTCTTAAAGCACAGCTCTTACCATTCCCAATCCCATCCCTTATTTTAAAAATTTCAGTGTCTCCCTATTTCCTCCAGGGTCAAATATGAAATAATCTGTTTATCACTTAAAACTGGGACCTGCCTATCTTCCAATCTCATACATTACTTTTCTCTAAATACTCTGTGATCCAGTGTTACTGACCTCATTGATGTTCCTTGTGCAAGGCATTTCATCTCCCAACTCCATTCAGAGCTGGCTGCAATTCTCTCTGTCCTCTCTTCACCTTCTTGTCTTCCCTGGTTTCACTCATTTTTTCAGCTAAAATCTCACATTGTGCCAGAAGTCGTTCCCAGTCCTACTTAATGCTCGTGACTAACATCAAAGATCATCTTTAATTCATCCCATATATAGATTGTACACAGTTGTTTTGTGTGTTGTTTCCTTCATTAGGCACTTCCTATGTAGTAGGTATTGGGCGGAGCAATGGATATACAAACAAATAAGAGCTGCAATAATAGCTAAGGTTTTGATAGATTAAAAGATTTCTAAAGCATCTTACAAATAATATTTCTTTCATCTCACAACAAACTTTTGATGATGCTGTTAATGTTATTACCATTTTATAGATAAGCTGAGGCAACTGAGGCAGGCAGAGGTTAATTGACTCATCCAGGCTCATACAGCTGGTGAACAGCTAAGGCCAGACCTGAATATAGGTCTCCATGGCTCCAGATCAAGCACTCTTGAGGGATTCCTAATAAAGCCCCAATAGTCTAGCTTCCTTATAGGCCCCACTGAACAGCAGGCCCACCTGTACCTGTACAAACTATACTAGCCCCTCATTCCCCCTTCTACCCCACTCAATATTGTAACTTCTCCATAAATGCCTCCCTGCTCATTAGAATAAAAGGTATGTCCATAAATCCATATTTCTCACAGAAACAGCAGGCATGTCCATGTCATGGGATCCCAGCCACTGCCTGTAGCTCTCCACTGCCCCCAGACCCATTCCTCATATTTTCCACAGAAACAGCAGGGATGTCCATGCAGTCAACCACAACCACATCCATCTAGTCTCAGATAGGACCACAATAGCCAGTCAATCAGAAAGCAGCACCAATAGTAAAGAACTGACCTAGAGTGAACTTATGTCCTGTAGAGGTTTATTATAGTATCATTTACATAAATACATACCCCCAAGAATGGGTTTTTCTGTATGCATTATGGGTAATTACAGGCTCAGTTCCACTGTGACTGGGACCCCTCCCCTATTACCAAATCCCTTAACAAAACCCTCCTGCTTTTTTGATATTCATAATTTCTATTATATAACAGCATCTTTACCCTATAAAAAATCCATCTTCTTCTGTCTGAAGTTGCTGGTTCTTCTTGAATTTAGCCGGCTTCATGAGAGGTGTCAATCTCAATAAATGCCTATACTTGGATTAGAGGTGGTCTGACTCTGAAATCTTTGAGACAGTTCTACCACAACACATCATGAAACCCTGAAACTCTAACCACTGCAACACCCAGATGCCTAGATATAAGAAAGAAAGGCAAAAACCAGTGCCTACACTAAAGGAGTGACCCAGACAATGCACAAAAGCTCAGTATGATTGGTTTCAGTCACTTGTGAGTGTTTGTATTTAAGTCAGAACACATAGTGCTAGCCCTGTCTATGTGATTTCCCAAATGCATGGCTTCTTTGGGAGGCCTTGGCTTACCTCAGAACTAACCTAAATGGAAGACAATTGTATTAGGACCCCAGGGTGCTCAACAAAATTCTGAGATGTTGAATAAAAATTGAATTTTTGTTATAACTGGACAGGCAAAACAGTTGAGCTGTGTGAGCAGCTAGGCACTAGCTGCTGTAGATTGTAGAAATTATGCTCTTCAACTTCTCAAACTCTGAGACATCCCAAGGAGATCTATAAAAACAAAGAGATTACAAACTCGGAGCTGGTGTCCCTCACTTATTTTTTTCCTCAAGCAGACCACATAACTAATTGTGTCAACAACTGGGAAGGAAGAATGCCAGATGTGGCCTTTTTCTCTTGGAGTAATGAAGTTCAAGGTAGGGTCTGTTGCTCCTAGCTGGCTTTCTTTATGTTTCTATCATCCTCTGATTGGGTATTCTGGCATAAAGTAATTTTGATTGTAGCTCAGGGCTACAAGCAATCTAAGTAGTTAGAAACAGGAAAGAGTGCTAGGCAGTGCTGACATTGCACCATAAGGTATCCAAAGAGATGTCTTTGATTACATCTTTTGTGCCATTTATAACTCCTTGGGCCTAATTGTTTCATAGTAGGTGGGATCTGGGTAGTCAATTGTTAGAGAACCCCTATTTCACATTCCATTCCCACATCTCATCTAGAGGCAGTTGTGTGAGATATGCAGGAATCTTTCATTAGGCCAGGAAAGTTGGGTAACTTTTTGATAAATGGGACAGGAATCAAATAAATGATAGTTTGAAGACTGATATGACCATGATATACATGGGAGAGAGTATAGAACGAATCTTACTGAAGCAGATGGTATACATGTTGGTCAAATGCAGAAAGAAGGATAGAGTGAGTAAGAAATCTTAATCAAATACCAGAGGAAGAGTTATTGTAGAATATGGAGTAGTATATACATACATATAAGCATATGTACATGCGTACATATATGTATGTGTGTGTCTCTCTCTCTTTGTCTCTCTCTCTTTCTCTCTCTCTCTCTGCTGTTCCTTTCTTGATCTCCACAGACATATAGTGAAATCTTACAACACATTACCAAGGGAGAAAGACTGGGCTTTCGTTACTGAATATTCATTCCTTGGGTGTGGAAGGTTTTAGTCAGGTTTTGAACTCCTAGACTACCAAGGAGGTTCCTTCTAGCACTACTGTCTACACTATACATTCATTATCAATAGTTTTGCCTTTTCTTCATTTACTTACAATTCCTTGAATCCAGATAGAAAATAAATGGGCAGCTAAATTGAGATAAGAACATGAACATCCCTGAATCATGTTCCTACTTCCCTCCATCTAGCCTTGCCTCCAGCCTTCTCACCATTCTGAGAGAGCTTTCTCTCCCTTCTGCTGCTTTGACTCTCCTTTCCAACCTTCTTTTCCTGGTGTCTGAAATGCAAAGACATTTATAGCTTGTTTGTTTTCCTACAAAACAAAACAAAACAATATAAAACAAAAAGAAGGCTTCACTCAGACACCGTGAGATCATTGGACCAAAACACTCCCAAGGAGGAAAGTTATTCAGATTTTTAAAATACTTAAACAAATTCTTTGTCTCTCTTTGTCTGTTTAGGCTCTGTTCAAGGTCACTATTTATTCTACCCAAGTCAGTCAACTCATTTTTAATATTTATTGAGAACTTTAGAATAGAGGCTCTTTCCAGGCAAATACACACACACACACACACACACGTGCATTTGTGTGTGTGTGTGTGTGTGTGTGTGTGTGTGTATAAATATTTATATACAAAAGAGAGAGGAAGATGGGACGGTGGTTTAAGACAGTGACCAAACAGGTCAACTATCAGAGCTTTCCTTGATAGAAATTTTTTGCTGTGTTTCATTATTTCTGGGGGCCTGTCAGCTCTTCTGGGGATAGAAGCAGTGTACTGTTATGAGTTTTTCTGAGGAGGAAAAAAAAAAAAGCAGTTAAAAGGCTTTTGAGTTCAACAAATGTGTCCTGAGAGCCAAATGGAACAGGGGTGAAATCCTAGCTAAAACCCGGCGGGAATAATTTGCTGGTAGCAGCATCTGGAAAGGAAGTGCGTAAACGGCTGCAGAGTTTAGTTTAAAGAACAAATGGAAGAGAAAGGGCTTTAAAAAGGTAGGTTTGAAGGCAGGAGGAGGGAGGGTGGGAAGTGATGGAGGCACCGAATGAGTTTAGGGATTTAGGAAGGAGATTTAATAGACTGAATAGCAGGTCACACAGCTAAAGGAGTAAAAATCTGAACAAGAAAATAGCAGTAAGCCCATGCACTGTAAGTGCACATGATTCTAGATGTAAAAGCCAACCCAAATTAAATAGTTTATTATTACTCTACCTGCTTCTACCGCTAATAATGCCATTTTTTTTCCTAAAGGACTGAGTATTTTGAAAACCCATATTAATCAGGGAAACCAATGTTTTTCTTATCCTGTGGGCGGTCTATTGTCAATTCTTCCTTCTTGCTTGTGTCTGCCTCTATTTTAGCAGAAGAGGAAGCCGTGGCATTACTGTGTGTGTGTGTGTGTGTGTGTGTGTGTGTGTGTGTGTGTGTGTGTGTGTGTGTGCGCATTACAGACACAAGGCAGGCAGTATCTCAGGGCCAGACTATAGCCCTCCAAACATGTGACCATAGAATAATCCATGTATTATGATTGGACAAATACCTCATGTTGATCACTTCTTTACAGGGCACTGAACCCCTTCCTGTGTCTTTTATTTTAAGACAGTATTTCAATTACCAACAAAATATAGGATGGGGGGAATGGGAGAAATCCACCAATACAAACATTTTCCTTGGGTTCATTTTTAGTTGTGGATTTTTTTTTTCCTTCTGAAACAAGAGTCTGAGGCTAGTTCCAAAGCCTTGACTGGCATTCTCATTTCTTATTGCCTCTGTTCAAGCCATTAAAGACAAGTAGCTCAGGGTCCATGTCAATGGAAAATCAAAAGGCCTGTGGTCAGCACCTTTACAGTTGGCCCCTGGGCACTTAACCAACCTTTTGTAAGATTTAGAGCTAGAGTTCAAAATGGCCAAACACCAATCTTAGAAGAATAGATCCTGGATTTTTTTGGGTCCAGGCCCAATATCATCAACAAAGGCTCTCAATAGCTCCTGCAGGTCTATTACTCTTAGCCAATGAGAATAAATACAAAAATAAAAGGATAAAAGTGTTATGGCTCTGGGTGACTCCCATACCTTTTTCTGTGCATATGTCTATGGCCAATCCAAGACAAGGAAGATAAGTAAGGAAGGCACGGGTTCAAATCTCACCTCCAACATTTACTAGATATGTGAAACTGGGCAAATCACTTAACCTCTCTAAGTTTCA
Source organism: Pseudochirops cupreus (assembly GCA_028627135.1). Taxonomy (NCBI): domain Eukaryota; kingdom Metazoa; phylum Chordata; class Mammalia; order Diprotodontia; family Pseudocheiridae; genus Pseudochirops; species Pseudochirops cupreus. The sequence continues at coordinate 271,625,552 of CM053580.1, read as the reverse complement.
GTTCCTCATATGTAAAATGAGGTTAAACTAGACAGCTTTTGAGTATCTTTCTGGTTCCAAATCTATTGCATTCTGACCCTAGTCTTGACCTAACTCTCTTATCAGTAAGTAGTCCCTCCTCTGCTTTTAAAACCTTTCCTGCCCCTTTTGCCTATTATGATCTCATTTTAGTTCTATAACTGTCAGGTATCCCCTGTAATACCTTTTGAAACATTCCCTATTATGGCATTCATGCATTCAAATTCTGAAAAACTGGTACTCTGCATTCTCCATCAAAGACATTCCAGCTACCAACTCGACGGTTTGTGTAATGTTCTCTTGCCTCTCTAATTTCCCTCAATGCTCAGTTGAAGTGCTGCCTTCTGGGAGATTTGTCCTTCATCCAGTTGTCAGTCGTATACTTCTTTCTAAAAATATTTAATGCAGACTCTTTCTCTCACTTTCTCTCTCTCCACATAACACATACATATATTTATATGTGTATATACACACATATACACACATATATTTATATGTACATATATATACACACATATAAATATATATATATATGTACATATATAATACAAGTATATACATATTCAGAAGTAGAGAGAATATAAGTAATTTGAAGGGATGGGAATTTAATTTATTTTTGATCTTTGTGTGTCCTTTGCCAAGGACAGTATTTGAGAAGTAGTAGGTTTTTAATAAATGCTTATTGAATTAAATGAAACTGAATATTAGTTGCTGGCTAATTAGGCCTTATACCAGATGGAGCACTTGGTCTAGACGAGAGTCAGGAAGAATCATCTTTGAGAATTCAAATTCGTCTTGAAACACTCACTGGCTGTGTGACATTGGGCAAGTCATTTAACCTTGTTTTGTCTCAGTTTCTTCATCTATAAAATGGACTGGAGAAGGAAATGGCAGACCACTAGAGTATCTTTGCCAAGAAAATTCCAAATGTGGTCATCAAGAGTCAATTGTGGGGCGGCTAGGTGGTGCAGTAAATAGAGCACTCGCCCTGGAATCAGGAGGACCTGAGTTCAAATCCAGCCTCAGACACTTAACACTTACTAGCCATGTGACTTGGACAAGGCACTTAACCCCAATTGCCCTGCCCTCCCTCCTCCAAAAAGCAAAAGAAAAAAGAAAAAAGAAAAAAAAAGAAAAAATAAAAAAAAAATAAAAAAAAATAAATTAAAATAAAGTTTAAAAAATTCAATTGCAACTGAAAAGGACTGAAGAAATATGAATCATTTTAGGAAGTAGAGGCAAAGAGGGATCACATTTGAGGAAAGTGATATAGCCAGTAAAAACAAAACAAAACAATACTTGGAGATGGAAAGCAAAGTGCTATGTATAAGAAACAGCAAGACCAGTTTGGTTAAATTAGTGCATATTCAACCCTGAGCAATATATAATAACTAACTATTATATAATCATAGTATAAATAAATGAATAAATATTATACAAGTATAATGTATAAAATATATAATGAAAGTAATCTAGAGCCAGGAATGAAGGGGCTTTAATTCATAAATAGTATTTATAGGTTCATAGAGTTGATGTAGCACCATGGCATCATGGGTTTAGACCTGTAAGGACCTTAAAGGTCACTAACCCAGCCCCCTAATTTTAGAGATGAGAAAACTGAGGGCCAGAGAATTCAAGAACTTTTTATTCATGTTACACAGGTGGTACATTCCAGAGATGGGATTCAAACCCAGGTCCACCAACTCTAGTTGGCTTTTGATCCAATCCAGTTCTTTCCCTTTATATATAAGGAAACTGAGACCCAGAAAGATTAACGAGCTGAGCTAATAGAGCAAAATTACCAGAGCAGAAATTCACAATAGGGTCTGCCGACTTCAGAGACAGTGAACTTTAGGTTACTGTAGCATAGAAAAAAAGACAGCAATGTAGGGCTTTCCATGGGTAATTCATCCAGCTTTCTTCTTTCTTTCTTTGTTTTGTTTTGCCATTTAGAGTTCTGTAAAATGTGGTATTGAAGGATCTTCTTTTCTTTCCTGATATCAAACTTAGTGGTTAAGTGTATGTAGGTATCTTTTAGGCAACATTTTTGCCTTGGTTATTAAGAGAATTTTTTTTCCAAGTTCTTTTGGAATCTATTCATGTTTCCTGCCTTAATACTATCCCTCAGGATAAGGAGTTTTCTCAATTTGTTGCTTCCTGTGTAAAAAACATTTTCTTTCTTGGTTTTTTTTCTTTATTTATTTCCTTCTTTCTTCTTTCCTGCAGTCTTCTTGTACAAAATGACAAATATGGAAATATTTAATATGATTGCACATGTATAACTTGTATTGGATTGCTTACTATCTTAGGTCAGGGGGAGAGGAGGACAGACGGATAGAATTTGGAAATCAAAACTTTAAAAAAATTGTTAAAAATATTTTTACCACATAAGAGGGAAAAATAAAATACTATTAAAATATAAGATTATGTAAGCATGAGGAAAATGCAATTCATCTCACTGGAGCCAAGTGGATAGTTATTCAATTATAGACAACAGCAAGATGTTGAAAGTAGAATTTAAAAAAAAAGAAGAAGCAATAGTTTCTCTCATCCTGAGCATCAACTAATTGAGTATTTACATTTAAGAAGAGCATATGATGTCATCAGATTTCAATTCACAGATGACAGACAAGGACAAGGTCGAGGTCTGAAGGTAGTTTCTGAATTGGGAAGGGTTTTTTTTTTTTCATAGTTTGTGAATCTCTGGAGATTTCTCTAAACTTCATTCCAAGAAAATAAGCTTCAGAAGATTCACTAGGTCTGTGGTTCTCTGGGACATTGGAAATTCCTGGGGAGAATTCCCATTGTTATTATATGGTATATGCATAGCTGAAGGAATGTGGGGGCATATTCTTAGTCAGATCACCATAGAAAATTAACTGAAGAAACTCATATCCAGGTTTAGCTGGGTAGATGTGTGTCCTCTAACCATTCCTCTCATATTATAAATAGGGAATAGTATCAGATGCAGGTATATGACATAATAGATAGCAGATTGCATCAAGTTTCAGGAAGACATAAGTTCAAATCCTGCTTCAGATACTCCCAAGCTGCATGACAAATCACTTCACGTGATTGTCCCTCAAATTTCATTATTTGTAAAATGGGAATCATAATAACATTTACTTCCTAGTGTTTTGTGAAGATCAAATGAATTAAGTTATGAAATTTGGATATTCAATCATTTTTTTTTTCATTTGGCCATTTGGGGTTTTCTTGGGAGAGAATAGAGTGGTTCACTATTTCCTTCTCCAGCTCATTTTATAGATGAAGAAAAAGAGGCAAACAGTGTTAAGTGATTTGCCCAGGGTCACACAGCTCATAAGTGTCTAAGGCTAGATTTGAACGCAGAAAGACTCATCTTCCTGAATTCAGGTTCAGGGCTCTATCCTCTGTGCCGCTTACCTGCCTTAAGAAGTGCAAACTGCTTTGCAAAACCTTAAAGTACTATTCAAATGGTGGCAACTGTTACTACTATGCTATAAGGATTTTAGCACTAGAACTAGAAAGGACCTTAGAAATTATCTAATTTAACTTTTTCATTTTTCAGATGAGGAGACTGAGCACAAGAGAGAAGGAAATGAAAGATAGAGGCAGAATTAGTGGGCAGAAGCTTTGATCCCAAGTCCAGGATCTTCCCACTATACCACACTTCCATGTCCTATAACAGTGGCTCACGCTGATGTAGCATTTTAAGAAAATTCAAATTTCTTCACAACAACTCTGTTTGGTACATGGTAGAGGAATGATTATCCAAATTTCACAGATGAAGAAGTGATTCATTCCTTAGTAAGTAACTAGACCTGGAATTGAATCCAGGTTTCTTTTTTGTCTTTTTAATTTTTTTTTTTTTTGGAGAGGGGAAGGTAGGGCAATTGGGGTTAAGTGACTTGCCAAAGGTCACGTGGCTAGTTTGTGTTTGTGTGTGTGTGTGTGTGTGTGTGTGTGTGTGTGTGTGTGTGTGTGTATGTGTGTGTGTGAAAAGTGTCTGAGGCCCGATTTGAACTCTGGTCCTCCTGACTCCAGGGCCGGTGCTCTGTTCACTGCACCACCTAGCTGCCTACGAATCCAGGTTTCTTGATTCCATGACTGAAATTGAATCATCTAGTGATTTCTACTTGCCTACATAATACTTTCCTAGAAGACCGGTGGAGCCACTGTGTCAGTCCTGGAGTCAGGAAGATCTGAATTCAAATCCAGTCTCAGATTAGCTGTGAGCCTAATAAAGTTGCACAACCCTATTTGTCTGTTTGCTCATCTGTAAACTAAGCTGGAGAAGGAAACATTAAAGAGCTCTGTTATCTTTGCCAAAGAAAGACCACATGAATTCAGGAAGCATCAGACACAACTCAACAACAACAACAAAATACTTTTCATAACACTACATTACCAGGCTGGTCCCCAAGGAATAGTCCACAGGTTACTGGTGATAGTGTGCTTAGGGTCATAGTACCCTAAATCTAGATGAGGAACCACTGGGGTGTCCAAAGGAGACAGAAAATAATCTAAAAGCATAATTCCCAGTGAGGCAGGTAAAGAGAGGGTAAAATGATAGATGGGATTTTCCTGTGTCCTCTTCACGACTTTGTCTCAGGCTAAAAGACTCAGGTGTAACTATCCTATACCTTCCATACTTAAGGATTGTTCTGGAGAGACACACAGCTGGGGATCAATGGACCAGAAATGACTGTCCCTAGATGACAGAGATATTTTCTGAATCTGACTATGAAAAGTCTTCAAGAAATCACTGAACAGGTGCCAGGAAATCCACATTCTCCTTATTCCTCTGTCACTAACCAGCCCTGTAACCTTGAGTGAGTCAGTCCACCTTTATGAGCCTCAGTTTCTTCATCTGTGAAATGAGGGGGCTGAACTTGTTGATCTCTAGGATGCCTTCCAGCCCTAAGACTCTATGTTGCTAATGCACAATCACTGAGCAGCTCTGATACAAGCTGTTTTTTGACACCAAATTTTCAGTGGACGAGCACAGCATTACTGCACCCAGGTGTTTCTGTAATTGTGATAAATTGAGTAAATTCCAAGTGCTCAGTGGCCCTCAAAACTCATATTGCCACCTGTGTGGTGGGCTGCCCTTACATTAGTAGTAGGACAAACCACCAAGCAAGACTGACTGCTCTCCCACAGCTCCATTTCCAGTCTGCTTACCTCCCCTGGGTAAGTCTGCCATGAAATGCTGTGAAATGTTTTGTTTTGTTTTTTTCATTTTTTTCCCTTTTTTTTTTCTTTAAAACGAGAGTGATGGATTATGCTGTAGGGGGAATGAATTTGTTAGGATTCAATTCTCCCCTATTTTGAAGGACATTTTAGGGACACACGACAAGTGCTCTCTATAAAAACACTCCTAAAACTACCTCCCACCCCAACATTGTGGAATAATGTGATGTATGGGCCAGAAGGTTATTAGATAAAAAGAGATAAATAAAGGTATCCTAGGAATTGAAGTAACTGTATAGCATTTGACATTGTGAAATAGGAATTTGACATAGTGTGAGGACAAATGAAGTTTAAGGGGAGAAAAAAAGTAAAACACAATTCAGATTGAAGGACATTGAGAAGAGAGGGGCCCTGGAAATCATCTGGTCCAACCATGTCACTTCAGAGGTAAAGAGGAGGCTCAGAGATTGCAGAGAGGGCAATAATAAGTTATTGACAGACCTGGGTGTAGAACCCAGGATCACTGTTGTCTATTCTGAAACACTTTCTCCTTATCTCGTTCTGTTTTGTTTTGTTTTTTAAATTTTTATCTTGAGCAAATTCAAAGTCATCCAAAGGAAAAACTAATTTTATCCTGACCCTTACCTGGAACAGCACATAATGCCATGAGAAAAAAAGGGAATAGTATCTAAGACTGGAAACAAGCAAAGAAATAATGTTATTGGCTTAGCACAGTGGCTGGAGTGTAAACTAAATAACTTAATTGTATAGACAAGGAAAGTGAAACCCAGAGACATCCAATGATTTGCCCTAAGTCACACAGTTTTTAAGTAGCAGAAATATAATTAATGTAAATGAACTCTGACTTTGAATCTAGTGCTCACCTGACTATAGCCCAGCAGAAGACTTAAACCCGTTTAACCTGAAAAAGATGGAAAAGACTGGGAAACTTCAATTTGTTCAGCTATTTCCTAACTGGTGAAAATCTCGCCCTCTTAAAGTTTTAAAGTTTGCAACTCCTTTCTATAGCAAAGCCTGGATTGTTTGACTTTTGTCTCTTCCTCTGTGTGTGTGTGTGTGTGTGTGTGTGTGTGTGTGTGCAAAAGGGTCTTTTTGATCTTTAAAATATCAACAACAATAACTATTTAGAGTATATATGCCCAGACCTACTATCACTGGGTCAAAGAGAATCCACAGCTGAGTTACTTTGAGGGTATGATGCTAAACTGCTCTCCAGAATGGGTGGATCATTTTGCACCTCCACCAGTAATCCGTTAGTATGCCCATCCTCTCACATCTCCTAAAAATGTCATTTATGACAGGATTTTTCTGTGATCTTTTTTGATCTTTGCCTATCTGATGAGAGTTAGAACCTTGGAGTTGTTTTAATCTGCATTTTACTTATCATTAATAATTTGGAGCATTTTTTGTAACTTTAACATCACTATACAAATATTCCTCTTCCTCCTCCTCCTCCTCCTCCTCATCATCGTTATAACTTCTCTATGAATGCATTACGCTTCATACCTTTGTTGAATGTAAGGTCTTAAAAACAGGGACTGTCTCACTGTTGCATTTTTATCTCCAATACCTGACAGAGTACTTGGAACATAGTGTCAGGTGCTTAATAAATGATTATTTATTGGTTGATAATGGGATCATGAGTTTCAAATGTTTCATAGAGGCAAAGTTGGGTTCCAAAAGTATGGAATTCTATGGAATTTATTTCAAGAGGAAAGGGCAGTAATGGCTTGAAAATGAAATTATAAAGACACAAACAGAAATTATTCCGATGATAAGGAAGCAATTAAGTGTGGGCTCCTACCTAAAGAGAACCATGTGACTGCATTGTAAGTTCATGACATCTCAGAATTTTTAAAGGAAATTTATATAATATGGCACCAAGGATAGGTGAGTTGAGTGCAAAAGCATGGCAAAATCTTGGGGAGATGTCAAGTGTGCTAAATCTCATACCAAACTGAGAAGGGCTTTAGAAAAGAACTATTTCTGAGTCAAGAGAAATATTAAAGATGAAATGAGTACCGCTCAAATTGAACTTTGATAGAACAATGATAATGGAGCAAAACTACTCAGCTGGTATTTGGTTTCTATTTTCTCTGCCACAGAGAGCCAGTAGAGTGGGAAGGGAAGTATTAAAACTCTAGCATAAGTGAGAAGATGATAAGAAACAACCTAACTCCACAATGAGATCAGGTCACCAAGAAGAGATGAATTATGTCCTAGGACAATGAAAAAAATGGCAGTTTACTAAAGTACTGAATCTTTTCTTTGAAAGATTATGCAGGCCGAAGTGGCATGCAACAGTAATTCATGCTACTAGGAAAGCTGAGACTGGTGTAGGGCTTGAGTTTGGAAGTTGGGCTAAAGCTAATTGGGTTTCTGAACTTAATCTAGCACAAATATGTTTTGAAGGATTTCTAGTAGGCTGCCTAAATAGGAGTGAACTGATTCAGGTTGAAAAAAAAGTAGGTCAAAGTCTCCATGCCAATTATGGGATTGAGCCTGTGAGTGGCCACTGAAATTCCAGCTTGTATACAGAATAGGAGAGGTGCTTTAGGGCTAGGTTAGAATTTTCAGAAGTAAGAATAAAAAGAAAAAGTTTAGAGGTTTCAAACTTTTAGCTAGGTTGCATAGTGGGTAGAGCATTGCACCTAGAGTCAAAAAGAGCTGAGTTCAAATCTGCCCTCAGACACTTATTAGATGCTACTGTGCTCAAGTCACTTTGTTTGTTTCAGTTTGTTCAACTATAAATTGGGTTAATAACAACACCTACCTTGAAGGGTTGTCTTGAGTATTAAATGAAATAATATGTGTTAAGCATTTAGGAACTTGCTTGGCATTTAATGGGTGCTACAGAAATGCTTAATTCCTTCCTTTCCTTCCTACTTGTCCTATAAACAAATCAGTATAACTTGGATTGCTGTCCAAATTTTGAAACATACTATTAAGGATGTGGTTTGTGAGCATTTACATATGGAAGTGGGGATCACCAAGAGCTATCTTGGATTCATCAAGAACAGATCATTCTAAACTGACTGCACTTTATTTCTTGCCAGTAGTTAGGAAGGCCATGGATATTATATAAATAATTTTCAGTAAAGTATTGGACAAAAATCTCAGGCTCTTTTTTTGAGTGAGATGAAGAAACATGGAGAAGAGGATTGTATAGCTAGTTGAAATAGGAATTTAAAGAATCAATAAACTCAAACAATAGTTTTGGAATGGACTTGTATGTAAAATATGTCTGAACTTTGCAGGAGATTTTCAAAGCAGATGCTGGATAATTATTTTTTGTGGATGTTGTGTCAGGGGTACATGGTTGGGTATAGGATGGACAAAATGATCTTTGAATTCCATTCAATAATCTTCTCATACTCCTACAAATTCTCGCCTTAAACAATTACCACCTAAACAGCAGAAGGCCCTGAAAACATTATAAGTATAAAATAATGGCATTCCAAAATGATAAACCTGTGAACTTGTTATCCATCTTATCTCTGAGCTTGATCTTGAACTTATTTTTCCCTCAAATCCTGAGCTTCTGGAATTTGGTTTCCCTTGTTTAAGAAAATTTTATCATTCCTTTGAAGCTTGGATCTTCTATGAGAGCAATGCTTTCTCATTTAATCTGCCTAACTAATGGTACCTAATTCCTGATTTTGATCCCAAGGCCTCAGGTAACTTCATAGGCATGAATGAAAGAACAAAATTGAATGACTCATTCTGGCATTTAAAACTATCCATATTATTCTATTATCATATGTCTTCAACCAATGCATCTAGTTTAAACCTCTGGCCTAAACAAATATCTCACATATGTTCCAATTTCTATGTTTTTTATTCACTATTTATTATTATTCTTATAATATATTTTTCACTTTTTATTCATATTCCCTATGCCCACTCTCATTTTTAGAATGTAGCAACCTCAGTTGGGCAAGATCCATTTTTTAGTAGTGCCTGTTGGAATTTATGCTGTCTTATATTGTTAACTACTTTTCAATGTGTTTTTTCTTTATCTCTTTAACCAGATTTCTAAGAAGGGGCATTATCTTATACTAATAACACTAACTAATATATATGTATACATAAACACATGTATGCTTATCCATCCATCTATCTATCTATCTATCTATCTATCTGACCGCCTGCCTGTCTGTCTATCTTAGACACACATACATATAGACATACTCCCATTCAGTGATTAAAGACCTTAGCTTAAAAAAAGGCCAGTTTCCCACTGCATCCAGGGCCATCTCCAATCATCCTGATCTATATCTCTCCACTGGACTCAGATGGCTGCAAAGGAGAAAGTGAGACTGATCTCTTTGCACAGTCCTCCCTTGCTTTAATCCAGTTCATTTGCATGTCATGGCATCACCTCCCTGAAGTCATGGTCCTCTTCCAGAATGAAGGGCAAACAACAGTAACAATATATACACACATAGATTCATGTACATACATATACGTACATATGTGTATGTATGTTTGTATATATCTATATGTGTATATATGTACATATATGCATATACATATACACATATATAACTGAGGTTTGCAAAGCATACTATCTTTATTATCTCATTTCAACCTCACAATAAGGCACAATAGTCATTATTATCTTAATTTCATAAATAAGGAAACTGAGACAGTAAAGGCAAATGACTTGTCTGTGGTTACACAGGTAATAAGTTCCATGGTACTGTTTGGAACCCAGATTTTCATGATCTTGGCCCATAATTCTATCTACTATATTAGGCTGCCTCACTCTCATACTTAAAATTGTGCTCTGTGGATATTGTATACTAAATTTTATCTGCAGATGACTGGTTGATGAAGAAAGAAAACAAATCAGGTTCTTTAACCACTAATTGAAGATGGCTCTAAGTAGAAATACTTTGGCCGTCTGTTAATTTGCTTATGTCTACAGCTATTCCAACCCACAAATGGAGTTTCTCACCAGAAAGTGCCTTCTTCCAGACAAAGGAAGCTGACCTCATGCAATTATCTCGCTCGCCTCTCTCCCTCTGCCAGCACCCAGCCCGATGAGAGGTCTGAGTTCAAACACACTAAAAATGCTTTGAAATGTCACTTGTTTGCAACATCTGAAAAAAGCCTGCCTTCTCTGCCCCCTACCAGTGTAATCAACTGTAATTTCAAATCAATATCTTTCCTCACCATGGATTGTTTTGTGCAGCAAGTCTTCTTCTTGTTCTTTTTCTGCCTCATTACTTACCTCCTTCACCTACTGATATAAGTTGCTCCAGTTACTAATGCAATTTTCCTAGCAGTGTGAAGTGAATTCAACTCCTTGACAGTCAGATCTGAGTTTTACAGCATGTTGAAGAAAACACTTATTTTCTGGCTGTTTGTTCTAGCCCTGCCACTGTATTAAACTTGGTTATCAAATGATCCTGGTTTTGGCCTAGGACAAGCTAAGATGCTTCAAATGGGAATGTTCCTCTGAGTCCTGGGGACACATTTTTTTGATGGGACATTGTGTAGCATGCACCTCTTAATGGGCTGAGGGCAAGTAAAGGGAAGGATTTTCTTTCACAAAATTGATCTTTTTCTTTTGCATTATTTATCTTTACCTAAATATATGTGGAATTGTGACATTTATTTCCTTTTTCAAGTTCTCATTCATTTTTGAAATTTGGGACTTTTCCCCTCTTTCTCTCTTTTTCTTTCTTTTTTTTTTTGAGCTAGGAATTATTTAGTACTCTGTGTCTTTGCATATAGCAGAAATGCTTTTTTACCCCTTAATACATTTATTCAAATTCTTCTGGCCCTTTAAGGTGAAATTCAAGATCTCCCTTCACCTTGAATCCTTCTTTACTATTTCTGTCATCTATTCCTTATCTGTATTCCTACAGCCTCTATGGAAATCTTCTGAGTCGTATCTAATTGCTCATACCATGGTGTAATGTTAATGGAATATAAGATCTTCCCCTCCCATTAATAGGCCTATGTGCCCAGTTGTGATACAGGTAGAACTCTGTGGGGGAGGAACTTGCTTAAAGAGAAGTTTACATAGGGAAGGCTTGCTTATTATGGAGGCTTTCAAACCTTTTGGTACTAACCTAATTAGGCAATGAGTCACAAGGATTGTGATGCCTTCTGGCTCTGAAAAGTGTATCTATACTCTGAGTTGGCCTTTTTCTTTGGGTACTCGCTTAGGAGAAGGACTGTTTGACTTCCTGGTCGAGACTCTGAGTAGCCATATGTTCAGACACCCCTGACTGCTCAGAAGTAAAGGTTCTCTCACTCCAGTGGTATATGTAAAGTGTATAGCAATGCTGCTTTGATTCAGACAGTCAGAGCCCTGTCTGTTGGTTTTTATGCTAATTTCTATGCTTGTATTTTCTCTGATGTTTAGGGTACTGACCTTTCCCCTGAACTACTGAATGTAATTAAAAGTAAGGTTGCTATCCCCTTTTTGAGCAGTCTTTCCTAGAAAAATCAGATCTAAGGACCCGTGCTAGCAGGCTATCCTGGGTTTGCCAGGGTCCTTGCTATTACACATGGGAAATAATAGCTCTCTTTTACTCTGCCCTGGACCAACTATGCTTTAAGTGAGATGCTCATATCTGCTTCCATTGTCTAGAAATAACATTGAAAAACTGAGAGACATTAAAAAAAGTACAACTAAAGTAGCTAGGGACATGGAGACCATAGCCTAAGTGAATTAGTGGAAGAAAATGGGTATTTGCTATGTTTGTTCCTGGTTGGGGAAAGTAGGTATAATGGGTAGAGAGATTTAGGCTTCATGTAACAATAAAACAAACTAACTAAAACATCCTAATCAATTAAATATAAAAGAAAGAATAATGGACTGCCTCAATACAGAGTGAACTTCTCTGAGTAGAGGTCTTCAAATAAGGTTTGATGACCATTGGTTGGGGATGTTAGAGAAGTGATCTGGTTCAGTTTTAAGTTAAACCTTTTGGCCTCTGACCTTTCTTACAATTCTAAATTTTTTGAGATTGTGTGACCTTATGACAGAAGCAGTGTCAGGCACATGAAAGAATAGAGAGGCAGCTGTAGCATTCTTGATGAATGGTAGATATGACTAAAACACCTCTGTACTTACGGAGACCTGAGCCAAGGGAGCAGGAGAAGCAGAAAGAGAGGCACTGAGAAAACAGTGTACAAATTTCTCAAAATGTTTTGACATATAGACCATTGTAGGTGCAAAAATAAGTAGATGAGAGTTAAAAGCAATCAATTTCAGTATGGGAAAAAAGAGGTAACTTTAGATAATTAGGTATAATGCCACAGTGGGCTCATCTACAACCTTTCCTTATCAGCATCCAAGCATTCTGTATTGTTTACCACCCCCTCCCCCACAAATCCAAACTTAAAGAGACATGGGATATAAGTAATTCAGGAAAACAATCTATACATACAACTTTTCACTTACATTGTCTTTTTTTTTCTTTAGTTATTGTTTGTGTGTGTATGTATGTGTGTTCCTAGTTAGCCTTAGACTTGTGTACTATACAAAGACAATGTTGAGTAGACAGCAATTGCTTGTTACATGACTAATATGTTCAATTAATATTAATTAATAATATCCATTAATTCATCCATAATATTAATAACATTATAATGTAATCAATATAATGAGCTCATACTATTTGTGTATGCATCATTATTAGTGTAAGAAGACTCATAAGTGGGGGGCAGAGCAAAGATGGCAGAGTAGAAGCAGGAAATTCAATGAGTTCCCCCCACAATCACCTCTAATACCTGTAAAATATGACTCTAAACAAATTTTAGAGCTATGGAACCCACAAAGTGAGAGAGAGAAACAAATATCTCATGGAAGGCAGTGTGGCAGGCCAACAGGAAGTGTCTATCACACTGAGCTGGGAGCTGAGGGCAGTCCTGGTAAGCCACATGATTCTGGCCCCCAGGTGGCCCCAACCAGCAGCACAGAACAGCTGGAACAGACTTCAGGAGAGTGAATCACCAGCAGCTGTGGCAGTTTCTAGACTTCTCAACCCATAATTGCCTAAGAAAAAGTAAAAGGTCAGTGGAGAATTCTGTTGGAACCAGGTGACCTAAGAGCATGATCCAACCCCTACCCCCAGGGCAAGAGGTGGCAGAGATGCTGTAGCTGCTTCAGCATGGCTGCCTCCAGAGCTCCTGGCCTGCAGATAGTAGGGGAACCAAGCGACCATTCAGACGGTAATCATTCTTGCTTTATCCTGCTTAGATCTGAGTTGCTGTCTTGCATGGTAATCTTGAATATTGTAGAAACATAATTAGGGTAACATAAGCTCTAGCAGCTTCTACACCAAGGAACTGAAGGGCTTGGAATATGATATTCTAGAGATCAAAGGAGCTAGAATAAAAACCCAGAATCACATACCCAGCAAAACTGAGCATAATGTTTTAGGGGAAAATATGGTCATTCAATGAAATAGAGAACTTTCGATATTCTTTTTTTTTTTAATTTTTTTTGAGTTACATATTTTTTCCCCGTCTTTCCCCCGCCCACCACCCCAAAAC
>CM053580.1:271584485-271611321 GCA_028627135.1 Pseudochirops cupreus | reverse complement strand
TCTGAAGCAGCCATGTGGAGGTGGCTGCAGGTCTGCTGCTTCTGCTGCTTCCTTGCCCTGGAAGCAGTTTGGGTGGACCTTTTTTCTCCCCCAAGTTTAGCTGAGTTCCATTGAACTTTCAATTAGTCCTTGTTTCTTATGGCTTGATAATTCTGGAAATTGCCACAGCTGCTGCTGATCCACTCTCCTGAAGGCTCCAGCTGTGGCTTGTCCTGGCCACCCCAGGCCTAAGCCGTGGTTTCAAGCTGGGCTGGTTTTGGCTCCCAGAGTTGTGATGATCTCTTCCTGCTGAGCTGCCTTCAGCAGGAGGTATGTTTTTGTGAGTTTTGGAGCCCTAAAATTTGTTTAGAGTCATATTTTTGGGGGGGTATTTGAGGTGGTTCTGTGAGAGGTTGGGAACCTTGCTGCTCCTACGCTGACATCTTGGCTCCACCACCCAGATGTTTTTTATATAAATAATTTATTGATAAATTGATTGCTATGACACTAAATATGTAATTTAATTTAGGTAAAATTGTAATTTTTATTATATTAGCTCAACCCAGCTATGAGCAACTGATGTTTTTCCAATTAGTTAGATCTGACTTATTTGTGTGAAAAGTGTTTTGTAGTTGTGTTCATATAGGTACTGGGTTTGTTTTGGCAGTTAGATTCCCAAATATTTTGTAACATCTACAGTAACTTTGAATGGGATTTCTCTTACTATCTTTTGCTGTTAGACTTCATTAGAAATATTAAAAATGCTGTGGACTTATGTGGGTTTATTTTATATCCTGCAACTTTGCCAAATTTATTTATTGTCTCAAGAAGTTTTTTACTTGATTTTCTAGGATTCTCCAAGTATATCATCATATCATCTGCAAAGAGTGATAGCTTAGTTTCTTCATTGCCTAGTTTGATTCCTTTGATTTCTTTTCCTTCTCTAATTACTACTGCTAACATTTCTTGTACTAGATTGAATAAGAGGGGTGATAGTGGACATCCTTGTTTCACCCCTGTTCTTAATGGAAATGCTTCTAGTTTAACCCCATTACATATAATACTTCTTGATGACTTTAAACAGATGCTACCTTTTATTCTAAGGAAAACTCTGTTTATTCCTATACTTCCTCGCATTTTTAACAGGAATGAATGTTGTATTTTGTCAAAAGCTTTTCATGCATCTATTGATATAATCATATGTTTTCTGCTAGTTTCATTGTTGATATGATCAATTATATTAATGGTTTTCCTAATACTGAACTACTCTTGCATTCCTGGAATAAATCCTACCTGATCAAACTATATTATTCTTGTGATAAGTTGCTACAGTCTTTTTACGAATATTTTATTTAAAATTTTTGCATCTATATTCATGATGGAGATTGGTCTATAATTTTCTTTCTCCATTTTGTTTCTTCCTAATTTAGGTATCAGTACCATATTTGTGTCATAAAAAGAATTTTGTAGGACTCCTTCTTCACCAATTTTCCCAAGTAGTTTTTAGAATATCAATTGTTCTTTAAATGTTTGACTGAATTAACTACTAAAATTGTCTGGCCCTGGAGATTTTTTCCTATGGAGTTCCCTGATGGCCTGTTCAATTTCTTTTTCTGAGATGGGTTTATTTAAATAATTTACTTCCTCTTCAGTTAACCTGGGTAACTTCTATTTTTGTAAATATTCATGTATTTCACTAAGATTGTCAAGTTTATGTGCATTCAATTGGGCAAAATAATTCCTAATTATTATTATTTTTTATTCTTCATTGGAGGTAGATACATCCTTTTCATTTTTTATACTCAAAATATGGTTTTGTTCTTTTTTTTTTATCATATTGACCAAAGTTCCATCAATTTTATTGTTTATTCATAAAACTAGCTCTTGGTCTTACTTATTAGTTAAATAATTTTCTTAATGTCAATGTTATTAATCTCTCCTTTGGTTTTCATTATTTCTAATTTAATATTTAATTGGGAATATTCAGTTTGTTCTTTTTCTAGCTTTTTCAATAGTATGCCCAATTCATTAACCTCCATTTTCTCTAATTTATTCATGCATGCATTCAGGGATATAAAACTTCCCATAAGAACTGCCTTTGCTACATCTCACGAGTTTTGGTATGATGTCTCATTATTGCCATTCTCTTGAATGAAGTTACTGGTTGTTTCTATAATTTCTTGTTTGACCCCTTCATTCTTTACAATTAAATTATTTAGTTTCCAATTACATTTTTGTCTACCTCTCCATGGCCCTTTATTGTTTATGATTTTTATTGCATCATGATCTGAGAATGATGCATTTAATATTTCTGCCCTTCTGCACTGAATTGTGTGGTTTTTATGTCCTAGTACATGGTCGATTTTTGTGTATGTACCATGTACTGCTGAGAATAAGGCATATTCCTTTTTATCACCATTCAGTTTTCTCCAGTAGTCTATCATGTCTAGCCTCTCTAAAATTCTATTTGCCTCCTTAACTTCTTTCTTATTTATTTTGAGATTATATTTATCAAGTTCAGAGAGGGGGAGATTGAGGTCCCCCACTAGTATAGTTTTGCTATCCATTTCTTCCTCTAATTCTTTTGACTTTTCCTTTAGGAATTTGGATGCTATACCACTTGGTGCATATATGTTAAGTAACGATATTGCTTCGTTCTTCATGGTGCCTTTTAGCAGGATGTATTTTCCTTCCTTATCTCTTTTAATTAGATCTTTATTTACTTTTGCTTTATCTGGGATAAGGATTGCTACCCCTGCTTTTTTTTTTACTTTAGTAGAAGCATAATATATTAAACTCCATCCTTTTACCTTTACCATGTTCATATCCCTTTACTTCAAATGTGTTTCTTGTAGACAGCATATTGTAGAATTGTGGTTTTTAATGCATTCTGCTATCAGCCTCTCTTTTAGGGGAGAATTCATCCCATTAACATTCAGTGTTATGACTACAATCTGTGACTTTCCCTCCATCGTATTCCCTCCCATTTTTATATTTGTGTCTTCTTTTTCCCTTCCCCTCCTTAAGAGTTTTCCCTTTGAACACTACCTCCCTCAGTATTCTCTCCCTGTGTCCCCCCTCTTTACCTACCCTTTCCCCTTACTACTCCTTCCCTCTCTTTTACCCACCCTCCCCCTTATCCCTCCTACTGCCTGTAGGGCACAATGGATTTTTGTTCTTAACAGAATATGCTATTCCCTCCTTGAACTCAAACCAATGGGAGTAAATTCTGTACAGGGCTCCTCTCCCTCCCTCCTTTCCCTCTTGTGTAATGAGTTTTTGTGTCTTTTCACATTAGGATGCTAAACTTAACTGATTATATTGATCCCTCTTTGCACCAGAACCAATGAGAATTATGTTCATATGATGCTCATCTCAATCCTTCCTTTACCTCTACTTTAATATGTTTTTATGCCTCTTTGTGTCAAATAATTTATCATTTTCTGCCTCATCCTTTCCTTGTCTCCCATTACAATCCCTTTGTTCTCCTTAATAGCTTTTTTTTATCTTCAGATTAGTTAATTTATATCCACAATCTCTATCTATGTACATCCCTTTTAAGTGTTGCGTTAATTATACATATTTCAATATTGACAGGTATCAGCTTCTCATATAGGGATGTAAACAGTTTGCTCTTATTGAGTCCCAAGTTATGTGCATGTGTGTGTATGTGTATGTGTGTGTGTTTATGTGCGTGTGTTTTCCTTGTTTACCTTTTTATGTCTTAATTTGGGTCTTAGAAATTGAGATTGAATTTTCCATTCAGTTCTGGCTTTTTTTATCAGAAACGTCTGGAAGTCCTTTATTTCATTAAATGACCATCTCCTTGCCTGAAAGATTATGTTCAATTTTGCAGGGTAGTTAATCCTTGGTTGCAGTCCTAGCTCTTTTGCCTTATGAAATATCAAATTCAAATCCCTTTTATCTTTTAATATAGAGGCTGCTAAGTCCTGTGTAATCCTGATTGTATTTCCATGATATTTGAATTGCTTCTTTTTCACTGCTTGCAGTGTTTTCTCCTTGATCTTGTAGCTCTGGAATTTGGCTACTATATTTCGTGGAGTTTTCAATTTGGGATCTTTTTCAGGAGGAGTCCAGTGAATTCTTTCAATAACTATTTTACCTTCTGATTCTAGGACTTCAGGACAGTTTTCATTGATAATCTCTTGGAGGATATTGTCCAAGCTGCTTTTTTCATCATGGCTTTCCAGTAGACCAATAATTCTTAGGTTATCTCTCCTGGATCTGTTCTCCAGGTGAGTTGTTTTTCTAGTGAGATATTTTACACTTTCTTCTAATTTTTTCATTCTTTATGTTTTGTTTGAGCGACTCTTGATGCATCATAGAGTATTTAGCTTCAATTTGATTGATTCTAATTTTTAGTGAATTATTTTCCTTGATTAGTTTTTGAAGCTCCTTTTCCATATATTCAGTTTTCATTTTTAGAGAGGTATTTTCTCCAGTTAAATTTTGAACCTCCTGTCCTAGTTCTCCAATTTTACTTTTTAAAGATTTGTTTTCCTCAGTGAGATTTTTTTTTCCAATTTGGTTGTTGTAGATTTAAATTTATCTCCTACCTCTCTAATTTGGTTTTTAAAATCTTTCTTGAGCTCCTCCAAGAATACTTTTTGGGCTCAAAATCAGTTTATATTTCCTTCTGTGGTCTCCAGCGTGAGTATAGAGTCCATGTTGTCCTCTGAATTTGGTTTTTCTTGCTCACTGTAGTAAGGTTATATTATTCTAGATCTCACAGATTCCTGCTTCCCCATTTTGACTGCCTATGTCCTGAATTTTTAGAGTGGATATCTGCTTCTGGGGTGCAGATGTATTGTACTTCTCAGGCTAGGAGGTAGGGATTTGATTCTTAATTTCATGAGCTGTAGCCTTTGAGTGTCTAGACTGAGGCCAAGGCCAGGACTCTCAGTTTTTCCCCTGAGTTGCCCTGATGCTCACAGAGTAACCTTTTGGGGAGGGGTGGTCTGGCCACTTCAGGTTTCTACCTCTGTGTCTCTGGGGTACAGCTCAAGCAGGCTCAGCAGCTGGAAGCTGGCAGGGCTGGGTCTGTAGATTCCCCTGGTTGTGCTAAGACACACCTGGGCTTGTGTTGTTAGTGCTTGTTGACTCCATTCCCCCAGGCTTAGACTTCATATTTCCTCACTTCCCCCTTCCTAAGTGACTCCCAAGCCTTAGGCTATTTCCACTAATTCAGGATTTTACTCTGGATGAGTCATTTATCTCTGGGTTTTCTGTGTCAGGTAGGGGGAATTGGAGTAATTAGGTTTTATTCCACCATCTTGACTCCTGGAAGTTTGGGTTTGCAATTTTGAAACATCCATTCTGTGGGCTGGTATCCGCAGGAGAAGCTGTTGTCTCTGCTGCAGGCCCTGCATTTTCTCTTACCCAGCTGTGAAGATCTTCTGTCTTTTGGTGAGACAGCTGCAAATCACCCTTGGTGTGGCTGAGTCAGCTGGCTGGGGCTCCTTCTCACTCTGCTGTACTCTGCTTTAAGATTTGCTCTGGGGCAGCCCCTGCATGCTCTGTGTTCCCCCTGTCCAGACCTACATGGGCACTTTCCTGGGCTGGAAATTTGCCAGACTCTGTCTCCCAATGGGTTCTGCCACTCTAAAATCCATTCAAATTCACGTTTTAAAGTTTAGCAACAGAATTCTTGGAGGAACTTAGAAAAATCACTTCTTTGTTTCCACCATCTTGGCTCTGCCCCCCTTCCATAGGTTTTTAATGGGACAAATTCACTGTAAAACTCTCAGAACAAGGGACCCTACCTCCAATTGAGCACCTACAAGCTCTGAAGAGATTCCCGCTATCACCAGTTATGTTGGTTTGGGAAGAAGATCACAAATTTTTTTTTCAACAAGATCTATCTTTAAATCTTCCTGTGGTATAGAGGGCTTACAAAAATGGAAAGAATAAAAGAGTACATGGCAAGAATGCAATTATGAGCAAGAAAAGTGTGAAAGGGTAAATTGGGTCTATCACTGAAAAGGAAAGATTAAAATTGATATAAACCAGAGTTATCAGGAGAGGCCTTATAAATGAGTTCTTTAGACACCAATACTTTAAGACATTGGGAAGGGTAAGGTTGACTCTCTGGTCACCTATATCAAAGAATTTCTGTTCTACCAAAAACCCCATCAATAGGTAATTGACTTCTTACTTTGTTAATCTTGACTATCTGTTTTCTAGGCTTCAGTTCACTGGATTTTATTTTTCATGCAATTCATTGTTTATTGTTTTTGTTGTTGTTTTGTTTTCTTGATGCTCAGTCTATTTCCCTAATCTCTATATCTGTAGACAAGTGTTATAATTTCTATAGAATACTTATGTCCCTACATTTTTCTATAGCTCATGTCTCCATGTTTGAACAAGACATTCCTCTATGTGACATCCTGGACTCCTCTTTACCATCTGCCTTATAAAAAGTTTCTATCCCTTTCGTTGGTCATTATTTCCCCAAGTTATAGCTATGCTGGGTATAGGTATGTTATTAAAACTGCTTCTATAGTTCAGATCAGATAGTGATCTACGAATGATTGATTAGCTGAGGAATGAATCCAGGAAGAGGTTAAACTTTAACCTAGTTGTAAAAGTATTGACAAGATTTTAGTTGGCTGAGAGGCATGATGCCAGAAACTCTGAACGAATTTGGTAAGACCTAAATTCAAATCCAGCCTCAGATACTTGCTAGCTATTTGACCTTGAGGAAATCACTTAACTTCTTTTGCCTCAATTTTCTCATCTGTAAAATTCAGCTAATACTATCACCTACTCTGAGGGTTACTGTGAGTATCAAATGAGATAATCATAAAGTGCCTATCATATGACCTAGAACCTAGTAAGTGCTACATGAATGTTAGCTATTTTTCTTCCTCCTTTTGCTATTACTACAACTATTACTACTACTGCTGTTGTTGCTACTGTTGCTGCTGCTGCTGCTACTACTACTTTTTGAACAATGACATACAAGTCTGATCAGTCAAATATATGATGGTGATTTTGGCAACAGTGCTGATAATGATGATGACACTTCATGGTTTATGGGCAACCAATCCCACAAAAATACTACTCACATTGGAATGTATCTCAAATATTCATCACTTGGAAATACCTACCAAATATTCAGATGTTTATTTGGTATAATTCCTAGAATAAGAAATTTATCTAAGCCATATGGAAAACACAACCCAAATCAATTTTGAGGTAACAAAAAATAACTATTCCTCTAGTCTACATCAGTCCTTTTTTACCCTGAGGAAGGAAGGCAACACTATTCAGAAGATTGTCTCTAATTTTAGGAAAGAGCATCATTTGTCTTTCCAGGTCTTCTACTTTTAAAATAATGAGCATTCAAAGGATTGAAAAACTAAATCTATTAAGGATATTTATGCAGGGGGGAAATCACTAAACACCTCCATTCACTCATATAATGAGATTGGCATCACGATAAAATTCTTGTCTTGTAAGATAATGATCTTATGGCTTTTTCTGGCTCTTAAACCAAGGATAATTGGGTTAATCTCTGCAGGAAGTCCATCTGTTTCCAGTAAACCATTTTAATTGTCAATGACTTTATTTTAGATACATAAAAAAGGTCTTATACTCTTTTCCTGATCCTGAGAAATGCAGAAGTACAAGAATGGGTATCCAAATTCAAGAAAAACCAATATGCGAAAGAATATTTCCATGCTGATATGTCGATCAGCTAGTGCCTTGACACTAAGTATATTTTCCACTTGCTCTGTGCTTTTCAAAACAGATTTAAATAATGGGTTCTATGCACCCATTCATTCTTGCAACAACCCTAAGAAAAGAGGAGATATGCATTATCTTGGTATCACCAATAGGGAAACTCATGAAACAAAGATTAAAAGATTACTTTTGTAAACTTCCTATAGTACTTATCAAGTGTTGTAAAATTATCACTTCATTAAACACTTTCCTATTGTTTTCTAATTGTCTTATGTACATTAGTCATCTGCCCAACTAGATAATAAATTCCTTAGGAACAAGTTCATGCTTCTCCTTGTCTTATCCTCTGTTCTAGGTTTAAACATAGAGTTAAATAGATTTAATTTGCTCATTTATTCAATATTCATAGACATAATAAAGATAGTTGACATTTGCATAGTTCATTATGTTTTTTATCCACTATCTGCACGTCTTTTTCAACATTTGTAAAGACTGGACATACATTAGTTTATTATTGTTTTGGAGTGATATACTAAACAAGCTTTAATATCAACACTATATTTGCCTCATAAAAGACATTGGGTAAAATTCTGTCTTATATTGGGTATATTTGTTCTTTGAAAGGTTGGAAGAATCCACTTGTTAAATTATTTCACCAAATGAATTCAGGCCCTGAGTAATTTCTTATTTCTTAGGGAGAAGTCATTCTGCTAGGCACTCAAGGAGATGTAATGATTTTTTTTAAATACCCTTAAAGTTACTGAATTCAGGGAATTTATAATCTAGATGTCATTAAATATGGGAACAGATGGATATAACTTAAAATATAATAGTGTTTATTCATTGGAGGATTACATAGTATTAGGGAAATATATGAGGAAGAATACATTTCTAGGTGAGTATAGAAATCACAAATAAGTCATATTCCATTTGGGCCTTGAAAGTTGTGTAGAAAGGTAATAGAGATTGCATAAAGTAATTCTATGTTTAGGAAATAAAGTAAACATTTCTATGTGTAAGAAATTCTAGGTGTAAGAAAAGCAAAGAAGAAAAACAAAACATACAAGTTTAAGGATGCTGAGTTTATTTTGTTGAAAGAAGTAATACAAATAAAGTATATGTTAGGACAAGTACCAGGGGTAGAGCCAAGATGCTAGAGTAGAGAAAGTTGTCAGCTGAGTTCTCCCAAAATTTCCCTTAAAAAATATTTAAATAACCGCTCAAATCGAATTCTGGAGAGGAAAAGCAAACAAAAGTTCAGACTGAGATGTCTTTCCAGCCTAAGAGACTTAAGAGATTTGGAAGTGGAGATCTATAACAAGACCTATGTGCATGAACCAGCAAATGTGGGACCATATGGTGATGACACAAGCAGCAGCAGCAGCAGCTAGCCTCTTCCATAGAAATAAATAATAAATTCAGAATGCAGATTGAAGCATACTTTTAAGTTTTATTTTTTCTTCTTTTTTGTCATTTTTTTTTCTTTTGTAACATAGCTAAGATGTGTAATGGTAGTTAATTTAAATTTGAACACCCCTTTTTGTTATGTCAAGTAAGCAGGTGCTTAGCCCTTAGTAACTAATCAAAACTTTGTGGCTAAGAGGCAGAGGGTGGGAACTCTGTTGCTGACACAACAGGAAGGGTTTGGCTGAAACAGGAAGCCAATAATTTGTATGTATAGAAGAAGAGCCCCAGAGAGAGACAGTGAGAATTATTTTTTTTTCCCCCTCCTGGTGGGCTCCTGGTGGAGAGAGAGAATTTCTCTCAGTGAGCTTCTGGAAGCTGACTGAGAACTGAGAGATGATTTCCTTGAGATCAGAATCTGGTGAAGGCTAAAGTTGCTGCCGAGAAGGTGGCCTGGAAGGCTGAGATTTTTTTCTGGGTCCTAGGGCCAGCCGAACTGCCAGAGGACTGAGGAAGCATGATGAGGATAATATTTTGTTTGTGGCTTGATTGATCCTCGAGTTCCTGGGAACCAAAGTTGTGAAGGTTTTGAGATGTGCTGGACCCTGTGAACTTCAGTGTGTATCAGGAACTGCCTGTGAACTTCAGTGTATATCAGGAACTGCCCAGAGGACTGGACAAGAACCTGAGAGCTGTATGCCTCTGAATCTAGGTGGATTCAGGTAGGAGTTGGGACCATGGAAGGGGATCCAGGGAATCTGATACACCATCCTGAGTCAAGATGAAGAAAAGGCCTCTCCTTGGAAATGAAATGCAGGCAGTGATGAAATTGAAGTTTATTAGAGATCTAGGGGTGGAAGGTTTGTGTAATTTTCTAATGATTTGTTTTTAGTGATTAATGATACTTAGTGACTGATTGCTAGATAAGTGGCTGATTAAGTTAACCTATGGTTGACTATTGTATTCTGAGATGACTAAATGACTAGGGAGGCAAACCCCCTTAGGGACACCAGATGATTGTTCTTTTGTTCTTTGTTCTAAATACTGTGACCACTTTGGTGAAAACTACGTGGCCATTATAATGTTTAGCTGTTGTGAACACTTTATTGTGACTTCCTGTGATAAGATATAATGTTGTGAATATTATATTGTGATTTGTTATAAATGTTTGCCTTGATTTGTTATGGAATAAGTGGAGTGTTTACTATGCTGTGTAATCAGAGCTTTAAAAGCTGTTCACAGTAGCATTCTTTGGGGAAGCTGATTGTGCATGGCATTACAATATGGAAATAAGTTTTGACTTTACATGTATGATCAATATCAAATAACTTGCTTTCTCAGGGAGTCAGGGCAGACTGGAGGTACTTTAACTCTGTTACAAAGCAGATGAAATATGTACAAATGGTTTTTCAAAATTTTCTTCTCTTTTTTTCTTTCCTTATGCTTCTACCACACTCTTATTTTTATTCAACACCCCCCAATTGCACCTTAGGCTACTACCACCTACTCCCACCCCCTAATTGTTGCAGTGCATCTTCTGGAGCAGTATTTCCCACTTTGGGAACATCTGCACTAGATTAAAAAAAACAAAACAAAAAAAACCTTTGTTCTAAGATTTGAATTGCTACTTAAAGGAAACCAGGAAGGTCAGTAGATGGATTAGAGAAAAGAGAACATTACAAGTATGGAAGGTAGCCTGTGAAAATCCTTA
Organism: Pseudochirops cupreus; assembly: GCA_028627135.1. NCBI lineage: Eukaryota > Metazoa > Chordata > Mammalia > Diprotodontia > Pseudocheiridae > Pseudochirops > Pseudochirops cupreus. Next base: position 271,600,520 of record CM053580.1, on the reverse strand, counting down.
GAATCAAGAGATGCAGTTTGTTGTTAATAGAACAACCAGGAGGCCATTATTACTAGATCAAAGAATATTTTCAGGGAGTAAAGTAGGAAGGGGCTAGGTTACAAAGGTCTTTGAATTTCAAAAAACATTTTACATTTGATCCCAAAGGCAATTGGGAGCCATCAGAGTTCATTGAGCATGTGTGTGTGTGTGTGTGTGTGTGTGTGTGTGTGTGTGTGTGTATGGGGGGCAGGGGAGAAGTTACATGATGTGATATATACTTCAGAAAATCACTTTAGGAGCTGAATGTAGGATAAACTGGGATAGGGAGAGACTTGAGACAAACAGACACAATAGCAGTCATTTACGACAGTCCAGGCATGTAGTAATGAGGTCCTGTCCTAGAATGGTAGAAGTGACATAGGGAGAGAAGAGGGCTTATTTGAGAGATGCTAAACATATTTTATATAAGTTCTCCAGGTCATTATGAATGCTTTCCTTTAGGTCTTTTAAAGATGTGGGTACTAAGGCAACACTTGGACTATACCTATTATCCATTACTCTTACTACATGTCGAAAAGTCACCTTTGATGCCTCATCATATTGTATAAGTCCGAGGTGTCAAACTGAACCAAACTAAAATGTATGGCTACGTGTATGTGAATGTATTCATATGTGTGTATACACACACAGGACTATATGGTAATACAGGTACACAATGTTTTGGGGATGAAGGGATGAAAGAAACTTATCCAGATCAAGGGAGAGGAAGACAGGTCCAGAAAATAAATTTTCTAGGTTGGTATTCCAGCAGGGTTGGGTTGAGAACAGATAATCAATTTCAGATATGGGAAAGAACATTCCTAGTTACATTTACACATGGTAGAGAAATTTCTGGGGTCACTTATTGATACCAGGCTCAGGTGGGGAAGTCTCCTTATTGGAATCTGAAATTGGGTGAAAATTTGAATTGTTTCTCCAACTCAGAAGAAGGGGAATGGCTCACAGGCTACTGCAGTGTACCAGGAGTTTTATCCAATCAGAAGCTATAATTATTAACTGCTTGACAAAGGACTAAAATGAGTAAGAACAGTGGATAAGTACAAAACTGTCAGTGCCTGTATGTTTTATGGATATCAGAACTACTTAGACTAAGTGACTCCATACTGGAGGCATCATTATAACTACAACATCAAACAATATACTTGAAAAATCATAGGTATTACATAAGTCAATATGTGTCCCACAGGGATTCATTTTTATTTGAGTTTCACAGCACTGGTGTAAATGATGCTGGGTTGTCAAAGGCTATCTATACAAAACAGAGCAAAAGCACTTTCAAGTTTTTCCAAGCGTAAGCCTGCAACTACAATATTGTTAATAGACTGTCGTTACTCTTTAGAGACCAGCCTAGCCAAATTTGGAGAGGCAATTTATCCATAGACCAGGCCCCAGAGATTGAGTTATTTCGTCATGAAAATGATAATGACAATATATGCATTTATAAGATGATTTAAGAGAGGCAGAACAAAATTACACATAAAATTCATCACAAATCTAAAAGTGCTATAAAAATATTAGTTGTTATGATTATTGTTATTCTTGCGATTATGGCAACAATTGATGTAAAATATCAGAAAAGAATTCTAAACAGATTAGTAAAAAAGAGTTATCCTTTAAAGAGCTCAAAATTTGAACTAGAAATACGTATGTAAGCAAACCAGTTTGCAGAAGATAGGAATGGAATGGTCACATATTTCTACCACAATGCCTCCAGGGCGATTCAGGTTTAGAGACAGAAAAAAAATGAAAGTTTGAATATGACCAAAGGAGTTAAGAGGAAATAGTGTGAAGAATTCCAAAATCGACCTGGACAAACTGTGTAGAGGCAGTGTAGTACATGCCCAGATACTTCAAGATTTTCCTGGCAAATAGAGGTAGATGTATTTACTTAGGAGTTTTAGACAAGTTTTAGATAGTCACTAAACATGCCCAGAATTCTTTCCAATGTAGATTTACTTAAAATGTTTCTTATACAGGTTGGCTGGGTTTTATTTATTTTCTATAAAGGTATAAAACTCTTTCAGGGAAGCAATGGAAAGAGAAAAAAATCATTTTTATTACATATCTTAGGGAAAACCACAGGGCTTCAGATTCTTGCCCTATATAACACTGCCTACTATAATGCAGAAATTCAGCCTCTCAAATGCCTTCCTGCCAAAAGGTAGAACAGATGTAGGAGCGCACCTTGGGAACTACATATTATAAAGTATGGCTACAGAACTATTTCTACACCTCTCCCAGCCCTGTCTTCACCTGTTTATACAGGAACAGCCCAATATATTGTAGTACTTCTGCGTACATGCCAGTCAATTCCCAGCAGTATCAGACAAATGTTTCCTCATTTTGAAGTTGTATACTTTTCTCCTAGTCTTCGGCTGATGCTCATTCAGTTTTTTGCTGCTGGCAGATATTCGCAGTCTCATTGCTGCAAGTTGTTCTAGTTGAAGATGAAATCTGAAAAGCAAAAAGTATATAGAAGTAATTGTGTGCCAAGAAATGAGGAAATAGATGATTTTTAAAAGTTATGGAAAGACTTAGATGAAGTGGTACAAAGCAGATTGTGTAGAACCAGAAGAACAATTACAAAAAATGAACATTTTGAAGAGTTTTACAAAGTGATTAAAATGAAATGAGAAGAACCAGAAGAATTTATATAATAAAAATAGCTCTATAAAGACAAACAACTCTGAAAAGCCATGAGAATTATGGTCAACACACACACACACACACACACACACACACACACACACACACACACACAAAACATTCACTATTCCAAAGGACTGATAATGAAGATGTTATCCATAGCAATGTGCAGAATTTTTTTCACATGCATATGCATATGTATGTATGTGTATATAAACATATACACGCATATATAGTATCTATGCATACATCCATATGTATATGTGCACATTTATACATATATAGAAGTAGTAATGAATATTGTGTGCCACACGATTAATAAATGTCACTGATTTCAGGAGAAGAAACAATAGTCAGTAAGGTCAATCAACAATTCTTCAAAAACTGAAGCATTGTGAAAACAAAAAGTAACTTTATCTCTAGTTGCCAATATGAATCCTTTGAATTCACTGTGGAATTGTTCCTTGTATAACTATCCCTTTAAGAAAAATTAAAGAATGGTATTAAGATCCTCTACTAATGGAATGTAATCTCCCTGAGGGTGAAGACTCTTTCACTTTTATTATTGTATTCTCAGGTACTAAAACAGGCTTGGTCCATAACAGAAACTTAATATATATTGATTAATTGATTGGTGCTGTTACCTTCCATATTTAAACTTGACAATATTGATAAGTGATTATTGATTCACATTGTATCATCTGCCTTTCTAAAGAGAGGATATATTAATGCATTCCTCCCTCCTCGGCTCTTGCCAAATCAAGACACATATTAAAAAAAACAAAAATGATGGATGCTTTGAGTTTTGCTCTCTAGTTCTCTTTTTTATTCCAATGTTCACATTGTAGGATGGAGAGAAGTAGGTTATGGAAGAGCTAAAGAACATTCTTCAAGGGGTGGCTAGGTGGCTCAGTGAATAGAGCACCAGCCCTAGAGTCAGGAGGACCTGAGTTTGAATCTGGCCTCAGACACTTAACACTTACTAGCCATGTGACCTTGAGCAAGTCACTTAGCCCAATTGCTCTCCAAAAAGCAAAAAAAAATAAAATAAAAAAACCCAAAAAAGAACAAAAAAGAACATGTTAAACAATGATAAACAATATAAGAATATAAAGCTGTATGTACTAGGGAAAAGGATACTTACAGTATGGATTCCTAATCATGTTTCCTTCACAGACCCCTTTAACAGTGGGGTGAAACCTTTGGATGCCTTCTTACATTTATATTTTTAAATGCATAAAATTTAAAAAAAACATAGAACTGGAAAAATATCAGTTGTTCTAAAAAATTATAGTTTATTCATATCCAAATTCAAGAACGCCCCTGAAATCTCTCCATGAATCTAATTTATGGGTTATATATTCATAGCTATCTTATGAGAAACCATATTGTGATATGTAAGAGGGATTAGACTTTTTCTTTCCATTTCTATTTTACCCTCTGGTTCTAGAGTATTGAGGCAATTTTCCTTGATAATTTATTGAAAGATGATGTCCAAGATTTTTTTTTGTTGCTTTTTTCTTTATCATGGTTTTCAGATAGCCCAATGTTTTTTAAATTATCTCTCGTGTATCTAATTTTAAGATCAGTTGTTTTTTTCCAATGAGATATTACATATTGTCTTCTATTTTTTCATTCCTTTGCTTTCATTTTATTGCTTTGTGGTTTCCCATAAAGTCATTATCTTGCATTTCCTTCATTCTAATTTTTGAGGAATTGTTTTCTTCAGTGAGCTTTTGACGCTCCTTTTCCATTTGGCCAATTCTGATTTTGAAGACATTCTTCTCTGTACTGGCTTTTTGAACCTCTTCTACCAAGTAGTCTAGTCTGTTTGTTGAAGTGTTATTTCATTCAATATTTTTTTGTATCTCTTTTACCAAGGTGTTAACTACTTTCTCACAATTTTCTTGCATCGCTCTCATTTGTCTTCCCATTTTTTCCTTTACTTCTCTTATTTGATTTTTCAAAATCCTTTTTAAGCTCTTCCATGGCCTGAGACCAATTCATATTATTTCTTGTAGTCTTTGCATGTAGAAGCTTTGACTTTATTGTCTTCTTCTGATTTTGATGTTTTGATCTTCCTTGTCACCATAATAACTTTCAATAATCAGATTTTCCCCATTGTTTGCATATTTTCCGAGTCTATTACTTGACTGCTTAACTCTTTATTACCCAGGACTGTGGCCTATATCCAGGTATGGCCAAAGCAAAAGAGTCCTACCTCAGTGCTAGAATAGAGACCCCTGTAATCTTTTTTCTGACTAGTTGTTTGACCCCCTTACCATTTATGAGCTGAGAACTCTAGGAGAAGTTCTCTTTCTGCCACTGCTCATTCAGTCACTCCCATACCTTCTCCTGGTTTGCTGGAACCAGGGCTGTGCTTTTGAAGCCCATGCTTTATTGTACTTTAATCTCGTTCAGTTGAGAAACACCTTTCCTGTTGGCCTTCTAACTTGTCTTTGGTGTCTGTGGGATGAAAAGTCTAGAAACCACCACTGCCGCCAGTGATTCAGTTGCCCTGAGACCTGTTCTAGTTTGCTGGAGCCTGGTTTGCACCTAACTGTGTGTCTTTCTCACCCTAGTGCAATAGACCTTTCATATTGACCTTACAGGCACTTTTGGGCTGGAAATTTGTTTCACTCAATATTTTTGTGGGTTCTGCTGCTCTAGAATTTGTTTAGAGTCATTTTTAGAGGTGTTTGGAGAATTTTGTAGGGAGAGGTCAGGTGATTCCCTGCCTTTACCTCTACCATCTTGGCTCAACCTCTGTATGCTATTTTTAAAGGAATGGGTGCTGCATTTTTTCAAAAGCATTTTCTGCACCTGTTGATATAATCATATGATTTCTGTTGGGTTTGCTATTCATATGGTCATTTATGTTGATAGTTTCCTAGTATTGATACAGCCCTACATTACAGGTATAAATCCCACTAGGTTATAATGTATTATTCTTGTAACAAATGGCTGTAATCTGTTTACTAAAATTTCATTTAAATTTTTACATCAATATTCATTAGGAAAATTGTTCTATAATTTTCTCTGTTTTGTCTCTTCCTAGTTTAGATATTAGTGTCATAAAAGGAATTTGGTAAGAATCATTCTTTGAATGTTTTTCCAAATACTTAATATAGTATTGGAATTAATTGTTCTTTAAATGTTTGGTAGCATTCACTTGCACATCAATCTGGTCAAAGATATTTTCTTCTTAGGGAATTCACTGATGGCTTGTTCAATTTCTTTTTCTAACATGGAATAATTTAAGCATTTTATTTTCTCTTCTGGTAATTTGGGCAATTTGTATATTTGTAAATATTCATCCATTTCACTTATATTGCCTTACTTATGGCCATAGAGTTGGGTAAACGAGCTCCTAATTAATGCTTTAATTTCCTCTTAATTGGTGATGAGTTCACCCTTTTCATTTTTGATACTGGTAATTTGGTTTTCTTCTTCCTATATATATATTTTTTCAAATTAACCAAAGTTTTGCCTATTTTATTGATTTTTCATAAAAAGCAACTTAGTTTTATTTGTTTATTTATTGTCTTGTGTAAAAATTTATTAATATTGCCTTTGATTTTCAGGATTTCCAATTTGTGCTCAATTGGGGATTTTAATTTATTTTTTTAAAGCTTTTTTAGTTGCATGCCTAATTCATTGATCTGCCCTTTCACTATTGTATTAGCACTTAGAGATATAAAATTTCTCATAAATATTGCTTTGGCCACTTCCCATAAATTTATTTAGTTCCCAATTAATTTTTAATCTGTCTTTTTGTGGTCCTTTATTATAAATTTTATTTCATCATGATCTGACAAAGATGTATTTAATATGTCTGCCTTTCTGCATTTGATTATGAGGTTTTTATGACCTAATACATGGTCTTTTTTTTTTTTTGTAGGTGCCATGTACTGCTGAGGAAAAAGGTGTATTCTCTTTTATCCCCATTCAATTTTATCCAGAGATCTATCTTGTCTAACTTTTTTTCCCCCTAAAATTCTATTCACTTCCATAACTTCTTTCTTGTCCATTTTGTGCTTTGATTCATCTAGCTCTGAGAGAGGAATGTGGTGTTCCCCCACGCACATAGTTTTATTGTCTTTTTCCACCTGTAATTTATTTAACTTCCTCTATAGAAATCTGGATTTTATACCACTTCATGCATACATGTTTAGTATTCATATTCCTTCATTGTCTATGGCACCTTTACTAAGTTTCCTTCCTTGTCTCTCATTAATAGAGATAATTAGATATATTAGATCTATTTTTGCATTTGGTTTATCTGAGATCATGATTGTAAGTCTGCTTTTATCCCCCTCAGTTCCAACCTTCTCCATTTATTCTCTGCGTGTCTCTGCTTCAAATGTGTTCCTTCTAAACAACCTATTGTAGCATTCTGGTTTCTAATCCACTATGCTGACTGTTTCTGTTTTATGAGAGAATTCATCCCATTCACATTCACAATAATGATTACTAACTGTGTATTTCCTTCCACCCTATCCCCCCCCCCATTTATACTATTTTTTCCTCTCTTTCCTTTCACTCTGTCCCTCCTCACCACTGTTTTGTTTCTGTCCACTGCCTTCCTCAATCTACTCTCACTTCTATCACCCCCTCTCCTTTTTTTCTCCTTCCCCTCCTGCTTCCTTATAGGATAAGATAGAGTTCTATGCCCAACAGAGCATGTATCATACATACAGTTCTTAAGAGTTCCAAGAATCTTCCCATGAAAAATATAAACTTTTTAACCCTATTGAATAACAATTTTTCTTTCCTGTTTACCTGTTTATGCCTCTTTTGATTCTTGTATTTGAAGACTGAATTTTCTGTTCAACCCTGGTCTTCTCATCAGGAAAGACTAAATGTCTCCTATTTTGTTGAATGTCCACACACACACACACACACACACACACACACACACACACACACACACACCCAACTCCCAAAGTTTAAGTTTGATTTTTCTGGATAGTTCATTCTTTGTTGTAACTGAAGCTACTTTGCCTTCTGGAATATCATCTTTCAAGGCTTCTCATTCTTTAATATGAAAGCTGTTAAGTTCTGTGAAATAATGTCTGTGCCTCATTGATATCTGAATCATTTATTTCTGTCTGCTTGTAGTAATTTCTCCTTTACCAGAGAGATCTGTAATTTGGCCATAATATTCCTTGGCGTTTTCCTTTTGGGATCTCTTTCAAGAGGTGATGGGTGGATTCTTTCATTGACTATTTTTACCCTCTGGTTCTAGAATATCAGGTCAGTTTTCTTTGATAATTTATTGAAAGATGCTGTGCAGGCTCTTCTTTTGGGCATGACTTTCATGAAGTCTAATACTTCTTAAGTTGTCTGTCCTGGATCTATTTTCCATTTAATTGTTTGTCCAATGAGATATTTTACATTTTCTTGTGAATATTTTTCATCCTTTGATTTTGGCTTTGAAACTGAGGAGAGTTCAGGTAACTTCTTGACTTTTCACTCCCACCTTCTCAGTGATATTTTCATTTAATTAATTAATTGATTAATTTTTACTTTTCAATATTCATTTCCATAAGATTTTGAGTTCCAAATTTTCTCCCCATCTCTCTCCTACCCTCACCCCAAGATGGAGTACCTTCTGGTTACCTGTTCCGCCAGTCTGCCCCTCCTTCTATCATCCCTGCCCCCTTATGTCCCTCCTCCTTACTTTCTTGGAGGGCAAGGTAGATTTCTATACCTTCTATTGCCTGTATATCTTATTTCCTAGTTGCATGTGAAAACAATTTTTAACATTTGTTTTTAAAACTTTGGGTTCCAAATTCTCCCCCTTCTTCCCTCCCACCTACCCTCATTGAGAAGGCAAGCAATTCAATATGTTATACATATGTAGTTATGCAAAACACTTCCATAATAGTCATGTTGTGAAAAAGGAACTATATTTCCCTCCATATCCCACCCCCTCCTTATTCTATTTTCTTCTTAAACCCTGTCCATTTTCAAAACTGTTTGCTTCTGACTATCCCCTCTCCTATCTTCTGTCTCCCTCCCCCACCCTCCATCCCATATCCTTTACTCTTACTTTCCTGCAGGGTAAGATACTGTGGCACCAATGCAATGTTTATAGTGCCCACAATCATGATAGAGACTGTGACTATAAATTTCACGTGATGTGTGATGGCAAACTATGTCAAATTCTCCAGATAGAAAATAAAATTGAAGGATTTATTTAGACACCAGAAAACTGAATCTCAAAACCAGTGAGCTGATGTCATCATAGTACCAAAGATATTCAGAAGCCATAATAATTCTGAGAGTCAGATCATCCTTTAGCCTTCCCACAAACCAATGCAAGATCAATATTTACTCACAAAACTCTCTATTTCCATGCCTAACCTTCTCTGTCCCCAACTGTCTCCAACTGTCTGGCTAGCTCTCTATCAGCTTCTTTTCTGTGGGCTCTGCTTCTCCTCAGCAAACTCCTCCAACCACAGGCTCCATGTGACTACATTCAGCCTATCAGGGGGGAGAGATTACCTTCACAGTAGGGAAGTTTCCTGCGGGCTCAAGGGGGGCAGAGTTTATCTTCACAGCAGAGGAAGTCTTCAAACTCCCCCCTAGACCTATTAAGGAGCAGGGAAGATCTTCAAATTTCCATTCCCATTACAAATACCCAACTGAGTGTGTATGTTATTCCCTCCTTAATCCAAATCCAATTAAAGTAAAGTTCACTCATTCCCTCTTACTTCTTCCCTGTTCCCCTCCATTGTGAAACCCTTTTCTTGCCTCTTTTATGTGAGAGGATTTACCCCATTCTATGTCTCCCTTTCTCCCTCCAATATATTCCTCTCGCTCCTTAATTTAATTTTTATATCATCCCTTCATATTTAACTCACCCTGTGTCATCTATCTGTCTTTGATCTATCTGTTTATCTATCTATCTATCTATCTATCTATCTATCTATCTATTCTACTACTACCCTAATACTGAGAAAGGTCTTTTTAGTTACAAATATCATCTGTCAATGTAGGAATGTAAACAGTTCAACTTTAATAAGTCTCTTATGATTTCTCTTTCCTGTTTACCTTTTCATGCTTCTCTTGATTCTTGTATTTGAAAGTTGAACTTTTGCTTCAGCTCTGGTCTTTTCATCAAGAGTGCTTGAAAGTCCTTGATTTCATTGAAAATCCATTTTTCTCCAGAAGTATTATACTTAGTTTTGCTGGGTAGATGATTCTTGGTTTTAATTCTAGCTCCTCTGACCTCTGGAATATCATATTCCAAGCCCTCAAATCCCTGGATGTAGAAGCTGCTAGATATTGTGTTAGCCTGATTGCATTTTCATAATAATTGAATTGTTACTTTCTGGCTGCATGCAATATTTTCTCCTTGACCTGGAAACTCTGGAATTTGTCTACAATATTCCAAGGAGTTTTTCTTTTAGGATCTCTTTCAAAAGGTGATTGGTGAATTTTTTCAATTTCTATTTTACCCTCTGGTTCTAGAATATGAGGGCTGTTTGCCTTGATTATTTCTTGAAAGATGATATCTAAGCTGTTGTTTTTTGTCATGGCTTTCAGCTAGTCCAATGATTTTAAAATTATCTCTCATGGATCTATTTTCCAGGTCAGTGGTCTTTCCAATGAGATATTTCACACTGTCTTCTATTTTTTCATTCTTTTGGTTCTGTTTTATAATTTCTTGATTTCTCATAATGTAATTAGCTTCCATTTGGTACATTCTAATTTTTCAGGGATTATTTTCTTCAGTGACCTTTTGTACCTCCTTTTCCACTTGTCCAGTTCTGCTTTTTAAGACATTTGTCTCCTCATTGGCTTTTTGGATCTTTTTCCATTTGGGTTAGTTTATTTTTTAGTGTGATATTTTCTTCAGTATTTTTGCGGGGGTCTACTTTAGCAAGCTGTTGACTCATTTTTCCTCATTTTCTCCCATCACTTTCATTTCTCTTCCCAACTTTTCCTCTACTTCTCTCAGTTAATTTTCAAAATCCTTTTTGAATTCTTCCATGGCCTGTGACCATGTCATATTTTTCTTGCATGCTTTTGATGTAAGAGCTTTGACTTTGTTGTCTTCTTCTGGTTGTGTATCTTGGTCTTTGTCACCAAAGTATCATTCTATAGTCTAACTATTTTTATACCATTTGTTCATTTTGTCAGCCAAATACTTCAAATACTTTACTTTCTAGCTCTTTGTCAGTGTACGATTCTGCTTCCAGTAAGGCTGAGTGTTGGTTTGGGTGTACTGTCCCAGGCTTCAGGGGCTTTGTTTCAACCACTAGATCCCCCACCATCTGTATGCCAGGAGAAGCCTCCACCTCCACCACCCTGGACCTGAGGCCAGACCCCAGCTCACCCATGTTCCTCTTTCACTCAGGTCCCATAGAGTTTTCCCACTAAGCTTCTATACTGTCTTTGGCATTTATTGCTAAAGAAGTCTGTAAACCACCACAGCTGTGAGTGATTTAGCTCCCTGAGTCTGCTCTGGCCCTGTCTGTGTTGTCTTGGCCCATGGTAGACTGCACTCTGTTCCCAACCTTGTATGATAGACCATTCCTGTCAGACTTCCAGACTGAATTTGGCTGGAGATTTGTTTCACTCTGTCATTTTGTGGGTTCCACTGCTCTAGTATTAATTTAGAGTCATTTATACAGTTATTTTGATGTGTTTGGGGGGATTCAATAAAGTCTCTGCTTTTTTTCTACCATCTTGGCCTCTCCTCAGTGATATTTTCTAACTTATTCTTGTCCAGGAATAGAAATAAGACTAAAATTTTACCTACCAAGTCTGAGGTTCTGTGATATAGATTATGTGACTAGACTGCAGAAAGTTTGGACATTCTTTCTTCAAAACTGGCATGTCTTCAAAAACGATGAACACCCCCCCCCCACACACACACACACCAAAATCCCCTATAATATGTATTGTAGACCTGGGGATTTGGAATGAATGATTTTCCCTCAAAGTTTCAAAAGAAGAGGAACAGACTATAGAGACTCTAGCAAGAAGAAATGTAAATATGTGTATCTTAGCTAGAGGAATGTAATGTGATGGACCTAAGTAGGCATGACACTTTCCAGTTTTTCTTTAGATCTCATCTTTATGGAAACGCTTTTAGAGAAAGCTGCTTTTCTGTGGTGGGCTGAAAGCTATATAGATGCATTGTTCTTTATCAATGTCTTCCATAAGAGTCCGGGAAATTGATTGATTATAATCTAATTTCATCATATTTCCTGGAATATCAGTCTTAGTGTTATTGCTTAAAATTATATCCTAAATATAGAGAAATATATTTTAATGGAAGGGAGGGGAATAAACATTTGTATGGTACTATGTACTAGGTATTGTGTTAAGTGCTTTTGACAAGTATTATCTCATTGGATCATAACAATAACTGTGCAAGGTGGATGCTATTATTTTACTTATTTTAGAGTTAAGAAAACATTAGCAAAAATTACTTTCCCAAGGTCATAGAGAGAGTAAGTGTCTGAGGCTCCATTTGAACTGAGGTCTTCCTGGCTCCAGATTAATTACTGTAACCACTGTACTGCCATTTGCCCTTTTATGAGTTTACATGTATATGCTGACCTGACTATGCTCTCAAAAGTTCATGTGCTTGCTAGCACACTTGTTTATCCCTTCACCTTTCAAGCCTTTCTGGTCCATTTTCTATCTCTGAAGTTTTAGTTCCACTATAGCCAAATGCTATTCCCTATTCTCTCCTCAACCATGGTTGCTCCCTATTGTAAGAGCTCCTAGGGCAGCAGTTCTCAACCTGTGGGTCACGACCCCTTTGGGGGTTGAATGACCCTTTCACCGGGGTTGCCTAAGAGCATTGGAAAACACATATTTCTGATGGTCTTAGGAACCAAAATAGTGCTCCTTTATCCATCTCCAGGTGGGTCTGCCCACATGCAGAAACACCCACATACAAGTATTAAAGGGTCGCAGCATTAGGAAGGTTGAGATCCACTGTCCTAGGACATGCATGATAACAATTCCCCCCTACCATACTTCTACCTCACTGCAGAGGAAGTACAAACATACCCTGATGACTTTCTATAGGCCTTGATGACAGTTTTAATGGGTTACTTAGCTAGAATTCTATCAATATATTAAAAAGGTAATCCAAATCCTCAGATTTCTCCTTCCTGATAGTCTTGACTTACAAAGATTCCTCTGGGTTCTACATTGGTTGGTGGTGAACCTGTTTCCCCATACTGAGCTTTGAGCTCATGTCAAGACTATGTCTGAGATGGGACTGTGCATATTCTTTCCAGTGTTATATATGTGTGCATTTTTGTATTATAAGAAAGTATATTTGCATATGCATATATATACACATATCCCAGATATGTATATGCATATACACATGTGTATATGGATATGAAATATATATCTACATGTGTGTATGCACATGCATACATGTGTGATCCAGTAAAATGCAAATGAGATGTAGGCTGCAGATTTCTGGCAAATGGTAAACCTAGTCCTTGGAGCTGAAAGATTAGTGCTCACATATTGGCTTTTTCCTGACCTGGTTCTGAAAATATTGCCCTGTGTTTTCACCTAGCAATATTTAAAAGTCTTTTTGTGCAGATATTTTTATAGAGGTCTAAATGGAAATGAGCTGACCTGCCTCAGAGCAGCTATTGTCTCATCTACTCTTGTAAAGAATAAACAGACAGCATACACCATATAGGAAAGTGGCATACTTGGCAATCTTCCTTAATGGAAAGTCAAATTTTCTATCTGCAAGAACATCTTTCTCTAAATGTGATAAAGATTGGTCCCTTTGGGTCAAGGTTGAAGTACATTAATGATAGCGAGTAGAGCCTACCTTCTGGCCATCTATATTTAAAATGGTCCAGAGATGACAAAAAGATACAGCTTATGATATTCTGGTAGCCTCTCTCTCTCTCTCTCTCTCTCTCTCTCTTTCTTTCTCCATGAATGTAGAATTTATCATTTAAATGTTAAAAAGGGAAACCAGATGTTATAGTTATTAACTTTTGGAATCCACTATAATCTTCCTATTAAATTCTTCCATCCAGGTACAGGCAATTACTTGCTTGATCTAAAGGTGCAGAAAATGCAGGCACACCGGGTTTCAGAAAGTCCAGTTTAATAAGACAGGTGGGTAACTAATAATGTGGAAAATTACCTGCAGATTGAGGATATTGGGAATGACTAATGGCCAAAACTAAGCGAGTAAATTAGTTGCAAAATGATACCATTTGCGATAGTTGTGTGAATGGGGGACGGAAAGGCACAGTGGCATGTGGCAATGAGTGGAGTCGAGCAGAACTTGAATATGGCCCAGGCACAAGATGCTATCAGCTTAGGTATTTTTTTTTTTGAGGAGGGGGACTTTAAAAAAATTTCCTCGTTCTGTGTAATCAGAGATACTTGTGTAAGGTTTAATAGAGCAGACACAAGAGCCTAGTTAGATTTGTGAAGTTTAACAAAAAAGTCATAACCAAGGTCAAAACATTTGCAACTGAAACTTAAATGTGCTTTACAAAGATAGCAGAATTCAGATGGACAAGCAGATATTACATAGGGAGGCACATTGGTATGGGGGAGAGAAGGTATGTTGGGAAACACCAAATTCAATAGTTGATAATTGCATCTATATTGGAATTATAAACCTATAAAAAGGTTCCTGGATTAGCTAAAAAAAATGTTGTCAGGTGTCATTTTATTTCCTCCTATTATGGTTTGATTAAATAGAAATATTTTAGTTCTATGGAGTCATCTTAAAAGCAGCAGAAAACCACGGCTGAATCACATAAAATGTCCCATATTCCCGGTGGACATTTTCATCATGATGATCACAGGCTCATGAATCAGAGGCTTCTAGAGCTATGGCTTGAAGGAATCTAAATGTCCATTGAATTCAAACAACGTCATTGTATGAAAACGAGAACCAGGGAAGTTAAACGATTTGCCCCAGTGTTACTTGACTAGTTAGTGTCTGACTGAGGAAATGAACCAAGATCTTCCGATGTCGGAGGTGGCGCTCTGAACCACGTGTCCAAATGCAACGCGAAGGATGGACTTGAAAAGACATGGTGAAGTCACTAACGACTCATAGCTTGCGGTGAGTGTGTGGGAAGGTAAACGGCTGGTCCCACAGGCATTTGCTGGAGAAGGATGAAATGTGCTGTGGGTGGATTATTGTGGTTTTGTTGTTTTAGAGTTTTTGTTTCTTTTGATTTTTTTCCTTCATTTTTATTTTTTTGTTCAGAATCAGTTGTCAAAACTCTCGCTACCTAATGACAATCTGTGTCACTTCTACTCACTGCTATCAGTAGCCCCCAAACTATCATCTCAGCTTATTGTCTCTTAGGGACAGCTTTATGAAAGGGTGTTTGTTGATATTTAACACATCTTTAACTACCTATAGGACATTGCCCAGTTTCATGTCCTGATGTTAACTCAAATATAAGTCTGTGTCCAAGATAGGTTTCATATTTTCTCCCAAAACTGATCCTCCTTCACATGTCACTCTTTCTGTCAGGGGTAATGGCATTTACTCAGTCCTCTTTTAAGAGTGTATAATAGGGGCAGCTAGGTGGCACTGGTCCTGGAGTCAGGAGGATGTGAGTTCAAATTCGGCCTCAGATACTTAACACTTACTAGCTGTGTGACCTTGAACAAGTCACTTAATTCCAATTGCCTTGCCTTCTCCCCTCCAAAAAGAAAAAAAAAGAGTACATAGTAGCAAAATTGTAATAGTGACTTCAATGTATTATGTTTAGACCTGTGTATATCTTGACCAAAAAAAATTTAATAAGAAAGAAGCTAAGGGTTTAAATAAAACTCTCAAGAAGTTAGACATGATAGTCATCTGGCAGTTATTGAACAGAAAATAGAAAGAGTTACATATTTGTCAGCTATGCATGGCACCATTACGAAAACTAGAAATATACTAGGGAATAAAATTCTCACAAACAGAGAAAAGCCAAAATATAAACACATATTTCACGGACCACAATGCAATACAACTATATTTGATAAATAGCTGTTGAAAAATATTATTCTAAAATTAATAAAAGAAGAAATAAATTTGTTTTACAAAATGTGTGGGTCAAAGGAAATATAATAGAAACAATAATTTCATTAAAAATGAAAACAATGAAACAACAGAATAAAATTTTTTATGCAAAGTAAAAAAAAAAGCCTTTGGTGAAAATTTATATTCCAATAACCTTTTATCAGTAAAAAAGAGAAAAAGAAATGATCAAAGAATTGGAAATAAAGCTAAAAAAGCTCTCCCCCCAGTCACCTAAAATCCCAATTTAAACATCAAAGTTAAAATACAAAATCAAAGAAGATATTTTTAAAAATGAA
>CM053580.1:271565568-271575734 GCA_028627135.1 Pseudochirops cupreus | reverse complement strand
AGGATAACCCAGGATCTAGCAGCTTCTCCATTAAGGGATCAAAGGGTCTGGAATATGATATTCCAGAGATCAAGGGAGCTAGAATTAAAACCAAGAATCACCTGCCCAACAAAATTGAGTATAGTGTTCCAGGGGAAAATATGGTCATTCAGTGAGGTGGAGGACTTTCAAACATTCTTGCTGAAAAAGCCAGTACTGAAAAGAAAATTTGACACTCAAATATAAGAAGCATGAGAAGATAAACATGGAAAAGAACTCATAAAGCACTTATCAGTGTTGAACCATTTTCATGCCAGCATGGAAAAAACGATAATTATACCTTATGAAACTTTTCTCAGTATGAGGATAGGTGAAGGGAATACAAATGTATATATATACATATACATGCACATATGTCTATATAGGAGGGTTCATATATGTGTATTAACATAGTATGTGTATATATGAGTACATAGGGGCACAGGATCAATTGAATAGGAAGGGATTATACTCTAAAAGGTGAAATTCTGAGGTGGGAGAGGATTAGAATGAGAGGAGATAGGGAGACAAAATGGGGTTAATCATCTCATATAGAAGAGGCAAGGGATAATTGTTACAAGGGAGGGGAAGAATAGAAAGGCAAAAGGGAAGGGGTCAACCTAACTCTCATTAGATTTGTCTGGGGAAGGAATGACATGGCCCCTGAACTGGGTGTCTTGCCACACAGGAGAGTAGGGGGGAGAGGAACAAGAGGTGAGATGATGGAGGGGGAAGCGGGGGGGAGGGTTGCTAGAAGTACACACTTCTGTAAATGCACAGGCACAGGGATAGGGTAGAGAATAGAACAAGGGGAGGGTGGACAGGATAGGAAGGAGGGATATATAATCAGTCTCTCACAATATGCCCACTGTGGAGATGTTGTGCATAATTACACATGTACAGCCTGTATTTAATTGCTTGTCCTTCCAGTGGGGGCAGGGGACGAGGGAGAAAGGGAAAGAATCTAGAATTTTAAGTTCTATAATCAATGTTAAAATACATATGTGTATACATACATATATTATTATTATTATTATTATTATTATTATTATTATTAACTACACCCAATTGGGAATTAAGATATACAGGCACTGTGGTAGGGAGACCCATCCTGACCTACCAGAAAGTCAGAGGGGAGAGGGGGAGGACATGGGAGAGAGCAGATTGGGGGAGGGATTATACAGTGGGATGGCTGTTTTGAGGTGTTGGGTAAGGGAAAGATGGGGAGAAAATTTGTTACTCAAAATCTCGTGGAAATGAGTGATGTAAAAAAGAAAATAAATTTTTTTTATTTATTTTTAAAAAGTAAAAAATAAAAAAAATTTTAAAAAATGAGATTAGGCAAAAGAAGAGAAGAAAATTTTTTAAAAGGGAGGAAATTATAATAGCTTTGAGTATTTGAAAAGCAAGTATATAGAAGAAAGGAATGGTTCAGTTTTGTTTGCCTTCTGAGGATTGAACTAGGAAAAAAAAATGAGTGCAAAATGAAAAGAGGAAAACGTAGGTTTGATAACTAAAAAAAACTATTGAAAAATTCAATCTAGAATGTTAATAGTCTGCCTCAAGAGGTAATGTGTTCCCCCTCTCTTGAGGTCTTCAAGTAAAGGGAAGATGACTGCTTGCAAAATGGTCTGTAGTGGAGACTCCTTTTTAGGTCTGAGTTAGATGTGATGCTTTCTGATCCCTTCAGATTCAGAAATTCTGTGATAATGAGAGTGGTTCACTGTCAGGAGCCACACAGATCCCTGGTAAAGAACATTTTAAATCATGGAAACCTAGAACCTCTGCCTCAAATGTAGATATAATCAGTCCAATATTTGTTAAATATATTTTATGAAGACAACTTTGTATTACCCTGTCCCACATGACCTGGCAGGCAATATAAACTTTGATTTTAGAAACTGACCTCAGTTTTCACCCTACATATATCTGGTTTTTAACCTCCTTAAAAAATAGCCTCTCATAAAGTATCTAACAAACTTTTTGGAACAGTTGATGTATGATGTATGACACTACAAACTCTTTCCTTGTGTCTTCTTTTTTTTTTCCTAATAATATGAATTTGTCCTCATTCCTCAATATTCTGTCCCAGAGCTGCCCTTTGGCTTCTGAGAAATAGAGACATATGAGCCATTCCAAGTTACCTCCATCATAATAAGTACCTATTACTCTTGCAGATACTAGTTGCATTTCACTTCTGCTTGGCTTTCCTGTGTGCCAGTGGATGGTTATAGCACTACCTTTACTGCAGTTTTGTGCTGAATCACATACCCAGTATCAGAAATACTGTATTAGATTCAGAAAAGTATCCAAAAGTAATTATGAGGTCCTTGTCCTCATGTGGCTTAAAATTTTATAAGTTCTTGCAGATAATAAAATAATTTAGCCCAATTAAGAAGACCTTTAAGTAGTAAAAATAGTTCTGGTAATTTCACATGTCCTAGCTGGCCAGTGAATGCTTCATTATTGTGAGTTGGGTAAAATGAGATTTTTCATTTCTCTCAGATAGTATCATATAGTCAGCTTCCTTCTCCTCACATGAATAAGACAGTCTCTGACATAAAGGTTAAAACTGAAGTAAAATGTTTGCCTGAATGTTTCATTTTTTTTTGTTTATATCATAAGGTCTCCATTTATATCACATCCACTCTGTGAGCAAGCTGATTTTAAAATATAGATACAGTCAGAAAGCATATAAGGCAATGCAAAGAAATTAAAGCAATAGTTTCACTTTCAAGGCAACACAGACCAGAAAAGCTGCTGTGAATGTGCATTTCTTGAAACTCTTTCTTATAATTCCCTGAAGTCCCATAACCTTTCCTGACACTAGTGAAAATTATTAGTTTTATTCTTTGGTGCTGTGCATCATGGTTACCTCTAATTGAAATGGAGGTGTTCTGAATGGCACAATCAGTTCAGGATTTCACCAAGTGCCTCATTTGTATAATTTATTGTGGGATCTGAAGCTTATGAGTTCAGAGCCCATAGGTCTCCAGAGTCCTTAATCCTTGATCATATTTTGTGGTGGGACAATGCTTGATAAGAGTGGAGTTTGAAAATCGGTACTCACTGTGAATATATTTATCAAATACCGATATTCCCAAAAAAGTGACTTGAGATGCAGATTACCTATCACTGGAAATGAAGCACAATGAGTCTCTTAATTTGAAGAAAGGACAGGCTTGATGATTTTTGATAAATTCCTGATATTGAATAAAATGTGCCAGAGCTCTCAAATATGAATGAGATATTTCATCTTAAAAAAGAGTAAAGAAAAGAGGGAAGATTGAGTAAGAAGTGAAGGTATTAATACCTAGGGATAGAATTCTACATAGCTAGAGGCATAATGATAACATGAGTGACCAAAAAAGGTCAGGCCCCTGATACATCAGTCCTTTCTTTTAAGACAGGGGGAATAGAGACAAAATGATCTGGGGATAGATGTCAACATCAGAAGGTTAAGTATATCTCAAAGATATTCTTAGTTTTACTGACTTGTTATGGAGATGCCACCCATGGATTTATCCAGATACTTTATGAATTATGTTTTTTGTATGCTTTGAGCAAATTGTGCCTATTGCTAAAGGCAGAAGTTGAGGCTCATGAGCTATTGTTTTAGGGGTGTAGACTGAAAAGGTTTTTTGAATCTCAGGTAGCTGCCCTCCAAGGTACCCAAACTTTGAGTGTAATTTGGGGGTGGGGGAATAATTCTTGGAGCATGTTACAATGATAAAGTTCTGGTAATGCAGACTAGACTAAAGAGCATAGGTTTACCCAGAATTGTGTCAAATCAATTGATTAGGTTATAGGAGAATATTTAAATTAAGTTTTATAACAACTTAAAACAAGAAAAAAGGGAGGAGCCTTGGACTTTTTATTTTTACTTTTCTAATTCAAGTCTATCCAATTCAATAGCCAAGTTTGCTTCCAAATATTATGCAAAATAGTATTTCCATCTATTTTTTTTCTGGGTTCAAACAGCCCACAATCATAAAAACATTATTATATTAATGGATTTGATAATAAGTCTCTTCAAGTCACGGATTTGAGAATGATTTTTTTTTTAACAAAGGGACATGGTATAGACTATAAAAAGGTTAAAGTATGTTTTAAAAATAAGAATATCATGATAGAACATGATCTTCCCTTTGTGGAATGTTGTATCACATCTAATTTTTGTCTCTATCACCAACTAGCTATGTGATATTTAATAATTACTTCTTTTTGAGCCTTAGCTTTTTCATCTTTAAAATGGAGGTTTTGACTAGAGGATTTTATGATCCTATGGTTGTGTTTTGATGGATAACAAGAGTAAGAGATAATCAACGGGAAGCCTTTTTGTTCTCTTACTATTGTTGGCCTCAGGGAGGCTATGGTTGAAGATGTAAGGAATAAAAATGGTAACGGGAGCCACAAAAAAGTAGTTAAAAGAATTTAATAAAATAATACAAAAGGTGCAAGAAACTTATGCTTTTAAAGGCAGGAGGAGTTTCTATTAATGTACCTATGGAGCATCACAGCAATTTGTGGAGCTCTTAGCACCACGTGTTTGATCTAAGGAGAAATACCTCTGAGCTAGTGCACTGTATAACACATAAGTGACAAAAAAAAAAATTGTGGTTGCCAGATTTATTCAAAGATCACTTCTTGCTTTAAATCAAGGGAGAACTTTTGTTCAAACTGACACTTTGTCAAATTTCTCTGTCTGCTAGATTCAGATAATGTTGAGAGATCTAGAGGAAATCTCCTTACAATTGAGTAAAATATCTATGAAATATTTGAAAAAGGATATGAAGAGCAGTAACATAGAATAAGAAGTCTTGGATGGACTACAATCTCCACCATCAAAAGAAGAATGCACACCAATGAAATCACAGATCCCCTGGAAGTTTCAAAGTAAGATCACATTGGTAAATATCTTGACAAGAACTTTGAAAAAAAGAATGTGCTATAAATATTTTTTTAAAAAAATATGTCTGGATCATATGCCAAATATGTCAATTGATCCACAACATTAAAAATGTCCTTGAAATAACTCACTAGACTGGCAGTCATGGAAAATTGACTTGATTTCATCTAAACAAATATGGGCAATTTGGAAATCACAGATAGATTTTGAAATAGTGAATGCAAAATGTTTTATTTTTCCAATTCATGTCCCATTCTCAGTGACTGGGGGTGGTGGTGAAAGAGTTATGAATCAAGAAGAAGGTATCCATTTCTCATATGAGTCAGCTGAAGAAGTTTTGTGGGTAAAGAGATATCCCTGGGGTAGCAAGGAGATAATAAAATGTAGCTGAATACCACATCTCCTCCCAGAGGCACTCTGAAAGCACAGCCTCTCCAGGATATTAGCTTGCCAAGGCTTCTCTAGGGTAACAGGTCATGGCTAAGCTAAACCTATCTTGAAGCAAACATATATATATATATATATATATATATATATATATAGAGAGAGAGAGAGAGAGAGAGAGAGAGAGAGAGAGTAACTTTCATTCCATTGACTTAAAATTGTGACTGAACAAACTTAATTTCCTGCCATCAGCTAGGCAAATGATTTTACTTGCTACTGGCCACTGGCCACTAATATTTGCTTAGTTGCTGGGGTCCTCCACAAAAAAAAAAAACAACCCCTCATATTCAATTACAACATCATGAATTATGCAGTACCCAAGACTAAAATTATCACCCATTTCCTCCATAGCATAAGTCATAAATATACTCTATTCCATTACAGATACCTTGCTTTCATTTGCAAGAGCCCTGAACTAGCCAAATCATGGAGAGTGAGAAGAAATAATTTCTTAGCTTCCATGAGTTTTGCTGAAGTCCACCTCAAGATCTCAAATTCCTCTTATCACTTGTGGATGTGAGCAATACCATCCCCCTGGCCCCTTCTTATGCAGCAGAAATAGAATAGGCATTAAACAGCTACCTTTCTTTGTTTATTTGACAGCATTTGGCCAAGTTTATAAACAGTTTCCTATTATGTTTCCCATTTAATACAATCATATATTTAAACCTGATCTTGACTCCATGGGATAAAAAAAAAGTGGGGAGAAGAATTAGAGGAAAATCTGTCTGGAAAGTCACATTGGAAAGATCTGATAGCAGATAAAGCTAGTGTTTCTGAGAGCAAGTTTAGGATTTGATTATTTGTGTGGTCTCCTCCCTGGGGAAGGGGAGAGTGAATGCTATAATATCTTGTAAAGTAGTAATAACAGGAAGAAATGAGACCAGAACTCCTGGACAAACCCAAGACTCTTCTCTACAGAGTTGTAGTTTTAGATTTCTGAAATCAACACATTTAATATTTTGGCAGCAAGCAGACCTATTAGTTAGGTTTAATGAATATCAGTCATTAGTGACATGAAAAAAAGTAGTGCTCTTCATCATGATTGGCTACACTATTGTTCAATCAAGAAAGGAAATAAGAGATTTATAACGTGCATACTTCTAAGTATCACTTAAACTGATGATTCATAATTCCATTCACCACACTCTTACCTCCCTACTCATAAAACCTTCACAGTCCCTCTGTTGTCAATGTAATACAATATCATCACTATTTCACTCTAATCTACCTTTCCAGGTTCATTTCCCACTAATCCCTATCACAAACTCTATGTACCAAGTCAATTACTTGTGACTCAATATTCTGTACATTCCTGAAATAGACTTGGTTTTACACACATACACACACACATACACACACACACACACAATTTTCTTTTTTCGAGATCCAATTCAAGTGTCACTTTAAGAATTATCCTGATGTTGCCTCATATCTACTCTCTATCCGGAAATGAGCTTCCTTGACTAAAAAAATCATTTATAATGTAATTTCTTATCTCAATGATGTAAGATAGCGTAGTTATCATGAGCATCATTTTTCAGAAAAGGAAATAGAAGTTTAATGAATTAAGATGCAACTATCTAGAGAGTGTGGATTCAAAAATGTTTTTTTTAGTTGAAGTTCAAAGCTCTTTCCCCTACATCACATTGCTTTTATTGAATCTTTGATATATCTTATTTTGCCACCTTATATCACACATCCTTTTCCATCTTGTTTCACATCAATTTGGATCCATGCCTTATCTCTCCACCCTTGACTGCAAGCTCCTCAAGGGTGAGATGTCATTGAGTTCTCTTTAATTCCAAATACCAAAGGGAACCACCAAGAAAGTTGTTGAGTCACTGAGGACAAGAACACAGGAGCTGTTTAGTGACTCAACACATACTACAAATCCAATACAATTGAAGATTCTTGTGTGATGTGGAAAATGGGATCACAGGATTATATAAAGACAAAAGGAACTTCCGGGGTCATCAACTGCACCTTCCTTATCATACAGATAAGGAACTGAAG
This sequence comes from Pseudochirops cupreus, assembly GCA_028627135.1. NCBI lineage: Eukaryota > Metazoa > Chordata > Mammalia > Diprotodontia > Pseudocheiridae > Pseudochirops > Pseudochirops cupreus. Next base: position 271,568,347 of record CM053580.1, on the reverse strand, counting down.
CTGACAGAGGGTAAATTTCTTGTCCAAGGTCATAGAGCTAGTAAGTCTCTTAGGTAGGCTTATAAAATGACATCATATATCATACTAGTTCTGAACAACAACAAAGGAGCTGTTCAATTTGGTATAAAAATCTATAAAAGTTATCATTTGACATAGGGTAAACGAAATATTGATAAAATGTTTCAGTTCTCAAAAAGTTGTGCTGATAGACTCAGCCAAAAAGAATACTTTTTATGAAACCAAAAATTATTTGCCTTTTTTTTTATTTTTCTCATGCTAAAACCCCCCTAAAGTACCAATTTATCAGCACCCCAGTAAGGGTTGATGGAAGCCATAGGAGAAGAGAATGCTTCTCTTTGTTTCTCTGTATAAGTACCCTTTTGAATTCACCACAGTGTGTGAGCACAGCTTACAGCATTTCCAATATAACATTAGAGTGTGAAAGAGAAAAGGCAGAGATCACCCTGAGAGAAATGCTACTGAAAATAACTGGAAAAAAGTCATCTTCTTCATGGTAAGATTCACAAAGTAATTCCATGGCAGAAGAGTCAAGGTAAATATTTACTGCAAGTTTCTTAGAACCTGCAGTAGTCTGAAACCTTCAGTTTTTACTATTTTAATATTTATCTCATACTTTTGTAAATTAGTTTTATGACCATCATTTCCCAAAGGGTATCTATTTGTGAAAATTGCTGCATCGGGGCCATGCTCTGCTGCTGATATGAAAGAAACTAGTTTTTCAATGAGGGAACAATGTCCCCATCAGCCCTTTGGCATAGCAGGATCCTGTCTTTTCTGTGAAATGCCCTCCCATCAGATAGTACAGAGACAGGGTCACCAGGCCCATCCAGAAAATACAAGCCAACTTGGAGATTTAGTCTGATAAGGGAAATGGAGGTGACCTGAGAGGGATGCAACCTCTGCAGAGAAAGGCTCAGAATGAATTCAGGGACCCTTGCTGAATCACTGATGAAGTAAACCCATTTATTGAAAAGCACTGTGTTTTCTGAGGCTCAAAAGAAGCAGAGTTCCTATGTGACTGTCTGATTCCTCCATGTGGAAAAAGCTTTGTCTTTCTCCCTAGTGTACCTATAGGGTCCTATTAAAATGGACAAAAAGCAGAGAAACTTTTCTGATACATCTTCTGTTTGGCATTCAAAGCCCTTCATAACCTAAGCGTACTCCCTACCACATACTCTCTGATTCAATGACACTGGCTTCCTGGCTATTTCACAAACAAGATACTCCATTGTTCTGTTCTGGGTATTATCTTTGACCTTTCCCAGTGCCTGCAATGTTCTCCTTCATCATCTCTCCTTCTTTGCTTCCCTGGCTTCCTTCAATTCTTAACTGACACCCTTCTTCTATAGGAAACCTTTCACAACTCTTCTTAATTTAGAGGCTGCCCTGTGTTGATCACTTGCTTATCCTGAACATGGCTTGTTTGTACATATTTGCTCACTTGTTGTCTTCCCCATTAGATTACAAGCTCTTTGAGGGCAGGGAATATTTTTTATTTATTTTTCTATTTCCATCACTTAGCACAGTGCTTGACACATAGTAGGCACTTAATAAATACTTACTGACTAACTTACATGCATAGAAAACAAGGATTGACAAATAGGCTAGTAATTCAATAATTTGATTTACATTTTCTGAGGTAGAGGCCCCTACAACATTTGATGAGGAAGAGCTATTGATGAAGGATGGGTCACGAAGTCAAACAGGGAAGGAGGAGAATAAGTATTTATAGACAGTTCTCACTTTACCTAAGTGGGTTCAGTAAACCCCTAAGTAAAGTGATTTTTTAATGTAATAAAAACTTACCCACAGAAGTGGAGAAGGAAAGAAGAAGACAGGCTGGAAGCAGACAGCTCTTGGTGGAGGGAGGGGCCAACACAGGGTTCAAGGATAGTAGGGGCCAGGAACAGAAATGCAGCAGAATGAGGAAAATGCAGGGACTAAGGCTAGTCCCGGGTGGGGAGGAGGTGGCTGATAAGAGAGGACTGACAACATGCAAGGGAGACAGAGAGCCCGAGGGCTACACACACTGGCAAGTGGATGGAGCAGGACAAAAATCTCTTCTCTCTGTTGCAGGCGGTATCAAGCAAAGTTCCAGAATCTGAGGAAACAGTCTTTCTGTCTGTCCATTTTTCTGCTTTGACTTGGAGGATTTTTTTAAAGAATTAATTTTTTAGATTTTTATTTTTTGGCGGGATGGGCGGGAGGCCTCTGAGCACTGAGTGGAGAGGCAAGAGAAGAGAAAGAATATCATACTATACGGTATAGTTAACATAGTTGTTTTTGGTTTTGAATGCAGATTTCTTTCAGAATTATTTAGGTAAAGTCAAATTTGCATAATGTAAATTTTACGTAAAGCAAGAACTGTATTTATATAGGACCTCTTATGTATCATGCACTGTTCTGAACACTTTATAAATATCTCATTTGATCTTCACAGCTCCCTGCAAGACTTTTGCTATCATCCTTATTATACAGTTGATGAAACTGAGGCTAAGTGATTTGTCCAGGGTTATAGGGCTAGTAAGTACCAAAAGCAAAATTTGAACTCAGATCTTCCTGACTCTGGGCCCAGTACTCTATCTACTGCACCACTAGAGGCCTTTATCAAAGCCCTTGATATTGTGATACCTGGGATGTAGGAGGCAGTAGAAGAGGTTGTGATGCAATTCTGTGTAACAGCAAGCACCCCAGCACACCCAGGGCGGCTACTAGCACAGGTTCTTAGATCTGCTTTTCTAAAGGAAAGCAACTCAAA
>CM053580.1:271536488-271565068 GCA_028627135.1 Pseudochirops cupreus | reverse complement strand
ATTGTTGTGTAGGATCGTTTAAGTATTCTGTTTCCTTTTCTGTTAATCAGAACAATTTATATTCTTTTGTAAATATTCATCCATTTATTTTAGATTATTATAATTATTGGCATATAAATAGGCAAAATAATGCCTACTTACTGCTTCAATTTCATTTTCATTGTTGGTGAACTTTCCCTTTTCCTCTTTGATATTGGCAATTTAATTTCCCTCTTTTATTAATAAAATTAACCAATAGTTTATTTTTTTTTCATAAAACCAGCTGCAGTTTCATCTACTGGTTCAAAGGTTCACTTAAAGTTTTTTTTTTAATCTTTTGTTTTTCAGGATTTCTTATTTGATGCTTAGTTGAAGATTTTTAATTTATTCTTTTTCTAGTTTTTTTTTTTAGTTTTTTTAGTTGAATGGCCAATTCATTGATCTGCTCTTTCTCTACTTCATCAATGCAAATATTTAAAAATATAAATTTCCCCCTAACTACTGTTTCAGCTGCATTCCATAGATTTTGATATTTTGCCTCATTTCTGTCACTCTCTTTAATGAAATTATTGATTGTTTCTATGATATTTTTCTCTGACTTACTCATTCTTTAGAATTATATTATTTATCTTGCATTTATTTTGATCTATGTTTCTATAAGCCTTTCTTGAACATAATTTTCATTGTATTCTGAACTAAAAATGATGCATTTAATATTCCTGCTTTTATGCATTTTATTGTGAGGTTTTAATGTCCTAATACATGGGCAATTATTCATAGGTGCCATGTATCACCAAGAAATCCAAATTTCTCTCTATTGTCTTGCAATTTTCTCCAGAGATCTGTCATAGCTACTTTTTCAAAATTCTATTCATCTTTTTAGCTTCTTTCTTGTTTATTTTTTAAAATGTATCTAGTTTTGAGAGGGGCAATTTGTGGTCCCCTGCTAATATAGTTTTACTGTGTTTTGTTCTTCCCCCCCTGTAACTCATTTCATTTTGTTCTTCCCCTCCTCTAACTCATTTCACTTTCTATACCATTTGGTATACATATGTTTAATACTAATAATACTTCATTGTCTGGGGCACCTTTTAGCAAAATGTTATTTCTCTGCTTATCTCTTTTAATTAGATCTATTTCTGCTTTCAATTTGTTTGAGATCATGATTGCTACCTCTGTTTTTTTTTATTTTTTTGTTTGTTTGTTTCACTTCAGTTAAAGCATAATAGATTTTGCTCCAGGTCATCACTTTGTGTATGTCTCTGTTTCAAGTGTGTATCTTGCAAACAACATCATATTTTAGGATACTGGTTTTTAATCCTCTCTGCTGTTTAATTCTGTTTCATGGGTGAATTCATCCCATTCACATTTACAGTTATGATCCCTAACTGTGTATCTTCTTGTGTTCTATTTTCCCCTATTTATCCTTCTCTCCCTCTCCTTTCACCCTGTCTCTCTTCAAAAGACTGTTTTCTTTCTAACCATTGCACTCCCCCCACCAACTTCCCTCCCTTCTATCATCCTCCCTTTCTTTTGTCACCCTACCCTCCTACTTCCCTGGAGGGCAAGATAGAGTTCTATACCAAGCATAGTGTGTGTATATTAATCCCTCCTTTAGTCAATTTCAATGAAAGTAAATTTTAAGCATTACAAACCTCCCCATCTGTAAAAGTTCTTCCCTTTGCACCTTTTTGTGAGAGATAATTTCTGCTGTTCAGCTTTTCTCTTCCTTCTCCTATTAAATCCCTCTTTCTCACCCCTTAATTATTTTTTAAATATTTTCATCATTGTCAACTCACGCGCAGGCCCTCTGTCTATGCATGCTCTTTCTGACTGCCCTAATAATGATAAAGTTCTTAGGACTTACAAGTGTCATCTTTCCATATATGAATGTAAATATTGTAAACTTATTGAATCCCTTATGATTTCTCTTTCATGTTGATCTTTTTATGCTTCTCTTGAGTCTTGCATTTGGAAGTCAAGTTTTCTATTCAGCTCTGTTATTTTCATCAAGACTTCTCAAAAGTCTTCCATTTCAGGAAATATTTATCCCCTCCCTCACCCCATCACCTGGTCAAATGATCATACTCAGTTGTGCTGAGTAGATCATTCTTATTTGTAACCTTACCTTCTTTGACCTCCCAAACATCACATTCCAAGCTATGTATTCCTTTAATGTAACAGTACTAAATTTTTTGTTATCCTGACTGTGGCTCCACAATATTTGAATTATTTCTTTCTAGCTGCTTGCAATCTATTCTCCTTGACCTGAGAGATTTGGCATTTGGCTATAATGTTCCTGGGAGTTTTCATCTTAGTATCTCTTTCAGGAGGTAAGCAGTGGATTCTTTCCATTTCTATGCTGCTCATTGGTTATAGGATGACAGGGAAGTTTTCCTTCATAATTTCTTAAAATATAATATCTATGCTCCCTTTGTTTCATCATAGATTTTTAGTAGTCTAAAAATTTTAAAATCATCTCTTCTCCACCTATTTTCCAGGTCAGTCATTTTTCTAATGAGATATTTCATATTTTTTTATATCTTTTCATTCTTTTGATTTGTTTTATTGCTTATTGGTGTCTCATGGACAACTTACAATTATTAACTCATTTGATCCTCACAACAACCCTGAGAGGTAGGTATTTTTTATCATTCCAATTTTATAAATGAGGAAACTGAGGTTAAATAAGGTTAATGATTTGCACAGGGTCACATAGCTGGTGTCTAAGGCTAGATTGGAATTCAAGTCTTCGTCACTAAAGTCCCAGCATTCTATCCATTGCATGAAAGATTATCTTTTCCCAAGTTATTTAAAATACCTACATGTCTCTTGCAATAAGGCAGACTTTTTTTTTTAAGAAAAGTGATCATGTATATGTGTAGAATCATGGAATTTTGTAGTCAGTTGGAAGCCTTAGGGACCATCCTATCTAATACCTTCATTTTCCTGAAAAAAAAATCACAAGTCTGGAGAAGGAAAATAGCTTGTCCAAGGTCATAATAGGTAGTTATAGAGATCATAGTAGTGCCTGTGTCTACTCGTTCACAGACCAACTGTCTCCCTTCCCTACTCCTTATTAGGGATCTTGGTGCATCCCTGATGCTAATTACATATCTGGTGAATTTAATGTCTGTTATCATATGGATGACACATTTCTGTTTTAAAGCAAATGTTTTGGTATTTCATAGTTGCATTTTGATGCTGATATTTCCTTCATATTGATGTAGCTGGTCTAATGTTATGTGTCCACGCAATTTGTTTCCTTATTTCACAGAGTCCTTTAGATTTGTTTTTGTCCCTTCACAAAAGGAACACAAATTGCTCAGCTATTATGCCCCCTCACTATCCTGAAAAGGGAAATAGATTTTAAAGTGACCCTGACTATTCTCAGACATGTGGGACCTGTATCATTAAGAAATTGCTTCATAAGTAGCTTTACTCAGTTACATCGCAGAAAGACACCTTGAGAATCCTAGGTCTCATACGGGGAAAGATCTTAGAAGTCATTGACTTCATCTACCTCTCACTTTATATATTAAAAAACTAAGTAGGTGACTTGCCCAAGATTTATACAGTGGTCTTTCCACTGTATGCTATTTCACTGGGTGCCATTATTCCTCAAGTGATTGAATGAAAACCTGACTTGATAATGCCTTTTTTTGCTTTCCCTACAGCACAAGTTTGTTTTAATGTAAGCTTAAATGCTATTTCTCAATGAAAGGCTCCCACTTAATTAGAACTCAAAGGTACAAAGTACAAATTGCACATGCTCCTTCTCAAAAAACTCAAAGTGACTTAGAAAAACACATTCTACATTTCCAAGAAAATATTCTTCTACCCAATCTCTTGTGGGAACATCTGAGAATTGGAATTAGGGCTGAGAGACATTGACAACATGAGTTGCAACCTTTTCTCTCCAATAATACTGAGGCCCAGTCCAATTAGCTTCCAGCAGTGCATTCATTTGCCTACATTGTGAAGTAGGAGAGGATTTGAAAGGAGCAAAAGGATGCCTGTACTTAGGTTTGTCCTTTATATAACTGTCAGGTGTTCTGGCAAAAGGCAGAGGCTGATGCTGAAGGGATTTTGGAAAGAAGTTATCCAGAGGGAAAGAGAGAAAGGAAAAAAACCATAAAGAGGCTGGGTTGCTGCCATAATGGCTTCATGAGTCAAAAACCTTTAACTTTCCTGAAGAAAATACATGAATAAAATGAAAGAAATATATAATATTTGTGTGGTTGTGCCCATGTCTTTCTGTGTGTCTAAGTGATGCTGGAGAAAGGGAGGATGGGGCTAAAGGGGTAGAGATTACTGAAGAGTGGAACTTTCTCAAGGCAGGTGGCTAAATCTTGATAAACTGCCAATGCACTTAACAGCAGCCTCTGTGGCTCAGGCGCTATGCCATGCTTTTAATTTTTTCCAGACTGTAGCACCTTGAGCAAAAGGGGCTGCCAGAAACTGCCATCAAAGGAAGTGTTATGTAAGTGACAGGAGGTACAGCTATGTGAGGCAATTAAGGTGATAAGTGAGAAAGAGGATGGGAGACAAGGTGAATGGTAGCTACATGGGTGAATGTGCAGGAGCCAGATAGAGAGTCAAGGCTTCAATTTATTGGAAGGCAATGATGGGGATGGGATGGGGGCAGGTGAAATGAACATGCTGATCTGGAGAAAGGTAATTCTGGAAGAGAGTTTCAGAGGAGAAAGTGCAATAAAGGACAAGAGTAGATCCCAAGGCACTAGTCAAAATGTTGGCCCAATGTGTGTTTACCTAGAAACATAACCAACCTCGGTATAGCAGTGAAGAGATTGTATATTTATTTTCAGCTCTTCCACTGATTAGCTATGTGACTTTGGCCAGTTCACTTAACCTCTCTGGGCTTCAGTTTGTTTATCTGTAAAAGGAAGGGTAAAGACTAGAGACTCTCTAAGGATCTTTCCAGATCTAAAATTTCAACTCTTTTCTGATTGTTGGAGAGAGTCAAGGATGAAAAAGTAAAGTAAGTGAGTGGAGCTAAAAGAGGAGGAGGAGATGACAAGAGAGTGTAGAAAAATAGATTTTTTGGTAAAGTTACACAAAATTTCTTTTTTTTGGTGGGGAGTGACAATGGGGTGGGATTAAGTGTGTGTGTGTGTGTGTGTGTTTCTGTATGAAGAAAAATATAATTGAAAGATTCACTTGACTGAAATGAAGCTCTTTTAAGCTCACAAAGAGAGAAGTTGTCCTCAAATCCCCTTCACTAAAAGTTCCTGTGTCTACAAGTACCATAAACTTTTTAGAATCACTTTCATGGCAACAACTATAAAGTGTTAGAGAAAAAGTGACTCCGTGGAAAAAGCATTCAAGCAGTAGTCACAAGACTTGTTCTTCCACTTGCATTGACCATGGGCAAGTCATGTAATCTCTGAGCCTTAGTCTCTTCATTGGTAATGTGGAAATAATAATACTTCTCTATATGTCTCACAAATTTATCATCAGATAAAATGGAAGAGCATTCTAAAATGTTTTGCAGATGTAAGGGATTGTGTTTCTTCATACTTGAGAATAAATTTTCAGCAGGAGCATTTGCTGGCAAAGAAAGTATTGTAGGGCGAGAATGATACAGGTAATGAAATCAGGTCACAATCGCCCCTCTCTCCTACCCAAACTCCCCATCCCACAGAACTCCAGGGGACCAGGAGAGGAGATGCTGAATACATAGCTTGGTTAGATTTCAAAGTTGTCAAGAATGGAGTCCCTTCCCAAAAATAAAGTTCAGAGGTCAAAAGGAAAGAATATTGGATTTGAAATCAAACATTTAAGTGCCAACTGTGCTACATGTATGATCTTGGGCAAGTCACTTATCCTCTCAAGGCCTTAGTTTCCTCATCTGTAAAATGAATGTTTCAGAAGAGTAGATTACTAAAGTTTTTTCTAATTCTAAATTACATGATCATTGAAAACTCAAATCAGCCCCAGTAAAGAAAACATAGTAAGTTAAAACTAAGATGTAATTAACTGATAACAAAATTTATTTGAACACAATTGGTAACAGTGAACTCTTGAATCATAGAAGGGGAAAAGGGTACCATAGGCCCAGCCTTTCTTATTGCAATATTTTTTCTATTTTTTTGTAATCTTTTTATGCTTGGAATCTTCTGAACTAGGTATTTCCATCTTTCCTCTAGCCCTGACACTTCCCTGCTAACAGCATTAGAGGTGGGAAGCCAATGAATTACTACTACTACCACAGCCCTCCTTAAAAAACAAAAAACAAACAAACAAACAAACAAACAAAACCCAAAAAACCAAAAAAAAAAACCAAAAAACTTCTAACCCTTAAACAGATCATATGCAGTGACTACAGTGGCAGTAGCTTTTCCAAGCCTAGGAAAAAGAGCTAGAAACTTGGTTTAATGATGCACCAGGTTTGCAGAATGTCCTCTAGCAATATCTTCAGTGAACTTTTATGCGTCTGATATGACTTATGGGCCATCATACCTAAGTGTCTGATGACAGTTTAGATCTATCCCAGCCTTATCTTCCTCTATTCCGTTTGGATGGTTTACTCATTCTCCTAGTTTTGTGAGGTCAGGAACTGGGCAAGCTTGAGAGTTGTCAGATATGACCCTAGTTTTGGAGGTGGGTACTGTTCTAGTGCCTTTTCTTTGACCCTACCTTTGTCTCCCTGATGCTACCCCCCTCCACCCTGCCATCTCTCAAGTTAAGCCAAGAATTCTCCCCTCGTACAAGTTAAAATGCAGCAAAGAAAGGCCTATTTCTTTGTCTCCAATATTGAATAACATCTAATTCTTTTTATGAATTCTATAAATCCCAAAATCACTGATTCAGGAATGGACAGATACCCAGGGGATATAGAGACTGGTGCAAAGAAATGTCACTAGCTTCACAGTTTATCTTGAGTTGACCTTAGGTAAGAGAGAGAGGTGGGCAGGGTTGACAAAAGACAAAAGGTATTTGGAAGTTGGGTTCTGATTTTGGCCACATCTGTCTAGCTACCTTACTGTAGTTGTCAGCAGCAAATCAAAATAATGACTAATAAATAAATTATTGTACCCCAAATCTGCTTCTGTGGATGAAACAAAAAAGAGACACTTATGAAATGATGGAGAGCAATACAAAGAGGTAGTGTTGTAGAAAAGAGAAAGGGTATACACTCTAGTTCTAGGATTAATTTTGTAACCAACTAACTGTAATTATAATCACTTAAGTCACCTCTTTAATCTCAAAGTTCTAAGAAGGTAATAAACTCTCATTTTATAGATAAAATAAGTAAGGTTCAAACAATATCAACAAATAATAAAATGTTTTCTCCATGAGCTCTGACATTCTAAAATTCTATTCTTAAGTGCCTCTTTTTTTTTAACCTATTTATGTGGCTAGAAATGATCTAACCAGAAACCACAAGTCATGATGAAATCAGAGACCCTTCAAAAAAGTAGGAATGTTTGGTTTGGGTCTACTTACCCAAGTCTTAGGTCCACCCAAAAAGCTTGTGTTTTGGATTCCCCAAAAGTTTGGGTTTGGGTTTGTCCAAATTTTATTGAATGTGTATACTTATATGATAATACATATTTCAAACAACCTGGAAACTCTCCTTTTCTGGAAACTGCCTATTTACTGGCCACCCAACTGCTTGTCCCTTTGCCCTTGCTTAAATTCTCTATAATATAGCCTTCACAGAGATTTAAGAGGAGCCACTCCGTTTTTATGTCTCTTTCTCCTCTAGCAAATGATTGGTTAATTTTTTTTTAGGTTTTGGGGTTTCATCTCAACTAACAAGCTACGCTGAAGAAGTTATCTGGTTCATCCAAAGACAAAGAAATTTGTGATAAGGAAAATTCAGCGACAGTGAGTGGTACTGGAATAAGTCACACAAGTCTGCTAAATGGACCCACTACAATTCTTTTTCTGTATCTTACCTGGACACTTACTGATACTTGGCCATCCTTTTACTTTCATGTGTGGTTTTATTGTGTACAACACAGAAGCCATTCCACACTTCTTTGTTTCCACGGCAAACCTCCACTTTCTATCACCTCCACCTCAACAGAACACTTGGAACAATGATATACTGAGAAAATAGAGGTCATTTCTTATGAGTTCCCTCTTCATATGAATTCTGTACCTCAAATATCTTCATCATAAACTCCTCCAAGTCATTTCTTACTTTATTCTAGAAGGAAAAGATGTATGTTTTCTTTGTCAATGCCCGTCTCTGTGCTTATATCTTTGATCTTACCTCCTTCAGAACCTTTCCTCTACTTACTTCCCCATTGCTGTAAAATTTTCCCAGGTTTCTCTAAAATTTTAAGAAAACAAATAAACAATAAAACTTCCCTTGGACTCTTTGATAACCTCATACTATCTCTATCTCTCTTCTGATCTTCAGCTTAGATCCTAGAAAGAAGTTTACATTCATAAGTTTCAACTCCTTAACTCCCTATTCATTTCTACATTTCTTTTAGTCTGGATCCTGAAACCCACCACTTGATCCTAATTGCTCTCTCCTAAATTACCAACAGTCTTGGATATAGATTTTTCCTTCTGTTCTCCATATAACTGCCAAAGTGATTTTCCTAAATCACAATTCTGACCATGTTACTACCCTTCTCAAGAAATGTCAGTGACAGGGATGAAATATGGACAATTTTTTTAAAAAAAGGATTTTATACCCTTTACAATCTGGCTCTAATCCATCCTTCCAGTGATTTCACATTCCCCACCTTCTGCAGGCCCATCTAATTGCTCCTCAGGGCTAGCACCTTCTTTTTGAGTTACTCCCATCTTATTCTGTATCTATTTTTTTTACATGTACTTTTTCTGCATGTTGTCTCCTCCATCATATTCCGAACTCCTTAAGAGAGAGGAATGTTTTGTTTGAGGGTTTGCTTTTGCCTTTGTTTTTACTCCCAGTGCTTATCCCAGTGATTGATTGCCATGTGGTAGGCACTTAATAAAGATTCACTGACTGACTGACTACTAGAACTTAGATCTCTTTAAGCTCTACATCTATGTTCCTGTGAATTCAGGCATAGTTTAAAACAAAGAAAACATTATATATTCTTTGAAATATATGCTCTGCAGTGCTCTGGCAAAATTGTGAAGTGATCAGATTCGGTATCCTGGATCTGCACCCTCCTTTTTCTTTACACTTTTTTGCCTCCTTTTCACTTATGAATAATTCCAGCTGCTTTGATTCTTATCAAAACAGGGGCAGAACTGACAGTGTAAGTTGATATTGTGTTTATAGGATCATAGAATTTAGAACCCAAGGGAATTTTAAAGGTCATCCTGCCCACCCCACCCCAATTCCAAGGTCACATGGGTAATAAGTTATAGGCAGGATTAAATATCTCAGCTCTTATGATTTCCAGATCAAAATCTCTTTCCCTTTACACTACCAAAACTCATTCATGCTTCAGTATCATCCGAAACAAATATTTGTATTTTAAGTATTTCTGTGTTAATTATAACTTGAAATGCTTTCTTTCCTGTTAAAATATTTTCCTGCAATAGCAAGATGATTTAGAGATCAGGTAGGGGATAGAGATTAAGGCAGATCCTGAAGGCAAACTTAAAATATTAACTTTGACCATGAGGGCAAGCTTGATTTAGTATTCTTATAGGGACTTAGATCCTGAGATGAATGAGAAGAATCAGCCAATTGATATAAATACACACACACACACACACACACACACACACACACACACACACACACACACACACACACACACACACACACACAAATAATAGTCTCATCACTCCCCACCTTGGGGAACCTGAGCTCAGGACAGGACTGATTGAAGCTACTGAATGACAAGTCCCATGAGTTATAAAGAGTACATTTCAGGAGAGCTGACAAGTCCCCCCTCCCATTCCCCTCTTCACATTTCACATGCAAAGACCTGACTGCAATTCTGATCCCCTTGCTCACCTTTTAAAAATTAACTCTCACCTCTGTCTAGCTCTCCCTCTGCTCCAAGACATGTTTTGCTTTCTAGAGCATTTGAAACAATTTTAATTGGAATTTAACAAATTTCTGTGTGCTAGAATCTCCATTATTTTACAACCCTTATTTCTACCTCTGGTTATTAATTCTTTAACAAAGAACCATAGTCATTGTAGTGCATCATTTTTTTTTCTCCTGGGAAACATCCTTCTATACACAATATGCTTGCACATTTTCCCACAAACTAGAGGTAGAGTAGGACATGCCCATTAGAGTGGCATTGTAAAACAACTGGATTGATGGCAAGTTTCCCTAATAAGAGATATTATTTTGTCTGTCTTCATAGTCATTCATTCAAACAACAGTCTTTGGAGTGATTATTCCATATCATCATTGTTTTGAGCACTCTTAGTGTGAGAAGAGGGATAAAAAAGTCATTACCTTCAAATAGCTTATAATCTAGAAGTAAAAATATGTTACACACAATACACACATGCATATATGTGTACAACACATATATACACATATGTAATATTATACTACAATATACAATAGTACATGGGAATATATACAAACATATTTGAACTATATATACTATAACACATACGCATATATGTAGGAACAAATCAATATGCAAATATATGTATATCTGTAGGTATATATCTACATATAGGTATGTGTCAGTCTGCATTATATACTGCATGCACTTCTTCCCAGGAGTTGTCCTCTGAACTTCAGGGTCCTCCACTGACTGATCCAGATATCTGAAGACCCAGCTTTGACCTGTATTGCTCTGCTCTTCCTGATACTTTCCAATGCAGTGATTTAATGAAATATACAGCTTTTAAATATTGGCCATCATGACATTAGAGAGGCTTTGATTCTAAACAAAGCGTTTCCTGACCTGGTTCTCTAGGAGATGATGAATCACGTATTCATAGACTAAAAGGCCATTTGTAATGCACACTGCTTGCAGTTTAAATTACCATGGGTTTGAGAGATTCTTTAATATGCATAATCTGACCCAATATTGAGATGACTTTTAGAAAGATACTTAGGAAAGAAAAAAAATTATGAAATAATAGCAGGAAAATTTCCCAAGAGCAAAGAGACTTAATTCAGTGATTCTTTGCTGCATTTCTGATCAGAACCTCTCTAAACCTATTTGTCCCTTTTGGATTTGGCTGCCTGGCTATTCCATTTCAGTAATCCCCAACCATGCCACTGCATCAAGGATGTCAGACACAGGCTTGGTTATGATTTTGTCAGTCCTCTACAATCAAAATGTCTCTAGAGAAAGAGGTTTTGAGGGAGGAATAGGAAAGTAAAACCTTGTAGAAAATTCAAGAGAGCTTGATTTCTGTTATCTGTTTTCTAAGAGAGGGCTGTAGGAAGAAGCAAGAGGAAATCTTGTTGACCACTGGCTACACTTGCAAAATGTCCAACTGACTCTGCACATAATCAATCAAGCAATAAACAAATAAATGTTTGTTGAATACATAACAAGGGCAAAGAATTATCCTTGGAGGCTTGTGAGAATACAATATGTCATTGAATTGCTTCTGGGCACCTTACTTTAAGATCTACGTTGCCAAACTCTAGTTTGTCTGGAGTAAAATGATAGGAGGACTAGAAGCCATGACATAAGGATGAAGTGAAAAATAATGAGCTGAGAGAAGAAAATACCAAGAGAACATGATAGCAATGATCAAATATTTAAAGGCCAACCATATAGAAGAGGTATCTGATTCTCTATTGTTTATTTTTAATTAATTAATTAATAGTGTGTGTGTGTGTGTGTGTGTGTGTGTGTGTGTGTGTGTGTGTGTGTATTCCACAAGAGTTATAAATGAGATGAATGGGTAGAAGTGACAGGAAGACAGATTTTCTATTTAACATAAGACTTCTTGATAGCTATAATTGCTCAAAAATAGAATTGGCTGTCTTATAAAATGATGGTTTCTCTCTCACCTGAAGTATTAAAACAAAGGCTAGAAAAGTATGCCCAGGGAGATGGTAGATGAATTTCATGCACTGATTGGATATAGGCTTGAACGAGATATTGCTTAAATGTCCCTTTGGATTCTAATAAATGCTAGGAATATATTCGCCAAGTTCTCTTCCGTAAGCTTACCTTAGCTGGAGAAGTAACACATATATAAATAATAAATGCTTTCAACAAAAATATAATATATTATTATAAAATGGCATTTTAATATATCTGTGAGCTTGCTAATATGGGCACACTTGCCAGTGATGCAGATTGCAACTCATACTACCAACCCATTTTCTGCAATCTTGAAAATAAGCTACAGCATATCACAAGGAATCTAGTCAGTGGTTCACTATCTTCATTTCCTTACCAACACTTGCTCTCATTGATGGGAGATTTTAACATATTAATTAATACAGGGATTATTAATACTCTTTCAACCACCATAACCTCCTAGGTCACTGATTTCCCTATTGTCCTTGATCTTTTTCATCAGTCTATTGCAGCTATACACAGGCATGGTCATACTCTTGTCCTTGATATCATCCACAAGAATTATAGGTCTATTTTCATGAACTCTGACATTCCCTTAACCTACTTCAATTTGTTTTTATTCTACCTCTCTCAGATTTGCAACCCCAAATTTTATTTTTGTCCTCACTGTGACCTCTAATCTCTCTACCCCCTAATTTTTTCAAAGGTAATCACCACTACACTGGCATGCTTTCCCTTCTCCATTTTGATCCATTGATGAACAAATTCAAGACTACACTATCATTTTTTCTCAAAATTTTGGTCCCCTTTTCCTGGTCCTATCATGCCTCAGTCTAGATTACTTCTCCCATCCATTACTTTGACCCATAGTGAAATATTGCCAAGCCAAACTAAAGCTAGGGGAAATGAGGAAACTGAATTGACTAAATCCAGTATAAACTTATATTGCATAATCTCATCTGGTCCTCAATATGGCAAGATGACCCTTTAATACTTCTCTAAAATTCCAGGAGTCTAGTTAGGTATTCATAAGGACTTAAAATGTGTTTGTGCATATGTGTGTGTATTTGTTTGAATGAATAAAAAGTAGACAATTAACACAGTTTATACCCATTGATGCAGTAATTATCAAATAAATTGTGACATATGAATGCAATAGAATATTATTGTACTCTACGGAATGAGTAATTCCTAGAATGTAAGGACATATGTGATGACTGGTATCAACTGATACAAAGGGAAGGAAGCATAACCTAGAAGAGAGTGATTACTACAGCATAAATGAAAACAACACTGAAAATAGCAGAATTCAAATTAAATGCAGAAATAAAAAATATTAATTAAGAGTGAAACAAGCAGAACCAAGACAACCTTGCATACAATAGCAACAATATTTTTTAAGAACAATTTTGAGTGACAAAGTCACTATTATAAATACACAAAACTATTATAAATACACTAATTAACTACAAAGGACGTATGAAGGAAGACACCATCTTCATCTATAGAAGGAACTGATAAATAGCATATGTATAGAATCATTATACATACATATGCAAACATATATACATACATATACATATGTAGACACATATATACATTTAGGCCTAATGGTAGCCATGTCTGGAGTTGGGGGAAGAAAAGAAAAAATAAAAGCTATGTGGTAATTTTATTATATGTTTAAATGGAATAGCAAGTAGTACACAATAGATTGCAGTTTCATTTACAGCCTTGTTTTCCCTATTGACTGAGTTACAGAAATGCTTGCTTTATTTCTTGAGTTGAGAATAAAATAAATATTTTTAATTAGAAAAAAGATGAGAAAACACATTTTCATATCCTTGATAGACAGGATACAGACATCACATATAGTATAGTATGTGTACCGACAAATATAGACCCTCTGATGACTGGTTTTCTTTAACTCTTTGTTGTAAGGGTTCAGGATAGCACTTGTGAAATATGTATGTTAAGAAATGACTATGGCTTTAAAATGAAAGGCATTATTTTAAAAAAAGGTGGGGGAGAGCATAGGACCATAGAATTAGAGGTGAAATGATTCAAAAGGTATTACTAAGAACAAGTCACCACGACTTGGTCACTCATTGAAGGGGAAGAGAGTGAAGAGAGTAAAGAAAGTGAGGAGTTAAAGATGACTCAGAGGTTCTTAATCTATGTAACTGGAAGGATGAAAGATATAGGAAGTCAGAAGAAAAATCTAGTTTGATGGGGGAATGAGATTTCAGGGCTACTAAAAGAAACCCATGAGTTTCCAAATATAAATCTTAAGATTATAGAACTCTTTCCCAAGTGCCTCATAGATATTTGTACATATGGAATAAGAAAAAAAAAACCAGTGATATTCATTTGTGAAAGCAGTTCATTTTCTTTGAGCTCTGATATTTCTTAAGAATATTTGGATCACTTAGTGTTCTCAGTTTTAATTGCTGTGGCAAAAGTGGAAAAGACAGATGGGACAGGATGAGAAGCAATCAGAAAAGGGTCATCTCTGTTGTAATAAGCATATCATGCTGAACAGGAGCCAGAAGGCAGGGCTAGATGCAATGGAGGTGATTTTGCAGCAATTTAGTCAGTAAATACAGTAGGAACAGTAATGACCTCTTAGAATGGTGTTTACCACGGAGGAATCCTGGAAGCACCAGAATATAGCCCACTCACAGACTCAGCTTTGCCGACTCCTCCTTGGCATTCATGCTTTCTCAACTGGCTCAGGCTGAGAGGGTCTGGACTGGCCTTTGGCAAAACTGTGAAGTCAATGTATGTCTTTGGCCTGCATGCCCCAATAGCCACCTCTGAGCCAAGAAGACATGGGTTCAGGCTTATTTTTTGGCATATACTGTCTACATGCTCCTAATCAAGTCAATTATTATCTCACTGTTCTAAGAATCTACCTAATATTACAAATTGCAGCCTATATTGAGAGAGGGAATTCCTTAGGCCAGTCTCAATCCCTATCCCCTACATATTTCAAAATCATCCCTAATGGTAGCCATGTCTGGGGTTCGGGGAAGAAAAGAAAAAATAAAAGCTATGTGGTAATTTTATTATATATTTAAAAGGAATAGCAAGTAGTACACAATAGATTGCAGTTTCATTTACAACCTTGTTTTCCCTATTGGCTGTGTTACAGTCCTAGAACATCAATTTCTCATTCTAGTTCTATCCCTGCCTCTGCATATGAAAAATTAGAACGAAACAATAGTCAGTGCCACACGTGGAAAACATTGCTCTGAGAATCATAAAATTATGGGTATTATAGTGCTGATTTTGCCAATGTCTTAACATGACAATTAATTTTACCTGTCAGAGTCTTTGTTTCCCTATTTGTAAATGAAAGAGTTTGTATGATTGATCTCTCAGCTATCTTCCAGGGCTAAAATTCTGATTCAACAAATACTTCATCATACTGTGGTACATGTTTACTTTTCCCAGGACTATTGACTTATTTAGAGAAGGACACTGAAAGTAATACATTACTAATGAAGGAATTCCAGACACCCATAAATGCCATATTTTGTCACAGGACTGTTCAATCACCTCATATAAGCACTAACTTTAAATAGATTCTGGAAATACCAAACACATACAAAGGACAGAATCAGCATGGATCCCTACCTCACCATTTCAGACCATGTGACTCAGGAAATCCAAAAATGAACTACTCTAAGGCATTTCCCTGATAGTATTCACAAACATTGGTTGTTCACTTGATTCTGAAACAAAGACCTTCCCTTGATCTGTAAAATTAGTAGAGCAGTGACCATTAAGTTTAGTGGTTATAACTAACCTAGTCTTGTATATTTCGTTTTGCACAGGTACAAGTCATAATGATAGTGAAAGTCATGTTGTCCAAATAGACAATGCAGTTGCAAAATCATGATAGAAAGAGTAGAAACTTCACAAAATTTGGATCTCAAAGCATCTTAAAGAATTGTGTAAAATATCAACACTAAATAAGTCTCCCTAGAACTGATATCAAACGAATTTTGTCCATTAAAAACTCAACATCTAATGTTGAAGGTTGGAATGGGTAAAAAAAGAGAAAGACTATATTTTCTCCTTTTCAGTAGCTTTATGTACCCCACCCTATAAGCAGACATACACATGCATATCTTACATTTGCATCAACAATAGTCCTCAAGTCCCTTCTCTTTTCTTCCCCTCTCCAGCACACAGACTGTCTTTTGAAGGAAGGCATATTATGATAAAATTATATTGCCTTTAATACTTTTTCTTCTCTTTTCCCTCCATTTACCCTTTTTTTCCGGTTTTCCTATCCTCAAAACCAAAAAGACTGAAAAAGTGCTGAACTATGTTCCATTTTGGAAAGACAGGGTCAGTGTTGGAGAGTAGGTCCTTGTAGCTCCCCCTCCTCACCTTTCCCACTTCAAGTGCAGCTGGCTAATGTCTGCATCACTGGGTCAGTTACACATGGACACCTCTGTGGCCTGGACCTCAAGGCATTTCTGTGGCATTTAAGATAAAATGATAAAGCAACCAGTGGAGATGCCAGATCTGTAGCAAATAGAAAAGATTTCGTCTTACAGGCTAATCGCCCACTGGATCCGCTTCATTGGGAAAGTCAGCCTTTGGTGGCTCACGTTTAAGGCAGGGACAGGCAGCAGATGTCAGGTTGTCATTTCTGATCCAGAGCTTCCCTGCATGTCGTGTCAGGCCGCTCAGCTTCCATGGGATCGGGGAAGAACTTTCCAAACAATTTAGAGGGCTGCAGCTGACACTTGCCAAGCAAAGTGACAAATTGCTTACAATAAGGGCCTGGCTACCTCACTGGGGCCCTCACAGTCCTCCTTCCCACTGAGGCAAGGCCTCATTCTTCTGTGTCTGTGGCAAGAAGCATAGTTCCCTGATCCTGAAATATGGTACAGAGGTCCTCCTCAAAGACTTGATACTGCAGCTTTTTTTTTCCTGGAAATTACTACCATATTCCCTAAATAAATGTTTCTTGGACAACTTTTTACCACTTCCATGTTCTAGAGACCGGTTTAATTCAGTTCACTGAATATAGTCGTTTTGTTGCATTTTATGGTTTGTTTGTTTGTTTTTTTGTTTTGTTTTGTTTTGTTTTAGTCAGTAAGTTTCTTTTTCAATTGTGTTGGCATTTCTATTATGGACCTGGCATTAAACTCACCTCTCTGGTAGATGCAAATGAAAGAAGAAACAAAGTCTATCTACTCTTAACAAGCTTCTAATCTAGATGGTGAGACAAATGATAAACACATGACATAGTTTTAGTGTATTATAAAGACAGTAGTCAGTAAAATGTGAAGTGAACACTTACTATATGTCACAGTCTTGATGAATTTTACCAAGAGTTAGAAAGGAGAGAGAGTTATATTTGCTTTCTGAGATAGCTAAGAAAAAGAATGATATGATTTGATGACTCAGAGGAGGGGATGAGAGTTTATA
Organism: Pseudochirops cupreus; assembly: GCA_028627135.1. NCBI lineage: Eukaryota > Metazoa > Chordata > Mammalia > Diprotodontia > Pseudocheiridae > Pseudochirops > Pseudochirops cupreus. Next base: position 271,547,696 of record CM053580.1, on the reverse strand, counting down.
CCAAAGAAAAACAAAAGAATAAAAGTACCTGATATAGGAAAAAGAATCTAGGATCATTTTAGTGAGAGTGAAGGTCTAGCTCTTTAGGACACAGAGAATTCTAAAATGGGATAACTAGGACACCATTCTAGGGAGTTAAATTTAGAGGTCACTAAAAGTTATTTTTAATTTTTAAACAACTAGCCACAATAGTGTCTTAACACTTAGTGTAAAGAATTTTAAAGTAGATGCTATGAAGATGAGGGCAGCTATATGGCACAGTGGATAGAGTGCCAGGCCTGGAGTCAGGAAGATTCATCTTCCTGAGTTCAAATCCAATCTCAAATGCTTACTAGCTGTGTGACCCTGGGCAAGTCATTTAATTGTGTTTGACTCAGTTCCCTCATCTGTAAAATGAGGTAGAGAAGGAAATGGTAAACCACTCCAGTTTCTCTGCCAAGAAAACTCCAAATGGGATAACAGAGTCAGAGATGACTGAAAAATGACTGAACAACAAAAACTATGGGTATAAGATATCTAGACAATCCTAGACCCCCACCCCCCAAAATGGAGCTTCAGAATGTCCCAGGATTTCATAGTGAGCATCATTTCTGTTACACTGGCAAGAATATTGACAAATATGGGCACAGGCAAATTCTCGCTCAGCCACTCTCTATCTTGAATGCCCACATTATTTCCCTTTACTCTCGAACTTCAACTTTTAAGAAGACTGGTTGCTCCAATGTTTCTTTCCCCATACTTACTCCATGCAAAGCACACCCTTGTTCCTTACACACAACTACTTCTGTTCATGAAAACTCCTAATTGTGTCATTCCTTTCAATTCTCATTTTATTCCTCTCCACCCACTTACCACACACATAACCTGGGCTCCAGTCTGGCCTGGATCTATCCTTTTCCAAAGTTTCCAAATATGTCCCTGGGAGAAGTAAATTCTCATTTCCTTGATCCTTAGTTTCTTCTTCATAAAATGAAATAGGTAAAATAGATAATCTCAAAGATTCTGCCTATTCAAATAAATAAATAAACAAAATCCTTTCCTCCACCTAGCCAAATTCTATCCCTTATTATTATTTAAAATCAAATTTCTATTTCAATTCATTTATAGTTTCGCTGATCTCTTCCTCTTTACTTTCATTTTTATAACACTCTTTTGGGTGTCTTATCATATATTTTGTTATATTGCTTTGAATTGATGTATGTCTTGGCTTTGACTATCTACAAAAGTCATACATATCAAAAGGAGGCATGTTAAATTGTTTTCTTATCATTCCTCAATGCCAAGGACATCAACAGCCATAACATATGCACCCAATTAATGCCTTGCATTTCCCAAATAAATGAATGAGTAATCTACCAAATAAATGAATGAGCAATCTACCAAATAAATGAATGAATGCCTTAGATAAAATGTAATGGTGCTTCTGAATCAGCCTATGGAAAGTAGGAGTTTGAAAGAAATAGGGAACAGAGTTATCCCTGTTTACTTTCTACCTTCAGGAGATAATGCTATCCTGGGTATTATGCAAAATGTTCTTCTGGTTGAGGTTTTGGCACATGAAAAAGAAAAAAAATCATTTTATTATGCAAATATCAGCAATTTTAAACATTTTATTTTTAAAATTTCTCAACCTGGGTGTGGTAGAGACAAGATGGTAGAGTAAAAGCAGAGCCTTGCTTGGGATCTCCCTCAAACCCCTCCAAATACCTGTAAAAATGATGCTAAACAAATTCCAAAGTGACAGAACCCACAAAATGACAGAACAAAACACATTTCCAGCATAAGACATCTTGGAAGGTCGACAGGAAGGGTCTATCACTTGGGGATGGAAGTACAGCATAATCTGATATGGGCTGCACTGGCACAGACAGGGCAGAGGCAGGCTTAGGGACTGAATCACTGGCAGCTGTGGCAGCTTCCAGACTTTTCAACTCACAAATGCCAAAGACAGCATAGCAGGTCAATAGGAAAACTCTGTGGGACATGGGTGAAAAAGGACCATGGTCTGGTTGGGGTCTAGTCCCAGCCCTGGCATGGCAGAGGTGGTGACAGCAGAAGTAGCTGCTTCTGGAGCTCTGGGCCCACAGCTAGTGGGGCCTCAAGCAGCTGAGACAAAACCCCTGAAGCCCGGGACAGTATACTCACCCCTCTCCTCACCCCCACTGGAAGCAGAGTCCTACCTTGACAAAGATTTAGAAAGTCAAGTATTTTTCCAGAAAGATGAGCAAACAGCATGAAAAAACTCAGACTATAGAATCTCATTTTGGTGACGGTAATGATAATGGGAATTTAAAGATCTTCCCTGCTCCTTGATAGGCTTAAGTAAATTTGAGGACTTTCCCTGATTTGAAAATGGACTCTGCCCCCTGATAGGTTGAATGTGGTCACATGGCGCCTGTGGCATGAGACTTCTTCAGGAACATCCACACCTTGTTACTTTGTGATTGGGCAATGGCTTACAAGGGTTGTGATGTTTTCTGACCCTGGAGAAGGCTATATACCCTGATGCCAGGTTTTGTTTTGGGGCTGACTCATGGGAAGAGTTGTGTGATTTGGCAAGATGAGACTCTGGGCAACTGTTGAGCCCCCTGGTTTTGAAAACCCAGATGGTGGTGCTTCTCTCTCTGGTAACTAACTAGGTATAGAAGTAATGGTTAGACAGCCCTGTGTGTTGATCTGTTTCTCTGTCTGTATTTTTGTCTGCTTGTAACTTCTGTTTGTATTTTCTCTGAAGTTCAGGGTGCTGACTCTTTCCCCTGAACTAAGTAAATGATATATATGTTTGATTTAAGTAAGATTGTTAACAACTCCATGAGTTGCTATGCTTTAGATTAGCAGATCAAAGAACCAGTGCTAGCAGCCATCCTGGGTATGCCAAGGTGCTTGCTGCTATAGTAACAAAGAAAATCAAAACATACATCCAGAAGAAGTCAACAAAATCAAAGCTTCTGCATGAAAAGCCTCCAAGAAAAATATAAATTGGTCTCAGGCCATGGAAGAGCTCAAAAAGGATTTTGAAAATTAAGTAAAAGAAGTAGAGGAACAAATCAAAAGAGAAATGAGAATGATGCAAAAAAATCATGAAAAATGAGTCAACAGCTTGTTAAACCTTCCAAAACATACTAAAGAAAATAACACCTTAAAAAATAGACTAACCCAAAAGGCAAAAGAGGTACAAAAAGCCAATGAGGAGAATTCCTTAAGAAGCAGTATGGCCAAATGAAAAAGGAGGTCCAAAAGCTCACTGAAGAATATAATTCCTTAAATTTAGAATGGAGCAAATGGAAGCTAATGCCTTTATAAGAAATGAAAAAAATATTACAAAACAGAGAAAAAAAAGAATGAAAAATTAGAATATAATGTGAAATATCTCCCTGGGGGGGAAAAAAAACACTAACCTGGAAAATAGATCCAGGAGAGATAATTTAAAAATCACTGGACTACCTGAAAGTCATGATCAAAAAAAGAGCCTAGACATCATCTTTCAAGAAATTATTAAATAAAATTGCCCTGATATTCTAGAACCAAAGGGCAAAATATAAATGGAAAGAAAGCACCAATCACCCTTTGAAAGAGATCACAAAAGGAAAACTCCTAGGAATATTATAGCCAAATTTGAGAGTTCCCAGGTCAAGGAGAAAATATTGCAAGCAGCCAGAATGAAACAATTTAAGTATTGCAGAAATACAATCAGAATAACATAAGATCTAGCTGCTTCCATATTAAGGGATAGAAGGGCTTGTAATATGATATTAGAGAGGTCAGAGGAGCTATAATTAAAACCAAGAATCACAGAGAGGATTCTGGGAAGATGGCAGAGTAGGTCAGAAAATTCTAAGTTCTCAAGATTTTCCCCCACAAAAGAGTTAAGATAGCACCTTAAGGTGAACAAAGTGTTGGTGAAAATAAATAAGAATAGGGGAACAACTTGGGTCTTCCTGGAACAATTTAAGAAGATCAGAAGAAAAATCCCAGCACAAGCTTTGGTCCTAGTGAAGAGTAAATACCTCCAGGCTAGGTTCTGGTTTAACAACAAGCAACAAGCCTCTTAAACAAGAAGTAGCAAGTCCTGGGGTTAGTTGGTTTGAGAGGTTGCGTCAGTCCTGGCCACCAGAACTTCTACCCCCAGGATAGTGAGGGGATTGGACATCTGATCCCAGGAAAATCAAAGGAACCTCTGCTGACAATGAATGTCAGATCCAGCTGTGCTTCAAAGAGGGGTGGGAGTGAGAAGGAACCAGCACTCACCTGGTGAGTGAAGAAGCAGCAGGACAGAAATCCCCCGGCTGTGGACACTTACAGGAGGTTGGAGATTTGGCTTTAATTGCAGGCTAAAGGGCAGAACTGAAGATCTGGGGCAAGAGGCACCATTTCCCATACCCCAGGGCTAGAGGTGATTACAAAAATTAATTACAAAAAACGCACAGGGAAAGGAGAAAGAATCAAACCATAGAAAGCTATCATTGGAATAGAGATGATCAGGGTTCATCTCCAGAGGAGAATATGGAAGTAAAGAAACCCCCAAAGAGTGTTGTCAAATGGTGATCTGCCCAAAAAGAATTCATACAAGATCTTAAAAAAGACTTTAAAAATCAAATGATAGAAATGGAAGAAAAACTACAAAAGAAAAAAAATAATAATCCAAGAAAAACAAGAAAGGTATGAAAGAAAATTCAACCAATTTGAAAAGGAAATCCAAGATCTTAAGGAAGAAAATGCCACCTTGAAAATTAGAATTGGACAAAGTGAAGCCAGTGAAATTATAAGAGATCAATAAATAAACAAAATATGAATAATGAAAAAATAGAAGAGAAAGTGAAACATAAGAAAAATAACAGATTTGGAGAATATGTCAAGAAGAGAAAATATAAAAATAATCAAAATAATTGAAAGTTACAGTCAAAAAAAAATCTTGATATAATAATACAAAGAAAATAATTAAAGAAAATTGCCCTGAAGCATTAGAACAAGGGGGAAAATAGAAATAGAAAAAATTCATTGATCATCGCTTAAAAGAGATCCTATGAGGAAAACTCTTAGGAATATCATAGTCATATTCCAAAACCCTCAGCTCAAGGACAAAATATAAAAAGTATCAAGATTAAAACAATTTAAATATGATGGTGCTACAATTAGAATTACACAAGACCTAGCAGCAGAGACATTAAAGGACTGTAGGTCTTGGAGGAGTAGAAGAACTAGGTCTCTGCCCAAAAATATCATACCTTGCAAAGTTAAGTATTTTCCTGAATGAAAAAAAATGGACATTTGATAAACTCTCAGACTTTCAAGACTTTGTTAAAGAAAATCCTGAACTTAATAGAAGATTCGACCTACAAGAACCAAGGAAAATATAAGGCACATATAAAAGACTAATTAAAAGGGATTCATAAGAACAGACTATTTATTTTTTTAATATGTAAAATGCAAAATATATGTCTAAGATTCTTATTAATAACTTGGTAGTTCATAAGAAAGATTGGGGTAAACTTGCACATGACATAAGTTTAAAAAGTAAAATCATTTAGGAACAGGTAAAAAGAGTAGTTATTTTATAGAAATGAGGTGTAAGAGAAAGAACTGATACAGAAGAATTAGATGGGGAGGAGGGCTGATAGTACTGGTAACCTATTTTTGTCAGGAATGGTTTTAAGTGGGAATAATACATATATATTTAAAAGAGTATAAAAATCTTCTAAATTCAGAAGAAACAAAATAGCAGGGGAATATGGACAAGGTAGAGGACAAAGAAGGGATCTTTAGAGACAAGGTGAGGGAACAGGTAAATACGGGTATAGAAAGGTCTTTAGATTCATGGGAACAGGAGGATAGGGGTAGTAAAGCAACAGGAAGGCAAGGTGGTGGGTAGAAGTAAATTAGAGGGGGCAGGAGGGATAGGAAACAGTTATGCAGAAGCATAAGAACAAAGATCTGGAGTACAGTATGTTTGGGAAAGTGTAGGTATACATATGTATATATACATACATATTTCTATGTATATATCTATAGCTATAGAGAAACATATCTAAACTTTATTGTGGCCTTTGGTGGGGGGGGGGGGGAAAGAGTGGTGGAGGGAGGGAAAAACAAAGTAGAAAAGTACACAGCAGAGAAAAAAGAATTTACAAGGAAGCAAAGAAAAGATAGACAATTCTCAACACAATGTGTGTTATTTATCATACTGTCTTTTTTGAAATAAAAATTTATTGTTACATATTTTCAGTCCTGTCTTATGTTCTGCTATGTACATGATGTGCTTTTTTTTTCCTTTCTTTGAATTTAAGTTTGAATATTTAATTTTAAGATTTTTTTTTGTTTCTTTTCTCTATTCTGTATTTGTGTTCTGGCCCTTAAGTCTAAAATAAGCTCACAAACAAATAAATAAATAGATAAATAAATAAATAAAAATTAAATAAATAGATAAATAAATGAATGAATGAATAAATAAGTGAATAAATAGATAGATAAAAACAAAAACGAGAACCACTTGCCCAGCAAAACTGAGTATAATACTTCAGGAGAAAATGAACATTCAGTGAAATAGAGAACTTCCAAGCATTCTTCATTAAAAAACCAGAGTGGAAAAGAAAATTTGACTTTCAAATACAAGAAACATAAAAAGGTAAACAGGAAAGAGAAATCATAAGGGACTTATTAAAGTTAAACTGTTTACATTACTGCACAGAAAAATAATACTTGTAACTCATGAGACCTTTCTCAGTATTAGGGTAGTTGGGGGAAATAGATCAGATAGATAGATAGATAGATAGATAGATAGATAGATAGATAGATAGACAGATAGATAGATAGATAGATAGATAGAAAGATAGATGACACAAGGTTAGTTGAATATTAAGGGATGACATTTAAAAATAAAATTAAGGGCTGAGAGAGGAATATATTGGGAGAAAGAGAAAGGGAGACATAGAATGGGGTAAATTATCTCACATAAAAGAGGCAAGAAAAAGGTTTCACAACGGAAGGGAAGAGGGAACAGGTGAGAGGGAAAAACTGAACCTTAGTCTCATTGGATTTGGCTTGAAGAAGGAATAACATGTACACTCAATTGGGCATATTACCCTACAGAAAAGTAAGGGGGAAAGGGATAAGAGGGTTGGAGGATGATAGAAAGGATGGCAGATCACAGGAGGGGATAGTCAAAAGCCAACACTTTTGAAAAAGAACAGGATCAAAGGAGAAAACAGAATGAATGGGGAGTGGGATAGGATGGAGGGGAAATAAGTGGTCTTTCACAGCATCATTATTAAGGAATTGTTTTGCATAACCACACATGTATCACCTATATTGAATTGCTTGCCTTCTCAATGAGGGAAGTGGGGAGGTAAGAAGGGAGAGAATTTGGACTCAAAGTTTTAAAAACAAATGCTAAAAATTGTTTTTACATGCAACTGGGGAATAAAATATACAGGAAATGGGGTTTAGAAATCTATCTTTTCCTATAAGAAAGTAAGGGGGGGAGGAGATGGGCACTGATAAAAGGGAGGACAGACTAGAGGAAGGGGTAATCAGAGTGCATGCCATCTCAGGGTTGGGGAGGGGAGAGATAGAGAGAAAATTTGGAACTCAAAATCTAGTGCAAATGAATGTTGAAAACTAAAAATAAATTAACTAATTAAAAATTCTAAACCTTACCAATACATACTTACATTTACAAAGAATTTTCCATTTACAAAGAACATAAAACAAATATTACATATGAAATTGCTAATCTCTATCATATACAGCTTGTTTCTTCTAAATAAATTTTAAATTCAATGTATTAACTTTCAAGTTGTTCTATTATTTGTGGCTTCCTCTTAACTTTTTTTTTCTCTTCTGCAACTTTTTAGTGTCAAAGGAAATTCTTTTTTTCTTTCCCTTTCTTTCCCTCCCTCCTTTCCTTTCTTTATCCCATCATACCTTTCTTCCTTCCTTCCATCCTTCCCTCTTTCTTTCCTTTTTTCTTCCTTCCATTCCTCAATCCCTCCCTCTTTCCTGCCTTCCATTCTTTTTTTGTTTTTTCTTTTATTTCCCAAAACAATAATTAACCCTACCTTCCCACTAACACCTCACAATTTTTATTTTTTTTTCACCTCACAATTTTTAAAAAGATTCCTTTGGAATAAACAAGCACAATCAAGCAAAAACTAATACACATATCAGACATATATGAAAGCATATGTCTCATTATGTATTGCCAATTCATCCATCACCTCTCTGTCAGAAGGTAGGTAGCATGCTTTATCACTGGTCTTTTGGAGTCATGGCTGGCCATTGCATTGATTAGAATTCCTAGGTCTTTCAAAGTTATCCAGAGATTAAAAATTATTTATTGTAATATTCAGAGTTTAAATAGTTCTCTAATACTATACATCAGAGAAGGACCAAACTGCATTGTATAGTTTTCTGCTTCAGAAGACACCTTTGCCAATGAAAATTTCAGGCCCAATCCCCATTCCTATACATAGAATTTAAAATAAACTCAATGACCACAGAAATGTATTCCAAAAAACAAGCAATAGTAAGAAAGACTGGAATCACACAGTTGGATGTCTCTTAAGATCTCCTTGTCCAAACAAAAACTTATACCTAAGACTTGAAGGAAACCAAGGAAGCCAAAAGGGAGATAATAAGAAGAGATTGGAGTTCCAGGCATTGGGGGCAGACAATCAAAATTCTCAGAGGGGAAAGATGGACTATCTTGCAAGCAAGCCAGAATATTTTAAGGGAAATAAAGTATAAGATGACTGGAAGGTCAAGAAGAGGCAAGTTATGAAGGATTTAAAAATCAGAAGAGAGGATTTTATATTTGGTCTGAGAGATAATAGTAAATCAATTCAATTCATTTCATAAAGTCAGGGTGGTGGCATGATCACATGCTTTATGAAGGCCAATTTGACAGCTGAGTGGAAAATGGAGTAGAGTAGTGAGAGATTTCAGGCAGGAAAACCAATTAGCAGGCTACCACATTCGTCTAGGTGTGAAGAGATGAGAGCTTTCTCCAGGGCCATAGAGTATTAGAGGAGAGAAGGGAGTATATCCTACAGATATTACAAATGTAGAATTTATAGAACTTGGCAACTGATTGGATATGGGGGTGGTGAAAAGGGTGAGAAGTTGAACAAAATGCTTAGTCTGTAAACCTAGGTGGCTGAGAACATGGTAATATCTTCAATGATAATAAGGAAATTACTAAAGGACGAGGCTTTTGTTGTTGTAGTCAAAATTAATTTGGTTTTGGATACATTTAATTTGTGATATCTATAGGAAACTTATTTAGAAATATACAATAGAAAGCTGGTGGTGTGAGACTGGAGGTCAAGAGATAGGTTAGAGGTGGATAAATGGATCTGAGAATCATCTGCAGAGAGATTATAATGGAATCCATGGGAGCTGATGATATCACCACACAAAATAGTAAAGAGGGTATAGATCTCCTGGAGAAGCTCATGGCCAATATGAATAACCTGGATGAAAATCCAACAAAGGAGACTGAGAATGAATGGGTAAGAAAGGAAAAGGCTTAAAAGGAAAGCAAATTTATTATATATGAAGCAGGCTTTCCAGAGAGTATAGTAAAAGACATATATATAGTTGGATTATGGGGAGGGGGTAAGAGGAATTTGAGAATGAGTGGTGTGGGACAGAGAACAGGTTTATACAATGACAGTCTTTGATTAACCACCACTGGAATAATGAGAGTATGATGTTTTGGGAGTATAGTATTCATTAAAAAATTAGTTCTGGCTAGTTTATCACTATCTCTAGTAAGCCAGATATGAAGGCATAACAAGCTTATAGTGAAGAATGACAGAGTTTGTCTCAGAGTGGACCCATCCTAGAGTGTTGGCAGTGGTATGTAGCAGTAAAGAAGGATGGAAGAGTTAACAGGTGCTTAGAGAGAGGTTGCCTCAAGTGTGAGGAAATTGGGGCCTAAGCAAAGTCAGCATTCCCAGGCAAGTAAGGAAATTGGTATTAAGCAGTATTTGAGGTACACAGAAGAGTTATGGTTAGTTTTCACATCCATTTCCTAAATGTAGGTGAAGGATAAGTTAACATTATTAATAAGATTTGATGTATATACTGTATTTCAAGAAAGGAACCAAATAAACCCTATCATAAAGAAGAAGACACAAGAGAGAACAAAAAAATTCTATTTTCCCCTGTAACAAGAAAGAATGCATTAGGTAATGCCATTCTTCCTAATTCAAGAAAGAAATAAAACAGATAGAAAAGTGACAGAAAGTGGCAACTAAAATAATTAAACATAAAGTAGGTTTTTTTCATGAAGACATATTGAAAAAGTGAGTCTTTTCCTTTTAAAGACTAAGGATATCATGGAAATGAGTGAAAATCATGAACATTGAAAATAACCCTGAATAGCATGGCCATCAAATCCAGGAGAACTAGAACAAGTTTCCTAGGTTCAAATTTAATTTTAAAAAGTCAGTTAAGGATTGGAGCCAAAACAGCATACCAAAAGCACAAACTTGGTGTGGGCTCTGGCTCCAACCACTTCCAATTCCTGTAAAAAAAATATAACTCTAAACAAATTTTAAAGCTGCAGAACCCACAAAGTGACAAAGAGAAACAAATCTCCCACTGAAGGCAGCCTAGAAGGCTGCCAAGAAAGATCTATCACAGTATGCTGGGAGCCAAGCAGACTCCCCTGTGAGCCAAGGTTCAGGCCCCAGAACAGGTCAGGCCAGCAAGAGCAGACTTCAGGAGAGTGAATCACCAGCAGCTGTGGTGGTTTCCCCGACTTCTCAAGCCATAAACACCAAAGAGAAAATAAAAGGTCAGTGGGGAACTCTGTTGGAAGGATGAAGGAAGAGCATGGTACATCCTCTGCTCCCAGGGTGAGAAGTGGAGGAGGTGAGGTGGCTACAGCTGCTGTGTGTGGCTGCCTCCAGAGCTTTCTGGACTCCAGATTGTAGGGGGACCAAACAACCATTCAGAGGGCAATTGCTCTTGCTTTAACCTGCTTGGATATGGCAGTCTTAGATGGTGGTCCTGGGAGTGTGTTATCAATGTGCCAGAGCTTGTGGGGGCTGCAGAGAGGGTGCCCAACTAATAGCTCTGGCAGCTTCAAAAACCCCATTGATTTAGGACAAAGCTCTCTCCATTCTGTTAGCAGAGTTTTACTATGGCAAAGAGCTCAACAGTCAAGTAATTGGCAAGATGAGCAAGCAGAGGAAGCACAATCAT
>CM053580.1:271515491-271535988 GCA_028627135.1 Pseudochirops cupreus | reverse complement strand
AAAAAAAAAGAAAAAAGAAAGACAACAGACAAGGCTCCAACTGCCTGAGTAAAGCAATATTGCTATACACTTTCATATGTCACCGGATCAAAGAAGAACAGACAACATCTGAGTAGTTGGGGGGCTCTTAACAAATGGTCACTCAGAGTCTTAACCAGGGAATCAAAAGATACTTTTCATGAGTGATCCCTAAAGCAAAATACCAACTCAGAGTATATAGACACTTCTCAAAGCCAAAAGGCATCACAACTCCCATAACTCAGTGCCCAACCAACTTAGTACCAAAAGGTTTGGAAGTCTTCCAATAAGCAAGCCTCCCTTTAAGTAAGCTTCTCCTTAGGCAAGTCCCTTCCCCAATGAACTCCACATGAGGTCAATTAATGGGCAGGGAAGATCTTATTATCTCATTAACATTACACTCCCACTATCTGCTACTTTTGCTCCAATTCATATGCTGCTAAATGAAGGTGGAGAAAATCATAAAACAGTGCTGATTGAGTCCACTGCCATTTTATGTTACATAATCTCAATTAGTGACAAGGCAATCCTGTTACACCTCTCTAATTGACTCTGAATTCCACTCCTCACTGCAGCTCTTTTCAACTTGTTTATGTCTCCTTAAACCTCCTAGGGTTCTATATCCCCCACCCCCTCAACTAAGAACTTGACTCAAATTTCATGGAGAAAAGTTGAGAGTATTTCTCAAGAGCACACTCTTTTATCCTCCTTTTCAAATAACATCATTTAGATGCCTTCTGCTATGTCCTCCTTCACCCTTGTCTTACAGGAAAGGTGACCCTACTTAGGAAAGCAAACCTCTTTCCATGTGCAAATGAACCCATTCTACGTTTTCTAGCAGATTGCCCCACCTATCATTTCATTCTCTTCTTTATTTTCAGTCCTCATCCAGCCTATTGACTATTTAACTACAGGCTATAAACATTATCATGAATCTTTTATCCTTAGAAAATCCTCACTTAGTCTGTCAATTCCCTGTCTACATGCTCTCCTTCCATTTGTGGCTGACTTGAAAAGTCTGTCTCCAAGAAATGTCTTCACTTCTTTTCCTCTTATTCTTTTCTTAAGTCTCTACAGTCTAATTTCTTACCTCATCATTCAAACTGCTCTCTCTAAAGTTGCCAAATGATGTCATAATTGTCAACTTTAATGGCCTTTTCTTAGTCATCATTCTTTTTGACTTCTTCATTGCCTTTGAAGCTGCTGATCACCACCTTCCCCTAGTTATGTATGCTCTCCTCTCCAGGTTTTTGCTTTACTATTGTCTCCTAGTTCTCCTCACTATCTGATCACTCCTTTTCAATATCCTTTGATGGATCTTCATTCAGGCTCTGCTCAGTAACCGTACATATCTATAAAGCAGAGGTGAGCTGGTAAATATTTAATAACTGGTTTACCATAAAAGTACACATGACACCATTTTAAATTTAATCTGCATTAACATCTTCTCCTTCACTTAAGTCAAGAAAATGAACAAGACAATATATAAATCATTATTTATAGCATTTGACAATTTTCATGGAGCAAATGCTAGTAACAAAAATTTAACAATCAGTTCTCATAAGCTGGTATGAATTGGCTCCTGCATGCCCCTGCCACAAAATGTCTATCGTGGGCTTTTCTTTTTTTTTTTTTTCCTCTATATATGCTGTGTTACTTGGTGATCTCATGAGCTCCCATGGATTTAAATATTTTCACAGTATAGAGGACTCTCAGGACTATTTATCCAGTAGATCTGCTAACTTACATATTTGCATCTCCAACTTCCTATTGAACATATTAAACTAGATATTCCATAGCCATATTAAACACATCATTTTCTTTTTTATTTTTCAAACTGAACTCATTATCTTTCCCTAAAAACTGTCCCCTCTTTCAAATATCTGTGCTATGTCAAGGACACTGCTATTATTGTAGTTGTCTAGCCTCAAAACCTGGGTGCCATTCTGACTTTTCACACTATATTGTCTCCCATATGCAGTCTGTTGCCAAATTCTGCCAATTTGCTTTCATAACATCTCTTCTATATCCCCTTTTATTTCCTCTTATATTGCTACCACCCTGGTATAGACCTTTATCACTTCATGCTTAAATTATTTCTAAAGCTTTTATTTAGTGTTTAATTTTTCCCAGTTACATGTGAAAACAATTTTAATGTTTGTTTTTAAGATTCTGAATTCCAAATTGTCTTGTTTCCTTCCTCCCCACCCAACCCTCAATTGTGATGGCAAGCAATTACATATAGCTTATACATGTGTAGTCATGCAAAGCATATTGATAATAGTCATGTTGTAAAAGAAAACAAATAAAGAAAAAAATGAGAAAAAATAAAGTAAAAAAATATGCTTCAATCTGTAAATAAAGTATTCTTTAATCTGTATTCAGAACATCAATTCTTTCTCTGGGAATGGATAGGATTTTTCATCATAAGTCCTTCAGAGTTTTTTTGGATCGTTGTATTACTGAAAATAGCTAAGTCATTCATGGCTGATCATGTTACAATATTGCTGTTACTTTGTGCACAGTACATTTCACTTTGCATCAATTCATAAAAATCTTTCCAGGTTTTTCTGAGAGCATCCTGATCACCATTTCTTATAGTATAACAGTAATCCATCATAATCACATGCCACAACTTGTTCAACCATTCCCCAACTGATGGGCAGCCCCTAAATTTCTAATTCTTTACCACCAGAAAAGAACTTCTATAAATATTTTTGTACATATGCCATTCAAAGCCTTTCATAACTCATGAATCTTTTAACTTTTAAATCTTATACTTTATTCCCATGCACTTACTCTTATATCTGGTGACACTAACTATCCTGTTGCTTTGGATATTGTCTCCCCCATTAGAATATGAGGTCCTTGAGAGCAAGTAGTATGTTTTTGTCTATCTTTGTAATGACAATGTCCACACAGTCTTTTTGGCAAATAATAGCTACTTATAAATACTTGTTGATTGACTTCCACTCAGATATAATTACTCGTGAACCATCCATTGAATTTTTTTTCTTTTAGTCAGCCAAAGGACTTAATTAGTTCAAAACAAAGTCATTTATTGAATCAGTCAGTAAGCATTTATTAAGGTTCTTCTATGTGTCAGGTACTGCGCTAGGAATTGGGTATACCAATACAATAAATAAAACAATCTTTTTATTTTTTTTTACATGAAGCTTATGTTCTAAGAAGAAGGCAAAAAGGACTTAGGAATGGATTTTAAAAAATTCTTATCAAGTAGTTATCCTATCTCAAGCACTGTGCTAACCAATGAAGATAAAAGTACAAGTAAAATAGTTCCTGCTTTCAAGGAGTATATATTCTAACTGGGGAAATGTAAATATTAAGTAGATGTAGAAAGAGGAGGTTAAAGATAAAGGGTTAGAAAAGATAAGGAAATGACACGGTGACTTGGTCCTGGGCAAGATAAAGTGATAGCTCCTCTATCAAACCTTAGGTTTCAGAAGCAGATAGTAACTATATAATGTTGAGTACAATATTTTCTCTCTGATAAGACTACTACTAATTCAATTTATAAAGTTTTGTTCTGTTATGAATTCTCTGATATTGCATAAGCTGTGCACTCATCCAGAAGGACTTTTCACATTCATTACCATCGTAAAATCTCTCTTATGTGCATTATGTGATGCCAAGCAAGCTGTAAAACAAAGAAATTCTCACATTCATTACATTCTTAAGTTTTCTTTCTATATAAACATAAAGAAAAAAATTACCAATAAATACAGAGTAGTTAAATACAAGGTAGTCTGAGAGGGACGGAAGGCAGTAGAAGTTGGAGGGTATCAGGAAAGTCCTCTAGTAGGAAGACTGTGTTTAAGCTGTGGTGCTGAAGGGAGTTAGACATTTTGTAAGGTGAAGGTGAGCTAGCTGAGGCATTTCTGCCAGACATGCTCATCTGGTGAGCTGTGTCTTTCTCTACTAATCTCTCTATGTAATTTCTACTTTCCCTAGTCTTACACTGAAGAAAGATCTTGTCATTTGAAGATACAGACTACCCAAAGATGTCCATAGATATTGGAAGAAGGGGAATGACTGTGTCATTTGGCAAGCTTATCAAAATCACTCTTCTCTATTTGGTTAGGTTAGGTTAGAGGCTTCACAGTTTCACAACCCAAATCACAAACAGACTTCTGTTTAAATCTCTCTTCATTTCAAGCAGAAAACAAATTGTTTGGGCTGAAATGTAAAAGGCACAGAGCAAATGCTGAGAGGATTGATTCAAAGGGTTGTTTTCTTCAAGACTAGCCAAATCATCTTCATTTTAGTCTGCTAGGGTCTAATGGCTTAAAACTGTCTCTGATAAGGGTAAGTGGATAAACCTCTAGTCATAGCCACCACACCAGAATGCCAAAAGTTTGGCAGAAAACCTCTGGATGAAGATAACAAATCTTTCCCTTATCACCTTTATGTCTGGGTAGACATTCAAATTTTCTTTTATGGTGTTTTACTGCTATTAGATACTACGAAGATCCTCTTTTGCTTAGCTGCAAATAAATTTGACCAAGCAAAAAAGCAAAATGAGAGGATAGAGTCAGTATTCTCTACCTACCTGGACTAAGTTCATTTTTGTCTTTATTTTCCA
This sequence comes from Pseudochirops cupreus, assembly GCA_028627135.1. NCBI lineage: Eukaryota > Metazoa > Chordata > Mammalia > Diprotodontia > Pseudocheiridae > Pseudochirops > Pseudochirops cupreus. The sequence goes on along the minus strand of CM053580.1, from coordinate 271,531,367 downwards.
TGATGGCTAACAGCAAAGTATAAATGTTCTGTTGATGTATTTTGGCCAGCCAAAACTTTTAATGTCTCTACCCATATACATACATACATACATACATACATATATATAAATATATATATATATATATATATATACATATATTACACACAGAATGAACACAATATGAAAACTAGACATTATGGAAGGTATCACAATCATTAAAGTTTACTTGGTATCAATGCAATCCTTCTCTATGGCTGTAATTTTCTCATATCATCGGGTTTAGTGATCCCAGATTGCATGCTGAGCATCTGAGCCAAATCCATATTGGGAATGTAAAGGTAACTGGAGTCAGTTCATGAACCAAATTTTACCACTGCTTTCTTAACTTATGCTCTACATCATGATATGATAACACAATCAATTACTTAAGAATTTGTTCACACATCATTTTAAGAAAGGTCTGGTTCTTAGGGAAAAGAGCATCCCCTACCCTGATATCCCCATTTCTGTGTTTTAAGGGACATTTAATAACTCTGAGATTTTTCATAAGGTATTTGAATTGTCTGTTGCAATATTCAAAGGAATTTATTGTGAGAAGAATGAGGGCCATGGTAATAACACTGAATCTTTTGTGTCAGGAATGGGTCTGGAGATTCAGTTATGCTAGAATACAGTTTTCTTCAGTTCTGTTTAATCCAAACTCAAAGTCAGGTTATTTGGAATTATTATTTCATGTTGGTCAAGTCATATGATTTCATTAAATATCAATTTATTCATCTACAAAATGGGGATAATTATATACGCATCAACTGACTCACAAGATTGTTGTCAGAAAAGTACTTTGTAACTGTAAAATGTTATATGATATAGTGACTAGAGAGCTTTACATTGAGTCATGAAGTTCTGGATTCAAGTTCTGTATCTAATGAACATTCTCTGTGAGCCTGAAAAAGTCACAATTTCTCAGGATTTCAAGCATCTAAGATTATAAATTGGAGAACAGTTGATATCTGCACTGGTAGAGGGAATTTCCTCTCCAGGATTTCCCAACATCAATAAAACCATAAGTCTGGGAGATAAAAGATGTTTGTTTCCCCAATAATGGAGTTAATACCCCCAAAATGAACATGATCTTAAGATTTTATACTAAATATTGCTAGCAATACTACTACTACTACCAACTAACATTGATATAGCACTTTAAGGTTGAAAAACTTTCACATATTATTTCACTTTAGTATCATAACAACCTTCTGTTGTGGGTGCTATGTATCATCTCCATTTTACAAACGAGGAAAATGAAGCTGATAGAACTTAAGTGACTTAGCTAGGGTCACAAAGTTAGCAAATGCTGGAATCATTCAATTTTCCCCCCAAACTCTGCTCTTGCTGACTCTAAGACCAGTGCTCTAGGAATATCCGGAAGTTGGGTAATGGACTATCTAGGAGAAGAGCTTTCCAGTGGGAGATGATTTTCTTATCCAAGGGAGAATATCTTTCTTATCTATACTTTCTAGACACATGAAAACCTAAAAAGTCAAGAAGATGCAAATTCAAGAAAGAGTCCCAGCTTGGCAGCTACTTTCTTTTCAATGGATGTCTTTTCTAACTCACCTCCATCCAAACAACTGGCATGTGGCACATTTGGAAGATGGATCAGCAGCCTTGCATCAACAGCTGTGAGAGTCTGGCATGAAGCCTCTCCAGTCAGCTAGTCTGAAGACAGATATTGTTATTTGAGAGGAATAGATCTCCCACAGATGTTTGAAGAAGGAGTGACTATGGCCTTTGGCAAGCTTATCCGAATCATCTTGCTCTGTATAGGCTAAGGACTAACCAGCATGCTGCCCCAAACCCTATCAGCTTACATAGGATTGCTGTAAGCCTCTCTCCTTCTCAACCAGAAAATAAATGGTTTGGACTGAAATATAATAGGCACAGAGCAGATGGTTCCACCTACCTCCATGCAAAGAAGACCCTACACACCTGGCTTTAAACCCTCAAGTTCCCAAATGACAACCTTCTTCAATTAAAGCCAAGTTTAATTTTTTTTCAGCCAGCATAATGGTCTCATTTTACCACCTCCTGTGTCTGAAACTTGCAGCTAAGGTGTGATCTCATTTGAAAGAGACTTAGAGATATGTTCAGACAGCTGGGCTGCTCTCCATGAAGGATTCAATTCAATTCACATCCACTCAAGAAACATTTATTAATCACCTTTTGCTTAAAAGCACTGTCCTTAATCCTGGAAATGCATATATGACAAAAGTTCCAAATGTTTCTATCAAGAAATGGAAAGATAATGGAGAGATAAGACATGCAAGTAAATAAACATTCTGAAAGAAAATAGTAGAATGACAAGGAAGAGATCAGGATGTTTTAAGAAATTTGAGTATGGAAAAGTTCTTTGCAAGCTTTAAGGAGGAGATGACACCAACACTCAATTTAATTCAATGTATTCAATCATTAATTTATTTCCATTCAATTCAATGTACTTCAATTTGATTTAATTCAATAATATTGATTATACACCTATTATATATGCATGGTACTGTACTCAATCCTGGAAGTACAAAGCCAAAAATAAGACAGTCTCTGTTCCAAATTATCTTATATTTCCCTGGAGGATGGGGGTAGATAAAACAGGTACACAGATAAGTAAATAAAGAACAATTTGAAAACGGATAGAGAATTGACAATTTGGTGATTTTAGTGTAATCAGGGGGGGAAAAGAGTCCTATGGGAAGTAGTACCTGAACTTGACTTGGAAGGAAACTAGAGATTCTGGGAGACTTGGGGAGGAGAGAAGGTAGTACATTTTGTGCATAGCATGCCTTCTGTACAAAGTCAGAAAGCAGCAAGATGAATTACTGAGTCCAGGGAAGATATAGTGGTACTATTTGGCTTGAAAATAGAATGTGTGAGAAGCAATATGAAATGCCATGAAAAGAAAGGCAGAATCCAGACTGTGGAAGCTGTTAAATACTAAGTTACTTTGTATTGTATCCTAGTAAGAATAGGGAACTATTGAAAACATTTTTAGCAATAGAATGGCATGGTGAGTCTTGCACCCTAGGAGTATTAACTTGGCCATTCTATCAAGGATAAGGTTAAGAGAAGAGAGATTGAATTCAAAGAGACTAATTAAGAGACTAGAGCAATAACTCAGGAAAGAGGGGATAATGTTCAGAAACAAGATGGAATCAACATTGTGGATGCAGAATCAGCAAGACTTAGCAATGGATTGGATATAGGGAATAAAGGAAAATTCAAGGATTCTTCTAGAATTGTGAATGTAAGTTAGTGGAAGAATGATAGGGCCCTTAAGAGAATTAAGGAAATTGAGAGTGTATTCAAGGAGGAAAATATTTTAGGCAGTTAAATATGAAATGCCAAAAATCAAGCAACCAACCAAAAAATATTAAGCACCTACTTTGTGCCACATGCTATGCTAAATTTTGGGGACACGAAAAAAGCAAAAAACAGTTCCTGCCCTCGAGGAAGTCAAGATGTAATGATGACACTTAGGCGGAGCTATCTAACTGGTAGTTGATGATAGAGGACTGGAATTAAGGAAGCGCTCTCACTGGTGAAACAGATAATTTCTAGCTAGTTAGCTAGCAAGATAAAGGGATAGAAATCTAGTCAGAGAGAGAGAGAAATACAGATAATAGATACATAAAGATATGCAAAATTTGTGGGACTCATCTATATAGGAGATGGTCACTGAACCTGTAGGAGTCTAGAATGATGAAAAGAATATCTGTCACAAAGCTTTGGCTGGATACCCCTTCCTTGGATCATATAGGAAGGCAGATAGTTGAATAAGTGAAGGTAGTGGGGAAGGAATTGATTCTGAAAGGAAATGTGAAAAATAAAATCACTGAGAGAGAATAGGAAGAGAGTGAATGAGATCCAGTAGATAAATTTGGCTAAAGTATAGGATATATGAAAGGAAATAACATGAATCAATCCTATAAAATGAAAGTAGAGCCTGGTCGAGGGTGAGAGGGAATGCCAAATTTAGTAGTTTAAACTTTATTCACAAGATAATGGTAAGTCACTAAATGTATTTGAGTAGAGAACACTACTACAGATCAAAGAACATACATAAGGTTTGGCCAGAAAAGTAGTATAACCAGGAGAATGTATCATCAAGAAAACCAGGGGATTAGAGTCTATAAAAAGTGATTGGGTAGTCTTCAGTGTGGGATCCAGCAGAGAGGTCAAGGAGAACAAAAACTTAGAAAAGACCATTGAATTTGATGAATTCAGTTCAGTAGTGACATTGGGGAGATTAGTTTCAGATGAATTGGGGAGGAAACAAGATTGCAAAAGGTTAAAGAATGATTGCATGGTGAGGAAATGGAAGCAGTAAACGTATACTATTCTTTCTAAAAATTTGACAATGACAGAAGAGAAAGAGATAGAGAGTGAGATGGTTGGAAGAGACTCATGCCTAGAAAATTGAAAACATTTACTGGTTGAATGATGGAACTCAAAGAATAGTCATTAATTGTCCAATGTTAACTTGAAAGAGCTCTCTAATGGAGTATCCTCTGACTTCAGTCTTGTGAGGTTTAAAAATTTTATCGTTGATTTGGAAAAAAGACATAAATGATATCCTTACGTAATGTGTGGATGACACAAAGATGGGAGGGATAGCTGACACAGAGGAAGGATTCCAAAAGATCTTGATAGAATAAACCATTGAACTCAATCTAATAAAATGAAATTTAATAGGGAAAAATGTCAATTACTACACCTGTATCATCTTCAAACATTAAAAAAATCATATTTACAACTGCAAAATGGGAAGTATGGCTCAACAGCGGTTTGATGAAAACATCTAAGGTTTTAGTAAATGGTTAGTTCAATAGAGTCAATAGTATGATGTGTCAGCAAAAACTGTAAAAGTGAATTCAATCTTGAGTTACTTTGAGATCTAGGATTTTATAGGATTAAAGAAGTTCTTGTCCTCCTATCATTCTTTATCATTCTTTCTGTTCTTTTGATTTTGGTTTCAGAAGATATTGTGCTTATGGGGCAATAAGAAATATCTGTTCTACATAATAATAAACATGTTTTATTTTTCTTAGTAGGAAATCAAATAGTTGAATTATTAGGAAGGGATCATAGCATAAACATAAAGAAGAGGATTGGAATCAGGGCACCTGGGTTTTCATTAACTGAACTGTGCCATACTGGACAAATTAATGGACCTCCCTGCATTCCCAACTGTAAAATGCGGGATAATAATACACTATTTCATGAATCTAATGTAAGAATATACTTTGTTAACGAATGTTAAATTGCTAAATATTTGTATTTTAATATCACATAAGGTAAGGAAAAAGTGGGAACTATGTTTTGTTTTATTGTATCCCCAATGTCTAACACAGCGCCTTGGACATTCTGCGGTTTAATCAGTGCTAACTGAATTGAATTCAATTAAATTGAAAGTACCCATGGCCAAATGGCAGAATAAATTCCATTCAGCCAATGTCTAACCTGACATCTATAACCTTTTAATGTGTATGAGCAACAACTGTGAATTAGATATAATTGGTTTCCTTTATAATCATACATATTTTAGTTTATGCTTCTACAAACATCATATGAACAGGGATCCACAGGCTTAACCAGATGATGAATCTTTTTAAATGGTTCAGAACCTGCAAAATAATTTCTCAAAGGCAAAAGAAAAACCTGAACCCCATCTACTCCTCAAAATTATAATCTCTTTTTTGTTATTATTGATGTTGAGTTATTTTGGTTTTTTTCTGACTCTTGATGACCCCGTTTGGGGTTTTCTTGGCAAAGATCCTGGGAGTGCTGTGCTATTTCCTTCTCCAGATCACTTTACAGATGAGGAAATTAAGGTCAATACTGCTACGTGACTTGCTCAGGGTGACACAGCTACTAAGTGGCTGAGGCCAGATTTCAGCTCAGGAAGATGAGTTTCCTGACTCTAAGTCCTGACACTCCACAGTGTCATCTAGCTGCCACATTTTACTTTTTTGTTGTTGCTCAAATAGATGACAGATCTTCATGAAGTTTTTGCTTCAAGAAATGTTTTTTTTTTTTACTCATGCCTATGGCTTCTTTCCCTGCAATTAATTAAATTATTCCTTTTTAGTTTTCAATATTCACTTCAGTAAGTTTTATATTTTCTTCTCTTCTCTATTTCCCCTGCTTCCCGGCCCCCCCCCCCCCCCAAGATGGCTTGCAATCTGATATGGGCTTGACACATCTATTCCTATTGAATACATTTTCGCATTAGTCACGTTGCATAGAAGCATGCTTTACTTTTAAGGAAGTTTTTTTTCCTCAATTCAAAAATGTTATATTGTATGTCATCTAGATGAAAACAAAAGTTTACAATAGTCCTTCCTGTCTGTTCCCTCCCATAGTCCTATGAGTGACTTGCTAGAGAGGTCCAAAACAGGCACTCACACTTGCTGCATCTCGGTTGTGAAGATTAAAAAAAATCTCACTTGTCCATAGCCCCATTTTCCTATCCTTTTCTTTTTTAAGCTTGGTTTTTAAAATCTTGATGATCCTCTACTCAGGATTCAGCTCTCTGAGCATTTTGACAAACGTGAAAGTTTAGTCAAATGCATTTGTAGGGTGAAGGTAAATGACCTAAAGAGTGTGTTTACAGCCCCACTGACCTATGATATACTAGAGCAATGAATGTGCACATCCTTCAAAAGAAAATGCTGGAGAAAAAAGCGTAGTGTTTCATTCCTTCAAACTCTAACCCAGGACTAACTGATTGATTTTTTGCTGAAGTTGACTTTTCATTCTCTTTGAATTATTTCTCTCTCTAAGATGTTTTTTCTATAGGAATTTTTAAAAGTTTATTGAGTACAAAACCAGTCTCTTTCACTACATCTTTGCACCAAACATCCAGTTGAAAAGTGAAAAAAATAATCCATCATCCAGATGTTAGGACTAAATGATGATGAACATCTGGATATTTGGAACCATCTGGATGCTTCCCAGAACATCCTCTTGGGATGCTGAGTGGTATATGAACACAGGCTTAGGGCTTAGCTTGGATTTTGTCCTCCAAGCTGTTTGTATCTGAGGCCTTAAGTTTCTTTTTTTTCTGCTTTGGAACATCATGCAGTGATCTAGGATGCAGCAGGGACCTTTTATTTCATTTTTAAATGTGTGAGAGTGTGCTTGTGCTTGCGTGGTCTGAGTTTATGTTGTTTGCTATCGATTATACACTGCAAGGGCAAGGACACTTTCTTTCCTATGACATTTGTAAATGTGCTCTGAAGCTCCAGAGTCCTAGGCCTGGACAATAAATATTATAAACCAAATAAATAAACCCAAAACTGTCTTCCACTATGTGGGCCCTTCTTCTTATTGAAGTAAGATAATTCTGGAGGGTTAAGTTTGTATCTGGGAGTTCAAAGAGGGCCAATGATGCTCATTTTATCAGGATGACTTTTCTCTGGAAGTTTGATGGTTACTGACAGAAGGAAAGTACCTAGTTCTAGAACTAAGCATACCATGGTACGAGTCAAAAAGGAAACTTAACTTTCACCACATCCACATTTGGAAACACCAGTAGCTCCCAAATGCTTAAAAGATGAATTCCAATTCATCACTCTGCCATTTCAGTCCATTCCTAATTTGGCCTTAATCACTCTGCCAGACTGAACTCCCATTGCTCATTTTTCTTTAAGCCAGGTCAGTATAGTTATCATTAGATACCATGTTCATTTCTGAGGCCAAATCTCTGCTCACTAAGGATTTCAACATGGAAAGTCCTCACCCTATCTCTGCCTAGACAAATCCTATGTGTTCATCTAGGTTTTGCCTAGCTTTATAGTCCACATTGATTTTTCCTGTCTTTACATTCCTTTATCATGCGCTTTTTACAGAACTCGTCTTGGGAATTAACCTATACACTCCTTGTATTATTACTTCATTTTATTCTTTATGTATTGTTTTTCCAAGCGTTGTTACAAGCTCCTGCAGGCAGCAAAATTTTTGGAATCAAATAAAAGGGAAACGAATGAACGTATTAATGTATATAAATGATGATTTTGCCAATATTTCATAGGGCAAAACTTATTATCCAAGAATGCCCTGGTAATTTTTTTCAGATGAAAAAAATTTTAATCCACAATGTGAAGAATATTGCTTTGGCACTTTTGCCTTTATTATTCTTATTTCTACAATGGGAGATCTAACTAGATGTTCATTTTCATCTTTACGGCCCTATGATAAGCCTATGAAATTCCATAAAATGGGAAAAAATCCAATAAAATGAGACAAACTTCTGCATAAATATCATTGGAATCATAAAACATTATAAATTTTGTTTTATAAAATGCTTGTGTATTTTTTATTTTTCTAAGCATCTGCATTTGAAAAAAGAAAGTATTTAAAATGCTTATACTGACAAAATTACACAAATGTGTACTTATAGCTTTCCATGCAGTTTGTCAAGTTAACTACAAGTTAATTACAAGTTAATAAACATAATTATAATGGATAAGCACAATATAGAAAGTTGGGCATCAAATATAATGGGAAGAGAAGTTTCACTTTAGAGAAATTGTACATTGCCTCCAACGGTTCCAAATTATCATCTCCTTAATACCAAAAAACATTATGAAATTCTATTATGATCTTAAATTTTAGGATATCATAATCTTAGAGAAATATAAATGATGAATAAAACCAAAGTGAGAAATCATAGTGACAGTCTAAATGAATTTTTAAAAAAAAGAGGAAAGCTTTCAATGTTTTGGGAATATCCACTATGGAGGAATTAGAGATAAACCTGGATTCTGACTTTCTGCCCCTTTTGGGTAAAAGACAGCAATTAGAAAATTAAGAAAAATGAATGAATGCCAGATATAATATATTTATTAAGTGATTACCCTGTACCAAACACTATGCTAATTGCTGAGGATACAAATTCAATAAAGCAGAACAACCCCTGCTCTCAAGGAGCATATATTCTACAGAAGAAGGCAACACCTAAAGGGAAATTTAACAGTGTCCATGGCTGTTCTGCAGAATTGAGTCTGAGTGTATGGAAGAAAGGAGATATGGGGAGGGTGAAAACAAAGGCCAGAGGGCAGGTAATCTAGTTTGGAAACAGTTGTGAAGAACACAAAGATATCCAAAGACTGCAATGGAAGATATGGCCAAGAGGAGAATAGGTTCCAAAGCTGTAGAAGAAATTAGGCTACTCAGGTTTAAAAAAAAAAAAGGACATACCCCCCCCTAGAAAATTTGTGGTATTAATTACTAATTAAAGAAAAAGTTGAACAAGATTTCACAGAATCATGCCAATTCTTTTTTTTTTCTTTTTAGAGGGGGAAAAGCAGGGCAATTGGTGTTAAGTGATTTTCTCAAGGTCACACGGCTAGTTTTGTGTTGAGTGTCTGAGGCCAGATTTAAACTCAGGTCCTTCTGACTCCAGGGCTGATGCTTTATTCACTGTACCACCTAGCCATCCCAAATCATGCCAATTCTGAAAGAGACTTCAGAGTACATCGTGTTCAGTCCATTCCCAGGCAGGTATCCCTTTTCCAATGTGAGGAGGACTTGGGGTTATCTATCTTGTCATAGGTACTTTTCAGATCAATAAATTGCACTGATACTTTTTTGCACAAAGTTTTGTCTAAACGCAGTCACTCATTTTTCACTCAGATGTAGGATGGAATCAGCATCTCTAGTAAGTTTCATTTAGTAGATTTGGCTTCCACTAAAGTATTTTTCTGATGACTTTATGAGCCTGAATATGATATTAAATATAGCCAACTATGACAGTAGAATATGTGGCCTCATTGACCTTACACAACTAGAAAGTCTTCAACAAAAAGCGTATTGGTGGACTATATATATATTGATGAAGGACCAGCCTAGCTAAGTTCAAATAAACTCATCAACTATGTGGATGTTGGATCATGGATTGATGGTAGCAGGTCATTTCTTCAACAACTTTTCATGACCTGGAATGTTTATGATTATTAATTTCATGATAAAAAATAGAATTCTGGAAAGAAACACTTAGTATATCTATTTTTAATAGTGATCCTGAAACATAAATATGACAAAAAAATTACATAAAGTCAAACACATTATTTGTCCTAGGACACTCTCTATTATACAATGGCACTCCCCTTATTTGCCGTTTTGGTATGTTTTTTTTTCTTCTGATCTTCAGAATAAGGTCATATTTAACCTTCCAGAGTGAAATTGCTTTTCTTCATTCAGCTACAACAGTATCCTTTTCCTGCTCATATGAATGGCCTCTTTTTTTCTAAGCTCTGTAAAATGAGTTATTTGATCTGAGAGTCCATAATGAATTCTTCTTGGTCTTAATTAGATCATTAAACCATGGGTTCAGATCATAACATATCATATTAATGATATCTATTTAATCAAAATGTCCATTTGTTTTCATTATACTAAGTTTGGAAAGCAATTCCAAAGTGCTTTCCAGGGTGTTAATTGGTCTTTTAGGTTTGTCTGTGTGTGGAGGTGGAGAAAGTGCGGCAAGTGCACTACTAAATGAAGCTTTGTTCTGAGAATTGACCTGGTTTTCTCTTTGACTATTCATAGTTTACTGACCCTTCATGGCCCAGCTCAAGTGTTTCCTCTGTGAAGTCTTCAATCACCATCTCAGCTTACAGTCTTGCACTAGTCTATCCCATCTCTAAATTCCTATCATGTATTCAGTCAGTGATAATTTACAAGAAGGTTGAAGTAGTATGTGATAGGGTGCTGTTTTAAGCAATAAGGAAACAAAGATTGAAATGGTAGACAATGCTCTCAAAAAGTTTATTATCTGATGGGTCGAATAGATATGTATGAGATTGTGCTGATAAATATTTAACAAAAATAGCATACACAACACATTTTAAGCTTCTATCTTTGTTATCAACATTTTTCAATCACTTTCTTAAGACCAGACAACAAAAAATAATAAATCAAGCCATGATATATAGTTTTTGCCAATTTCAGAGCTGTAAATGTCAACACTGAAATTTTAACACTTATCTCTTATGAACCAGTATCATATAAGAAATAATTTAAAAGGTCAAGCAATGGAATTAAAGGAGCTTAGAAAAGGTTTCCTGAGGAAGGTAGGATTTTAGCTGGGTCTTTAAGGGAAGTCAATAGTTAGAATAGAAGAGGGAGACAATTCCAGGCATGGAGGAAAGTCAATGAAAATTCCCAGAAGTTAGAGATGGATTGTCTTCTTTAGGGAATGACCAGGAGGAAGGCCAGTGTGACTAGATTGAAAAGTATTGTCTGGGAGTAAGTTGTAGGAAGACTGGAAAGGTAGGAGTGGGCTGGGTTATGAAGGTCTTTGAATGACAGAGAATTTTGTATTTGTTCCTGGAGGCAATAGGAAGCAACTGTAGTTTATTAAGTAGAAGAGTGACATAGTCAGAGCTGTGACTTGGGAAAATCATATTAGTAGCTGAAAAGAAAATGGATTGGAGTGGGGAGACACTTAAGGCAGATAGACTTACCTGCAGAATATTGCAATAGTCCAGGTATGAGGTCATGAAGGCATGAACCATGGTGGTGGCAGTGTCAGAACAGAACTTGAAGAACTAGGAAAATGATGTTGATGTCTATAGCAAAAGGTAGAAGGTGTTATACAAAATATGTAGAGTGGGAGAGCATTTTCAGTAATGGGTGTCAGGAGAAGATTTATTGTATGATTTGGAATGTAAAATTGGTCAAGGAACAGAGTTTGAGAAATATAGACTGAAACAGTAAGGTTAAAAGTGAATTTGAGTATTCCAATAGGAGAGACAAAAGAAGGTAAAAGAAACTGAAGGGGAGAGAAAGTTGTTTAGAATAACCAGACTATAGAATATTTGAATGGGGCAATAGGATAAAAGTAAGGAAAAGTAAGGTGATGCCCTATTTTGGAAGACCTTGAATGCCTGGATCAGTTTATACTGTTTTAGGGATCCAATAAAGAGTCATCAGATATTTTTTAATGGATTGATGACATAGTATGGATTATAGTATGAGGGCATGGAGTATGGACTATATAGTATGAGGGTATGGAGAAGTAATAGGAAAGAATGAAAAAAAAAGAAAAGAAGAAAAAAAAGATGACTACTATAATAATATTGGAAAGAAGAGATGGAAACTTATCCAAAAGATTGAAAGGGGTGAGATACTGTGGAGGTCACATTTAGTACCATACAATTTAGCTCTGGGTGACTTTCTGATTATTTCACATTAGTCTTTTCTTTCCAAAGAGTTGGCAAGTGCCTCAATTCAATTCATATTTTTAAGCACCTACTATGTGCCAGGAGCTGTGTTAAGCACTGAGGACATAAATTAAAAAAAAAATAGAATGATAGTCCTTGCTTATAGGAGCTTACATCTAACAGGGGAGGACAGTGCAGTAAAGGTAGCTGGAAAGGGGAGGACTACAAGGGGATACCTGGTACTGAGGCATCTTGTAGAGTTCAAACCAATCAGAACTACAGATGAAAAGTGGAGGGTGCACTGAAAATTCTAGGTCCTTCCTTCTATAAAGGAAAACTTTGGGGGAAGGTTGATAATACATCTTCCATCTATCCACTCAGATAGGAGAGGAGACAGGGAGTTGGGAAAGTGTTGAATATCAAAAGCTGAATTAAAAAAAATAATGATGAGATTCCAGTTGATCAGTTTATCATAGTAAGAGCATCTTGTTATGGAGGTCAAACCAAACCTAAGGTTAGGATTTTCTTCTCCTTTTGTATCCCTCACAGTTGTTAAAACTTAACACAACCAAGGGCACCTTAGAAGCTCATAAAGACTGATTAAGTAATTCAGCAACTGAGCAAAAGAAGACCTCATAAGCCTTGAGCAAAGACAAAGACCATTCTTCTACTGCTCTGATCACTGAAAGAGACTTTTTCCTTTCTCTGTGAATCAGTAATGTAAGGATATTGAATATGTTTCCTAATGATACAATCTCAAATTCTTTTCTTTGGCCATTTTATTGTTATACATCCAAGACAAACTCTTTTTCAACTGGATATTAAATTCCAAGAAAATTCAGCAAATATTTTATTGAGTACGTATAAGTTTTATGGCCCTGTTCTTGCCATTATAGAGTACAAGAAAAAGAGACACAGCTTCTGCCCTCAAAGATATCACAGTATTGGTACTAAACAAAGGGAGAAAATAATAAGACAGCATAGGAGAATAAGTACTATTCCAAATGTAATAAAGACAGTAATACCTTTTTACTTAGGAAGGTGTAAGTATATTTTAAGGATTATCAAGGAAATCATTGTGAATGAATTGGAATTGAGACAGTGCAAGAACACCAACTTTCTATTGATTCTCACTATGTCCTTTCCCCAATCCTCTCTCCTCAAAGTATGCTTTCCAGAGCATGATCAATGAGATTTTACCTGGAAAGAAAGATTATCATATCTGTGCTAATGAAAAGATACTTTTCAGAAGGTTTCATGTCATAGTTGGCTACTGGAAGGAAAGGAAAGAAGAAATTCAAACCTGACTTGCTATGCTTTATCATGGATCTGAATTGTAGCACTATTCACATAATGAAAATTTCCATAATAGCAGTGTCCTAATAAATAACTTTTCCCAATCATGATGTGTCAAATTGAGTGACTATGCAAGAAAATAAGCAGAAATTGAAGGGTGAAAGACTATCTCCCTTACTAAAGAAGCCATTGTTACGGCTCAAATTCTTAAAGCATTACATAGTGAAATCAGCAGTGAATTTGGAGATAAAAGATTTAGATTTGAATCCTGATTCAGCTTCCCATGTAATTTTGGTTAAGTCACTTAAACTGCTGAGTTTCATTTTCTTACTCAGTGAAATTAGTGCTTCTAAGGTCATTTCTAGCCAAACACTATGGGCCTCTGGGCCTAAATAAATACTCAGCTTTTACTCTGGAATATGAAGACATGGCTTACAAAAGATCAATTCCTCCCTACTTTTATTTTTTATAGACTATGTGAAGAAATGGAAAATGTTGGAGATAGAAAGATTGACTAGACAGTCAATAAAAGCAAAAGACATTGCTTCTATTGGCTGTCAAAAGCCTTTGGGTATGCATCTCACCAGCCAGATGGGCTAAGATGACAAAACAGGAAAATGACAAATACTGGAGAGGATGTGGAAAAATTGGACCACTAATGCATTGTTAGTGGAGCTGTGAACTGATACAGCCATTCTGGAGAGCAATCTGGAACTATGCCCAAAGGACTATAAATAATTGCATACCCTTTGACCCAGTAACACCTCTTCTGGGGTTGTATCTCAAAGAGATCATAGAAGCAGGAGGAAGACCCATATGTACAAAAATATTTATTGCAGCTCTCTCTGTGGTGGCAAAAAACTGGAGATTAAGGGGATGCCCATCAATTGGGGAATGGATAAATAAGTTGTGGTTTAAGAATGTAATGGAATACTATTGTGCTATAAGAAATGGTGAGGAGATGGACTTCATATTTACCTGGAGAGGCTTATACAAATTGATGCTAAGTGAGATGAGCAGAACCAGGGAAAACTTGTACACAATCACAGACACATCATATGTGTGACAACCAACCTTGATAAACTGGACTCTTCTACATGCTATCATTCTACATGCTATCATTCTTTTCCATGTTTGGTTTTCTTTCCTTTTTCCTATTGTCCATTCCATTGGTTCCAACCCTTCTATACAACCAGACTAATGTCCAACGTGAAAGTATTTGGAGATTCTATACTTGACTGCATGCTGACATTGGGGGGGGGGGAGGAAGGGGAAGGGAGAAAACTTGAAACTCAAGGGACTCTGAAACTGAATCTTGTAAACAAAAAGTAAATAAATAAATAAATTTAATTTCAAAAAACATTGGGTGTGTCCGTGAATAATCACTAACGCAAAACTTGGCAGGATTGAGATGGATGACAATTGCTTCTGGGTATCGACTGGTATGGCATGAGAAACGCTATAGCGTGACAGAAGTTCAGGATTACTGGGCTAGCCTCTTGTCTCTCTGAGCTTTAAATTCTTCCTCTTTAAAGTGGGAATAAGGCCTATTCTATCAAACAGGCTTTTAACTGCTGTTACTGCTATTGAGAGATATATTGTTGGGTAATTTCTCAAATGCCCCTAACTTACAACTTTTATATTTGATTAAAATGCAGTGACCAAGAGGATCATCCCACATTGTCACTTTTGCTCTTTCTAGAAGGTTCAGAGCAATTCTTTTTTTTTTTAAGTCAAACTCATTGTCATGATCAAAAGTGAAGATGCATGAGCTTTCCTATTCCAGCAATTGATAAACGTTGAACCACTACACTAGAGAGAGTACTACCGACGTTAACTTGTACAACAAGATCTGGTGGTTGGGAAATTAGTTGGAAAGAACTTAACTGTGTATTTTTCTGCCTGAGCTTTCCTTTGCCTTTCCACTTACTTGGATTGTCCGTTTGGGCAGACTGGGTGGGATTAGTGAAATGGATGTTCATACCAATAATACATATTAGGAGCCAAATTTAAAACTTCCATTGATGTAGAAGACTGGTAAATAGCATCATCTGCACTCCGGCTGGGCAATCCAGAACCCTGGGCACTGCCATCTCACCTGCCAGTAAACTCTATGGGACTTGGAGCCTTTTTCTTCTGACCCTCTTTACTCTCTAAGGATTTCTAGAACTTTATACTTTTCTATAACTGAATTCTTTAATTGTGTCTTCTCCAGAAAAGAATGAGAACTCCTTGAGAGTAGGAACTATCTCATTTCCTCCCTAGTTTTGTCCCTAGTAGTAAGTACAGTGCTTGAGACATAGTAAGAATCTACTAAATGATTTTAATTTCATGCATTCCATTCATAGACTCATATCAGAATACCTTGGAGCATATTTTT
>CM053580.1:271498466-271514991 GCA_028627135.1 Pseudochirops cupreus | reverse complement strand
ACTGAGAAAAGTTTCATCAGTTACGATTGTCACTTTTCCATGTTGTCATGTAAATAGTTCATCTTTGATAAGTACCTTATGATTTCTTTTCCATGTTTATCTTCTCATGCTTCTTGTGTTGGAGTGTCAAACTTTCTTTTCAGTTCTGGTTTTTTCAGCAAGAATGTTTGAAAGTCCTCCCCCTCACTGAAAGACCATATTTTCCCCTGGAACACTGTGCTCAATTTTGCTGGGTAGGTGATTCTTGGTTTTAATCCAAGCTCCCTTGATCTCTGGAATATCATATTCCAGGCCCTTTGATCCCTTAATGTAGAAGCTGCTAGATCCTGGGTTATCCTAATCGTGTTTCCACAATATTCAAATTGTTTCTTCCTGGCAGCTTGCAATACCTTCTCCTTGATCTGGGTATTCTGGAACCTGGCTATAACATTTCTAGGAGTTTTCTTTTGGGGATCTTTTTCAAGAGGTGGTCTGTTGTCTTTCTGCAAATTTCTGTGCTTGATCATGCCTCTGATGTTCAGGCTACTTACCTTTCCCCTGAATTAATGAATGTAATTAAAAATAGGATTGTTAACCCCTTTTTGAGCAGTCTTTCCTAGAAAAGCAGATCAAAGAACCTGTGCTAGCAGGCCTTCCTGAGTATGCTAGGGCACTTGCTGTTTCAGGGAGAAATGCAAAGCTTAGTCTTGGCAGAGAAAGACCAGTGATGTAATGAATAAAGGTGCAAGGGATTCAGGAAAACAGGATGGTGTAAAGTTGAATTGGTTCACCATGTGGAACCAATGATGGGGAAGGATAGAGATGACAATCATTGCATGTCTGATGGGCTGAGAAAGACTGAGGTTTTGAAGGTTTGGAAGTCACAGAATATTCTCATACTCTGAATTCAGAGGTCAACATTCATATGAATTCATGGGCAATGTACTTAACTCTCTTTGAATAATCACTTTATTGACTTCTCCTAAGGATCATGCCTTAATGGTGTTTGACTTGGCAGTGAAAGAAAAGTATTTTGATGGTAAAGAAATCTTAGGAACTCAAAAACAAAGTGAAATGCCCCTTATATACCAATAGATTAATAGCCATACTTTTTCCCGATTAGTAAAGAGAAATAATATAGATGCCTGTCAATAGAGGAGTGACTAAATAAATTGTGGTACAGGAATGTAATAGCATGTTACTGTCCCCACCCAAGAAATAATAGACTAATAATGGAAATATTTTTATGAACTGAGGGAGAGTGAATTAATTAGAATAAGTAAAAAACATAAACAATTACTAAAGCAATGTAAATAGAAAGATCGTTTAAAAATGAAATGGGGTTCCATCCATAACTATGATGACTAATTTTGGTCCAAGAGAAGACTTGAGAAAATGCATGTCTCTCATTGCAGAGGTGAGGTACTATGGATGTTGAGTATTGTATATACTCTCAGATAGTTTATACCTTGATTTTGTTTGTCTTTTTTTCCCTTTTTCTTTTGTACAAGCTATGTTTCCCTGGTTAAGACAATACAGAGGGATATATTCACAAGTGAAGGTTATATGCAAACAAAAGATAGGAAGAAAAATATATTTTTTTTACAATTCTCAGGAGATTTTGACCGAACATTGTCCTTCTTGCCTATGAAATCTATTGCGATTTCATTATTTTTCCCCATCTATCTTTAAACTACTTGTTTCCAAAACTGTGATGATACTCATCGTAACAAAATTAAAGTCATTTTGCTTTGCTTTGTTGTTTTATAGCAATAGCTCCTGGTACTGCTGATAACATATGCATTCATTCCAAATGGAAATAAGGAAAGAAATCTTCCAGTCTTCCCCTCATCATCCCATCCAGACAATCACTATGCTAGAACCCTGAGAATTAGAAAAGTAAAATGTTCCTGGATGTGCATTAGAGATAGGTATTTTGTGTATATAAAGGGAAGTCTGGAAAATCTTCTCTGATATTACCATCCTACCCTAGGTATTGTAATCCCCTATCGTGCATCTGGGGCCTCCCAACCTCCACAAACCGATCTTGAAACCTAGAACCAGAGGAAATATAGTTAATGCAGGATAAAAACAAAAGTATATACTGACTGGAAGGATAGTGTCATCACTGTGCAAGATCAGAAGAATCTGAATTTGGTGAGAAATGCTAAAGATATGAAGTGTGTGTGTGTGTGTGTGTGTGTGTGTGCGCGCACAAGCACTTGTGCTTCTTTTAGCTATCTTGTGTTAAAGAAGAAAATCAAAGAAGGGCCACGATTACCCTTTCACTCAGGTGGAAGAGATGATGAGAATAAGAAAATCAGAAAAAAAAAGATTTATCCAACTTATTTTATTTGTTTTCTTAGCCAACAAGTGTGAATTTTAGACTGAAAATTGTTAATAGTGATTTTATACTGAAGATAAATAAGGAGACTGTAAGAAAGCCAGCTGAACTACATCTAAGGGTATTGAAAGGCCAGTGGTCAGATGAGGTTATGAAGCTGTCATCAGTGATCTTTGAAAAATAATGAAGAATGGAAGAAGTGTGACAGAATCTGAGAGAGAATCTGTATTCTTGGTTTACAACAACAAAAAAGTAAAAAATGGAGGCTTCAAACTATTTCTTGGATTTGTCAATGGTTCCTGGCCACATTCTAGAACCTATTGTTAAAAGGAAGGTTAGCGAACATCTAGAAAAGGAATCAATTATCACACAAAGTGCCAGGGCTTCATCAAGAATATATTGTGATACTATAAACTCATTTCTTTTTTTGTCAAGATTACTAGGTTGATAAATCAGAAAGCTGCTGGAATATGCTCTACCTGCATTTTAGGAGGGTATTCAACAAAGTTTCTCATGAAGTCTTGTGGAATATATGAAATGAGGAGAGCTAAATACTAGTCTAATTATATTATTTCCAAACTGGTTGAAAGGCTAGCCCTAAAAGAATAGTTATCAGTGATCTGAAGTCAGTCTGTGGACAGGTGCCTTAGAAATCTGTTCTTGGCTCATTTTTACATTTTTTTAAAATTAATGTCTTATCTAAAGGCCTAACTGTCTTGCTTCTTGTTTCCTACCACATTTAAGCCCGGTTCTACCTCCTCATTACTTTGGTCCTCTGCCAGCTCCACCCCGAACTATTTAGACCAGTGGTTCTCAACCTTCCTAAAGCAAGGATCCTTCAATACTCATATGTGGGCGTATCTGCGTGTGGGTGGACACGCCCAGAGACAGATAGAGGAACAGTGTCTCAGTTCCTAAGACCATTGGAAATATGTGTTTTCCAATGGTCTTAGGCAACCCCTGTGAAAGGGTCATTCGACCCCCAAAGGGGTCGTGGCCCACAAGTTGAGAACCACTGCTGTAGACTTCCCTTCCAAGTCTAGAAAGGCCTCTTACCTTGGGGGATCCTTCTCTCCTGATAGCCCCAGAATCTCCATTTTGAGGAAGTGCCCACACCAGCCATGTTCATTTGAAACTTCATGCAGCTCATGATTCCTCAGATTCCTTCTTGGCTTTGCCTCCACTATGTGTATGTTTCCCCCTTCCCTCTTCCATTTTCAGTCCTCTTTTATACATTTTCTTCCACCATTACAGTACAAGCTATTTAGGGGAAAGGATTCTTTTCCTTTTTTGCATATATTTGTGTATGCTACATTTAACACGATGCCTGGTGCTTATTAAAGGTTTAATAAATGCTTCTTGACTTGATTTGACTTCATTCCCTAGCCATTTTCTAGCTGTAAGTCTTGCTGCTGATCTCTTATACTGTTCCCCACTCCCAGCCTCTCCACATCCTTTCTAATTCTTGACTTATAATAAAATCAACTCTGACACTGATCTGGGAAAGTGTAAATCAGTCTATACCCCTCTGTTTCTTTAAACTTCCAAACTTAACTGTTTCTTTCTAGTGACTATTCCCTATTGTTTCCCCTATTAAAATGTCAACCAAGAACTCATCTTGGCTTTTGCATTTCAATATCCAGACTTGGTACAATATGTATATAGTGAGCATTTCACAAATGTTTTTAATTAATTAATTAGTTAATTCATTCATTATGATTATGTGGTAGCATCAAATATAGATGATTCTCAGAGTCTGACCATGGAAGTGAGAAGAAATGGCTTTTCAAGATGTAGACAGGTTGTTGATTTCATTATGTACCTATTTTACTCTCACTGAACAACTCCCCTTTTCCCTACTCATAGGAACTCTTTTGTATCCCTCTCCCCTTTAAAATTTAAGTTCCTTGAAGGCAAGAGATATTTAATTTTCATACCTATATTCACAGGAATTTGACCACATACTAGGTATTTAATACAATCTTGTTAATTTAAATTAAATCAATAAAGTTAGCAAATTCAATCAAAATCCATGGTCTCTTCTATTGTGCAGTCTGAGGCTAATCAGTCCCTTGAATTTGGATGTTCAGAGCTGCAACAAGGTTAAATATAATCCATTGTCTGTTCTAAGTTTATCACCAATCTGGAGAAACACTGGGGGCAGGGAGGTGGGGAGGGAACCACCAGGCTGACTAAGGAGGGGATGAAAGGACCCAGGATGGAAACAAAATAGATTAAACATTTTGGGCCATAAGCAGCTGTGTTGGGCCTATGAGTGGCTGCTATACTTCCAACCTAGAAGAGACAGGTAGGCCCAGGATCAAAAGCGGCCTTAGTGGTAATGCAAATTGGCTCTCCTTGAATATATCAATTTTCAGTTAATGGTGGGAAGGCTTTAAATTTTCAAGCTTAATGTACTGGGACAACAGTAATAACCTTTTATCCCTATATCATATGCTTTTAAATGCATTTTAACATATATTTTATCAGTTACTCCTCAAAGTAGTCTTGTCATTTATGGTAAGGTAGTTTCTCTCTCCCCCATTTGACAGAAAAGGAAACTGAGGCCCATCAAACGTAATTAACTGGAAATGGGAGGAAAGAAAGGAAACAAATATTTATAAGTGCCTACTATTTGCCAGGCACTGTGCTAAGCAATCCATTAATACTATCTCTTCTGATCTAGCATTAGCTCAACATAGTAAAGTAATGGCAGAATTAGACTCAGAATTCAATTCAATAAAAATTTATTAAGTGCCTACTGTTTGCCAGACTTAAAACCTACTTTCTTCTTTTAAATTTTACTTTTATTATGAACTTAAATATCAAACACAAGGATTTCAATATGCAAAGAAGATAATGTAATAAACTATGTATATATACATGTATAAAATGAGGAAGAATGTGATAAAAAGAGTATAAAAAGTGAACCATTGTGTATTTTTTGTATATGAATCTTAAAAATACACAAAATCTCATTTTCCTTGTTCTTTCCTAGATCATATTTCCTTCCACAGTTCAGGCTTCTCCTGACATCCCTTGTTAAACTGTGCCAAAATGCTCTCCCTGGGGTCATCTAACCCTGAGGAGGCAGGAGCATTGTTTGGTCACAACATGCAACTGAGACACCTGATTAATTTATTATTTTCCATTCCAGTCACTTGTCCAGATAGCGTCTGCCAAAGAACAGCAGGACAGAGTTCCAAAAGATAAACATCAGCATTTATGTGCTTTTCTTTGTAAAAAGAGAGAAATAGAAGAGCTTTGCATTTGGGGGTGTGTCTGCTTTCACACAGTGATTACAAATTCCCATTCTTGATTACAAATTCCCATTCTAACAATGAAGGATAATATCACAGAGAAAGAGCCTCCCCTACTCCCCCACTTTTGTTGACCTACTGAATGATAGTATAGCAAAATACCCAAATGCCACAGTGGGCCCTTTTCTATTCTACTGATGAGAGCTCTCAGTAGTTCTAGGATGAGAGGAAGATACTTTATTATCTCTTTTAAAAGATATCAAGTATATGTGTTTGGCAAGGGCTGGGGATGGGGGAGGGTGATGCAGAAAAGGAGTGAAAATTATTCCTTGAGAGCAGAGGCTCACGTTGCTTTTGACTGGAAGAGAAATGGATTGTAGTTTGAGGAGCCCCAGCAAAATATAGTTCCTCTAAAGGCAAACAGCTATAGCTTTTTAGAAAATTATCCTTCCTTAACATGTTGATAAACTTCTCTAGAAGGGGCTGCTTTGCCTCTTTCGTGGTTTAATTTCCTCTAACCATCTTTGATGGAGCAGCTTATGCCCATAGTTACTCCAGGTATTTTTTAAGTGGGGATTGAATTACTTTTATACTACCACCACATGTAAAGAAAAAATAAAACGAAATTTTTGAAAACTTCATTTTCACCATCATTGCTGTTTCCCACTGCCTGTTTGGAATGGAAACTTCTCATTTTAATCCTGTTTAAACCACATTTGCAAGTGTTCACTAAAATATAGATTTTAAACACTTAGGAGGAATTGGAAGATGCTGTTGAGCAGAGCAAAGTAGTATTCATTATCTAACCAAAAGAAAAGAACTTCGGAAAGGGAAAAACATCCTCAAATGGCAAGACTTTGAAGAATCTACTAGTTATTTCTTCCACTCCAATGATTTTAGACGTCCCTACCAAATTGAAACACCATTTTCTGAACAATAATGTAATACATTTTTGACATCACAAAAGAATGCTTTTAAGGCATAAAAAATGCATTTCCCTTATGTAATCAAAAACAAAAACTCTATAAATTATAATGCAATGAACAGTCCAATTCCTCTATTGAATATATTGGAGCGGTATGTGCTGATTAAGCTCTTAGTCATTTATGTTAAATGTCTAATGAAAGCTTTTTGAATCTGGTTTAACCCATATTAAATGCCCTAGTGGTGGCCCTCGAATTAAAAGAGAAGAAGAAAATTAATCCGACTCTTTGTTCCCTTTATACATTTTAATAAATTATGCTGCATCCTCCTAATGCATTTATGTCTCAGACAAAATGCCAAATGGTTTGATCCTTTCAACAAAAAGGCAAGGAACAAATTTGCACATTAAAATGTAAAGCGATTCAACAATTCAAGCATAGTGTTTTCCAGAAGATGATGTGTTTTCGATGTTTCTTAATAACTCTGCATGGTGATTTCTGCTTTATATGTAAGTAGGCTTTTCTGAAAGTTTGCAAAGTTGTCCCCAATCTCTCCCTTTGTCATCTTCCTCAGTACTGTGAAAGTCTGAGGAGTGTCTTGTACATTCATACATTAATAGATTCAGCTCCTTTAACATAATGATTTCTAAGTTGATAGTAGCATTTGCTAGGAAAAGAAAGGATTTTGTGATTCAACCCACATCCTTTGCTATGTAGCCCTTTTACTTAAGGAAAAGGGAGAGGAAGAGAGGAAAGACCATAGAATCTCATTAGAAAAACCCCATGGGACAGTCAGGTTTGCTGTCAGGAAAAGAAGACAGTCCTGGTAGGGTTGACAGGTGATAGGCGCTGAGCCAGTTTCACATTGGGATGGTACGCAGGGCACTCATAACCACGTCCTGGACCATAGTAACCCAGCTCAAAATCCTTTCTCTCCTCACTCTTTTCTTTTAGGAGTAAAACAATGCATGTGACTTGGTGTTTATGTTAATGGTAGAACTTTATCTGTTCAAGAAAAGGTTTTGAATTAATCCCATTGTATATGCAGACTCAACTAAACAGTGGAAACAGTCCCTGTGGGTTTCAGTTCCCATAGCTGCATTTGTCACTGACTACAAGGAATCTTTCCTGACAGCTGTATGTTACATAAGGAGCTTATAGGTCACAGAGTAAAGTATCATCTGGAAACCATTCTACAGAAGAAAGCAAAGTTGAGCAGGGACGGCGAACCTGCGGTGTTGGCATTGATGCCATATGTAGCATTTTAGGTCCTTAGGTGTGGCCTTTTGACCAAATTGAACTTTTATAGAACAAATCCTTTTTATTAAGTGGATTTATTGTGTGAAGTTTGGATTCAGTCAAGGGCTGCACTTGAGGACCTGTAGAGTCACATGTGGCCTCAAGGTGACAGATTCCTCACTGCTGGGATGGAACATACTATGGGGTGAGAGAAAAGTTAGATTAGACTGGGAACCAGGAGGCCTAGTCACGGGCTTTTGCCTCATGACTGTGGGTAGATTGGCCTTTTTAGTCTTCACTTTCTTCACCTGTAAAACTTAATGACCTTCAAGCTACCTTCCTTTGTTTTTTTCACAACAACGCTGACAGGTAGATTTTTCAAGTTCCCCAGTATTAGTGCTATTTTATGAGTTGCTGAAGTGAAGGTCACAGACATTGAAACAAAGGTTGGATCCAAAACTCAGACCTAAATCTTGTGACTCCAAGTGTTTTTCCACTATATGATGTTATGTCTTAAAGTTAGAAGATATTCCTAACCTGGAGATTGAGGACAAAGAATGTAACTGTTACATTCCAAAAAACATTCCTTATCAGAAATAGAATCCTGGACCATGGCTATGACTCAATGGTATTGTTGAGCTTTATGTGCTTTCTAAAGCCTTGATCATATGGATTTGGTAAAAGTACTGTTAAAGAGATGTGAGCTGCCCCATCAAGAAGGATCTCAGAAATTGTGAGAGCATGAGCTACATGAACAATCTATCTGACAGCAGAAAACTTTTCTTAATCATCATCATCTTCATCTCCAATACTCATAATCTCCAAGCTATGACAATGACAAGCTATCACAATGTATAGCCCAGTAATTTATTAAAACATAAGGAAGCAAAATGAGATAAATGCCATGCCTACTATCTTGCCTACTAAAGATGATTTTAGTGAGTCTACAGATGAACTTAATACTGTCATTCAATTACAAAAAAAAAAATTCATTGTATTTACTTGCCCGGTACTTCATGCAACATATATAAAATAATAGCAAATAAGTTACTAGGCCCTTTCTATCTGATTCCCAACAAAAATGATGAGAAGGATGTGATGAGTGATGAACAGCAAAAAGATACTTACTTATATCATTTTACTTAATGTTTTCTAAACAATGATCTTGTGGGATAGATAATTTAATATTATTATACTGATTTATAATGGTAAGAAAACTAAGGCTCCAAGAGATTAAGAGATTTGTCCAAAGACATAACTAACAGGTGCTAGAGATAGGATTTACAGTCTAACATTCCTATCACTTGACTTGGAAATTTAGACATCAAGTTTTAGGTTTTACAAGTAAATAGCCCTTGGGTTGGGGATAGGGAGGATTTTGACAGCTACAGAATAAAGATGTCAGAAAATTCATCACTGATATGAAGAATTGAGTGATGATAATGACACTAGAAAGGGGTTAGTTAATTCTAGAAACCTCCCTGTACTGCCAAACTCACCTTGCTATAC
Organism: Pseudochirops cupreus; assembly: GCA_028627135.1. Lineage (NCBI taxonomy): Eukaryota > Metazoa > Chordata > Mammalia > Diprotodontia > Pseudocheiridae > Pseudochirops > Pseudochirops cupreus. Next base: position 271,505,737 of record CM053580.1, on the reverse strand, counting down.
CAATATCAAACCTTTCAAGGTAGCTTGTGATCATATTATTACATAAATCCTAGTTTTTAGCATCTACTAAAGTATTAAGGAATTATCTGCAAATATTTGGAAAAGGATCATTGGAGAAGAAAATGGTTAACAAAAAGTCTGTATTTAATGGCTAGGTATTAAATCCTATAGCAGACCAGTGTTGGACAAAGTTCTGTCTAGCAATGTTTGAGCAATCCTTGAAAAAAAAATCATACATATAAGCATGAACTTGGTTGGTCTTTGTACAAGACCAGCCCTAATCTTATGGACCAACTATTCCTTTAATGCTTTAGTGCTTTTTAAGTTTAGGTATTGTTTGAAATAAAGTAATTTTCGTATTTATTAGGAACCTCTAATTTCATGCAATGGTTTCTCCTTTAAGTTGAAATACAATTACCACCATGATTCAATGAAAGCCTCCGATTAGATGCAGATCTCTCCAGTTAGAAGGGAAAGACCCATGAAGTCAGGTCAATGACTCATTGACTCAAGGACATCAAGAAGATTAACATGGATGATATCACCAGGGGTTCCTTGCAAAGTGATTAAAATACTGTCCCCTTGGAACCTGAATAACAGAGGAATCTTTACTTCTACTTTCCTAGGGTTGTGAACTGTTACACAACTCTAGTATCCTTAAGGTTTAAGCTGCCCCTGGTTCTAGCTAAAACTGGTTCCTGATACCTCCCAGCAAACTTGCTTAACATGATATAGTTATAATCCATCTTCCTTATCCGGAATAGACTTTCCTGGATAATTTTCAGAAAAGCTCTACCACCATCACCAACAACTTTTACTACTGGTTTCTGCTTCCTGATTCAATCACTCTACCAGTGACATAGCAGCTGAAAACTTTACATAAACACAGTGCCAGTGACTCTGGCTTTCAATCAGAGAGTGCAATCCACTTGAAATATGTGGGCTATTTATTTAAGAAGAACTAGTGCCTCTGGTATGAGGACTTTTCAGGGATGCTCAGCCACCTTGGATCACTACCTGCCCCCCAACTCTAACCTGTGGCTCCAAGAAACTGTTGCATGCAAAAAGGCCACACACCAGTAAAATCATCTTGGCAGATAGGCCAAACCAGTTTAAGGGTAAAGAGTGGGCCTCAAACACATTAGTGAGTTTAGGGGTGTGTGTCTATCTCAAGCATGTAAACACTTCCCCAGTCAAATAGATAGATATAAATAATTTGTTCAAACAGCCATGAACATGGTGGCACCAAGGGCTGTGGAGTACTTAAAGCTTGGTCACACAACGAAGACAACTTCTACCACGTACTGAGTCATTGTTAGTCATTTTGACTTTTGTCTTGCCGCTGGACTCCAATGACTGTGGAAGAGAAAGTAATGGTGAGAACTTTGTGTAAGTCTGCCTCACATAAATGCAAATTATGCACAAGTCAAAAAATATCATCCATACCAATTTACTATTTCATTATTGAACTATTCAACAGTTCTACTATTTTGTTATTTTACTATTTAACTATTTCATTATGTTACTATTTTACTATATTACTTACCCCAAATTCCTCCAGCACAATGAAGCAGCAGGGGTGGATACACTGGGAACTGTAGTCACAACGCTGCACAGAAGTAGCCCAGGCCATAGGATCATCTTCTCACTGGACTGAAGGAGCAGTGGGATTTGACAGTCCCCTAGGTATCTGAGTAGCCTTTTTAGGAACTATACCTCCCACCTTCTTGAATGAGGAAGGAGCTAGTAAAAAGTGCCCTAAAAATCATCTGCTTCACCTAATCCAATTCAGCTTACTACAATAAGAAGGGACCATACCCTGCCGTTAGAAAAAAACAAACTCCACTCACCAACATTACATGGAATGTGTGAATACTTATGGACAACAAGAAATTCAGCAGACCTAAAAGATGAAAAATTCTCGTTGCAAGAGAACTCAGCAGATGTCACATCCAAATAGCAGCCCTTTATGAAAAAAGACTGGCAAATGAAAGCCACCTTACCAAAGTCAGAGCTAAATTTATGTTGTTGTTTTTTTTTTAGAGTGACCACAGTGATGAGGAATGTTATGAAGCTGGAATGTGTTTCACAATCAAATCAAATCTAGTCCACAAGCTTGAATACTTCCAAAAGGAGTGAATGAGAAGTCCATGATAATGGATTGACACTTGCAGAAAAGTGTTACACCACCATCATCAATGTGTATGCTCCCACCATGATGAATTCTGATGAAATCAAAGAAATATTTTATGAAGACCTGAAGACCCCCATCATCAATGTGCTGAAAGAGGACAGGCTTGTAATTTTGGGTGACTTTAATGCCAGAGAAGGCATAGTCTATCAGACCTGACAGGGAGCTCTTGGGAGGAATGGATTTGGAAACAGCAAAAACAATGGTCACTTACTTCTGAAGACATGTACAGCTCATGACTTTATCATCAACATTTTTCCATTTACCTAAATGTAATAAAACTTCATAGACATACTCTCACAGCAAACATTGGCATTTAATAGACTATGTCAACATAAGGAGAAGAAGCAGACAGCATTTGAGAATGACAAAGGTGATGTATGGTACAGAGTGCTAGACCAATCATGGACTTATCCTTTCCAAGTTAAATATTTGCCTTTTACAAAATCTCTAAAGCAAGTCAACTTTTAGAAGACTCAACCGAAACAGATTAGAATATTTCCCCATGTGTAAACAGTTTGTTGATGACTTGGAAAGATGAACCAATAAGTTGGGAACAATGGAGCAGAAAAGGAGTAGGACATTTTTGAAGATCTGGGTCAGGACATTAACAAACATCAAGAATGATTTCACAAAAATTACGTGAAAATTCAGAAGCTGCTAAATGAAAAATGGCAGCTTCAGGGAGTTTACCAGCAGAATATTTCCTCTGTTTCCAAGAAGTTGTTAACTCCATCAGAAGTAAAGTGCAAGTGAAGCTTAGAGAGATGAAGGATTTTTGTCTCAGTAAAAAAGGCAGATCAGATTCAGTTTTACATTGAGAGTAATCGTCCAAAGTGCTTCTGCAATGCTCTGAAGTCTATTTATGGGCAAAAGCCCTTTGGTGCATATCAACTACTCAGTTCTGATGGAACCACATTGATTAGCGATGAGGACATGAAATTGAAGAGATGGGTTGAACATTTCATGATGTTTTCAACAGATTCATCAATCAATGCTGAAGTCAATGTAGGGGGAAGTCAATCCCTCTCTAGATGAATGTTCAATTAAAGAAGAAGTTTTGAATGTTGTTAGGTTCCTCTTGTGTAGCAAAGCACCTGGTGCTTCTTCTATTCCAGAAGAGATTTATGAGGCAAGAGCTCCACTGTTCATACAAAAGCTGATGGAAATCTTTTGGTTTATATGGCAAGAATGGGTGACCCCCTAGGAGATCAAGAAAATCTGCATCACTATTAGAGAAAAGTAGTTTGTCCTGTCAAATTCACAAGAGAGTCACTCTCTTAGTCATTTATGGCAAGATTCTTGCCAGAGTCCTCCTTAATCAGTTGAACCTTCAGCTGGATGGTGGTCATCTACCTGAGAGGCAATATGGCTTCAGAAAGGTCCAAGAAGTGGTCAACATGGTGTTTACCATATGAAAATTCCAAGAGAAATGCCATTACCAGAAGAGAAGTCTGTAAACATAGGTCTGTCAATATAACAAAGACTTGTCAGTTAAGATGACTTGTTGAAGGTCATGGTGAAATTTGGTTAGCTAGAGAAGTTCATTGGTATTATACATCAGCTTCACATGTATGTTTGCACAAGTTCTGGATAACAGACAATGTTCTTGTGCTTTCCTAGTCACCAATGGAGTGAAGCAGGGATGTGTGATTACCCCCATGATTTTGAGTATGATGTTTTCATAATGCTGTCAGACACCTTCAATAAGGATGAAAACAGCATCAACATTAACTTTAAAAATATTTAACTTGAAAAGGCTATAAGCCAAGACTAAAATGGAAAGAGAGTTGGTGTGCTACTTTTTGTCTGCAGATAATTGTGCAATCAGTGTAGCCTCTGAGGCTGAGATCAACAAAGTATGGATTGATTCTCTGCCACTTCTCCTAATTTTGGCCTAACAACACCAAGAAAACAGAGGTTCTTCACCAGATAGCACTGCACCATCCACATGTGGGAACACTAGTTACAACAAATGGAGAAATTTTGAATGCCATGATTAAGTTCATTTACTGTGGTAGTGTACTTTCCAGGGATGTACACATAGATGATGAAATTGACACACACATACTTTGCCAGACCTAGCTTAGCATTTGGAAGGGTCTGAAAGAAAATGTGGGAGAGAAATATTAGGCTGCCCACCAAATTGAAGGTCTACAAACCCATTTTGTTATTTTGTTGACATCTTTGTTGTATATCTGTGACAGTGCCATGGCAGAAAACTGAAGCACTTCCATTTGAATTGCCTTAGGAAGATTCTGTAGGTCACCCAGCAAGATAAGATAGCAGATACTGGGGTCCGTTCTTAAGCTGAACTGCCACGCATTCAAACTCAATTACAGATAGTGCAACACAAATGCGCTCATCACATTATTCAAATACCAAAAGTATGTTTTTACAGAGAACTCAGAAAAGATAAGTGCTTATGTGGAGATCAGAAGAAGTAATATAAAAATATTCTCAGGATCTATCTGAATAATCTTAGCATCAGTTGTAAGACATGGCAAAGGATGATCCAGCAGGGCATGCCCACTTCAAGGAAGGCACTGTGCTCTACAAGCAAAGCAGAATTGTAGTAGCTCAAAAGAAATGTTACATGTACAAATTTAGAAACATCTCCATTCCAAATGTTCACATGGACTATTTTTACCCAACCTGTAATAGAGCCTTCAGTGCTCATATTGGTCAGATCAGCAACAGTGAGACACAATGTACTTTGACTTAAACATCATGATGTCATTTTTGACCTCTTTAAGTATGAAGGACAACAATGAACGGACACATAATCCACTATTAGTTTGGGTCACTATTTAGCATGCTGCCTCATGTAGCAAGGAAGATTACATGAGAGTCTATATCTGACTGAATTGATGTACCCTCTTATGCTGGGCTTGGATATGAATATCAATAAACCAGTCTAACCTGTACCAGTGACATTACAGGCTATTCACAGAATTCTGCCTTATTTTGGACCATGAAAGTTTCTGGATTTCAATGTCTAGAAATGGCCAGTTTTGGCAACATAGATGTATTGTGTATCATCTCACAAAAAATAAATTATAATTAGATTTAGTTTATGATCTTAATCTTCAACATCAGAAATTACATATTTCTTTGTTTTAAGAAATCAAATAATATTTATCACATACCACTGGTAGACCCATGGGAGGTACTTACTCGAATTTTAATATGTGCAACATGTTTAAAGTTGTTGGAACTGAATATTCCTGTTACCTAGTACGAAAAATGAACATTCCTAAATATTCATTACCTGAATCTAGTGAAATGAACTTAGACAAGTTACCTTTGCATGTGAAAAGTCATCCTTTTTGGTCTCATGTATTTTTAGAGCCAGTCCTTTAACCGTTTCTCTTATCTAATATCCAACCCATCAATTTAATTTCCTTCATCTGGTTTCTTTCAAAGATTTACATTGTAGAAGCATTTGAGTACATGCTACATCTTCTGAATCATCATTTGACATTTATATGCTGGCATTACTGACACTTCAGCAGTCACAATACTTTTTATACTCCAAATTTGATAAGCCACCTCTGATTTAGCCACATGTAAATGCTAAATACTTAGGAGCATGATTTAAATACTGTTTTCCTGCTAACATCTGAGTCAGGAGTAGAAATTTGTTGTCTTGAAGGCCATAGATGCCCTGATGATTTGTTCTTAAATTATCTGTTTCTTGAAAACAGTAGGCCAGAAATCTTTGCAAATGAACTTCATGAAATCTGATCCATTCTTGAACCTTGCAGTACCCTTTGTAAACTTTTCTATCAATCCTTGTCTCACTCTAAAATCCATGTTCTCCAGCTTAGTAAGACATCTTCCATTTTCTACTTCCTCCTGATCCTCCAACATATAGACACTGGTCACCATCACATTGTGAAGAAGCAAGAAAAGCGTGTCCTCTGCCATTTCCTGATGCTTTGCTCGGGCTCTGGGAACCCAGGAAGGCAGAGGTCAGGGATGGTGGGTGGCCACCACCGTGGTGGATGGGGCCGGCTCTGGGACATCTTTCCACCCCCCACAATGCCAGAGCCTGGGCCCCCCAAAATTATATATTTTCATTTATATATTTTTGCATTTATACATACGCATTTATATGTTTCATTCATATATTAAGGTTGTGTTTGTGAATCCAGGAACACAATGCACAACGGTAGCGATTGTTTATTTAATGTGATTTTAGAAAAGTTTAAAAGCTTCTTTGGCTGAAACTATTCCCTTCTCTCCACAATGCCTGAAAGTCCACTATTAAAGTCATTCCTATATATTAAATTATTACTCTCTAAATACCCTATTTTAAAATTCAAATGTTTCCCCCAAGGGAGAACATATGAAGTCCCTAAGGCCATAGTGCGAACAAGCTTAACAGATTATCATCATCAATGTTTAGGAGGAGAGACAGAGACTAAAATGAAAACCCTGTGCCCGGTGGTAGTAAATTCATTGAAAATTGTCAAATGACTTCAAGAAGAGGAGATAGGATACCAAAATCCTCAATTCATCATTTCACTGAAGATGATTCCTAAGCAAAAGTAACAAACACTTTACGATCCTCAAGGTCTAAGATCTCAGATAACTAATTGAAACTATTTATAATGTAAAATATGCTTGCTTTACTAAAGAAACATTTTCTGGACCTAGGTGGTCATCAGTATGGTAAACTGTCAGTATGGATATCCCCCATATTAACATAGATTAGTAATTTATCTCTAACTTAAAATCTTAGAACTTTGCAATACATATGATTTTTAATGATCTTTGGCCTAGATCATCTTTGTTTGAATTGTTCTAAAATTATGTTCCTAGCTAGTTGACATTTTATTTAGAAGGCTCTTAAATGATACTATTTCCCCCACTCTGAAACATTGTTAGTGTGGATCTGAATTTGGGTTGCCATGAGTACATACCTCAGAAATTGTTTGTTTCTTTCTTAAGGGTTAAATATATTCACTTTTGACAGATCTACAAAGATTCATTCAAGGAAATTAGGATGTTTTCTAGGTACAAAAAAAAATGGAGAAAACCTAGACTTCAACATGTTCATTGGTATTGCTTTGGA
>CM053580.1:271465966-271495966 GCA_028627135.1 Pseudochirops cupreus | reverse complement strand
TGTTCATGTCTCTATGTATTCTGATCACAAATGTTATCATATATGTGTAAATAAATATATGTACGTACACATGTGTGTATATATACATATATATACACACACATCCAGAGATGTACACTGTATACACGGATATGCATGCATAGACAGGATATGCACATATTCTATCTGTATTTTCCACCCTGTGCATTTTGTTCTTCATTGCTTACATATTTTACACCTCCACAAAGCTGTGTTGGTAGCAGTGACAATATGGAAATATATACATATTGGTATTCGGATTAAGAATTTGCTAACCAAGCAGACACATGCATAAAAAAATATTTGAATACGAATGTATTCACTTCAGAGATAAATCAGAACCAGAGGGCAGCATGAATAAACTGAGAGTTTGGGAAGGAGGTAAGAATCAGCTGTAGTTGAAAGTGGATCATCATACCCAGAAGTTTAGCTGTGCTCTCAGGCAGAACTTTTTTTTTTTAGTGTCTCTCAAGCAGGCAATGACAAAATCCCAAAAAGGAATCCCAGTAATAATATAGGACACGAGAATCTTATTGTTTGTGTACTTGTGTGTGTGTGTGTTTAAATTCTGTCCTCATTGAGCTTTATAATTCTACCTTGGTTTGGGGGGGATTCATCTTTTTTTGGGTTAAAAAATATATGAACTTAGGAAAAGCTAATTTCATGTGCTGTTAATTTAATTCCCAACAATAAAACCTTACTCCTTCTGATGGAAAATGAAATTACCCTTTCTACACCCTTTTTATCTGTCAATTAAATGTTTTTTCCCCCAAAATAAACCTTACACATTATTGGTAATATTTCCTTAGCTCCCAACAAAATTAAAAACAAAATGGGAGTAATTCACTACAGTATTCCCAGCAAAAAAAGCTGTCATTTTAAGATGTTGGAACAATAACCCTAATCTTTATCTCCTCAGGGTTAAACCCTCCAACGAGTTGACAGTGTTTATAGTGGCTAGCTGGTGTTATACAGGCATTTTGTGAAGTGCTTGGAGCCCACATGTAATTTTAAAAATATAAATTCCCTAATGCAAGGAAGGAAATAAAAAGGTGTTGTGCCATAACTTTCTGCTCCTGTACTGCATGTATTCATATTTCTTTCTATTCAACACCAGTGACAGAAATGAGTTTGGAAGCCTTAGTAGACTACAGATAAAATTGATAAAGTCATTGTCAAATTGAAAAATCTGATTGTGGTATATAAAACATATGGAGATCTTACAGGGTATAAAGAAAACAAACTGACAGAGTATATAAAACATACAAAATAGCTTCAACTTGGAATTGTTGGGGATTAGTAGTAACTGGAAGGGAATGGGAAGGATAGGGCTCTAGTAGGAAAATAACTCTTAGGTTTAGTCTTTAAAGAAGGCAGAGTTTCTATAAAGGAAAAATGAGGAAGACATGAATTCTAGGAATAAGGTATAGAGCACAAAGGTACAGAAGAGGGAAATGGAATGCTATGTACAAGGAAGCGTAATTAGGCTGGTCCAATTAGGATATAGTGCAGGTGGAGAGTAGAAATGTATAATAAACCCAGAAAGGCAAGCTGAAACCGGATTGTGAAGGGCTTTAAATAGCTAAAAGAGGTAATAATATTTTAATTTTGTGGGCAAGAAGTAATCACTAGTGTTTTTTTTTTCTTAACAAAAAAAGTGACATAATGAGGCCTTTGCATTAACAGTATTTATTTGGAAGTTGCATGGAGGAAAGATGGGAGAAGAGAGAGACTAGAATATCATTTAGCAATGCGAATCAAATTTATTGGTAATGGATAGAAAGAAGGAATGAGTCAAATGCAAGAGATATTGTGTAAATGAAAGTAGCAAGACTTAACAATTTGTCAGATATGGAGGATGACCATGGAAGTATGAAGAGTCAAGGATGAATCCTTACTTGTGAACCTGCATGATAAAAACAATGGTACTGCCCTCAAAAGAAATCTATGTTAGTAAGTGCTGAATATTGGGTGGGGGAAGGTAATGAATTTCAAGTCCTTCAGACAATTTCATGATTTAGTAAACTTATCAACTTTCCCCCCATAATAACGGAGATCAAAGTAACTATATAATAAAAAGAAGTACAAATAGATTTCAATTAAGAACCCTCTATTGCTCCACAGGACAAAGATATGGAGAAATAAAAATTTCGAAGAAAGACAGTGAAAATGATGGAAAAGATAATTTACAGAATTCAGAAAAGTCAAAAGAATTTGAAAGAAAAAATTCATCAGGACATGAAAAATGTTGAAGAATTGAATTAAAGTATCACGGGGTCATAAATTTAAAGTTCAGATGAATCTAATGCAATCAATAATATTGTCTTAAAGCTGAGAGATGTCCTAATCATATATAATAAGTCTTGGCAAGGAGCTGATTAGAGACATTGACTTTGTAAACGGAAACACTGAGGGTGAGAAGTTATGTGATTTCCCTAAGATCATATCTAAGCCAGCTAGGTGGTACAGTGCATAGCCCTGAGCTTGGAGACAGAAAGATCTGAGTTCAAATGTGACCTCAGAAACTTACTATCTGTGTGATTCTGGGGAAGAATCACATCTGGGCAAGAATATGCCTCAGTTCCTCACCTGTGAAAATGAGGATACACTGAAGAAGGAAGTGGAAAATCACATCAGTATCTTTTCCAAGAAAACACCATGGACAAAAGTTGCATGACATCACATAATCAGACATAACTGAATGATTTAACAAAAACAACATCTAAGTCAAGTCTCCTGGCTCTCAGGTCAGCATGGTTTGGAGCATATGCCATAGTATACTCCATTTTCACTGCAGGAGGTATCTTGTTTATATTCCACTTAGTATGCTGCCTTATACATAGTGCAATTAATGTTTGTTGAATGGAAATATGTATTGAATTATACCATTAGGGATTTAGACTACAGATACCTTTGGTCCCTACATAGCTTGTTGTCACTAAAATGGGTTAACTTTGCACAGACTAGCTCCCTCCCCCAAAGTCAAAGACTAATTCTCTCTCCTTAAGATTTGATTGCTAGATTCTTGTAAGTTACACTTTTTTAAGCTATCCTTCCACTTTCCCCTAATAGTATGATTCACATGTCTTCCAATCTTCTTTGGGGCAACTCTTTACTAGCTTCATTTTCTCTCTTCTCTCAGATTTTTTTCTTTCCTCCTTGAAATGCATCCATCCTTAAATCCACATAAATAAGGAATCTTTGTTTACTCCTGTCACCACTTTAAGTTGTTGTGCTTTTTCTAGGGACTAATCTTTGTTTTGCCCAGTTGCTGAAACATACAACTTTCGATCACTATCTCTATTTTCTATTTAAATATTCCTTTCTTAATCCCTTTACTCTAATCTCCACTGATACAACTCTACAGAAACCAACCTATCAGTCTAGAGACCTATATTTTCTGTTCCATCTCTGTCACCAATTTACTGCATAACAGTAATAATAATAACAAAGTCACATTTTTCTGGTTCTTCAAGTTTTGTAAAGAACATTATCTGATGTAATCTGTATCACCTAAGTTTTTTAATTTCTATTTTTTTTCAGTTTCCTGACGTATTACTTAGTGATATTAATTAATTACTACAGTGGTATTAAGAAGAAGAAGAACTGAAATGGGGAAGCTATATTGACTAAGAATGAAGACATGAATATAGTCATGGAATTAAAATTTGAACAAGACATTGGAGACCATCTAGTCTATTCTGTTCTTACAATGGAAGATCTAAACTTTAAAAAAAAGAATTGATAAATGCATTTCCATTAAATGGATTTGCTTTGTAATTATGGATTTAATTTTATGTATTTAAAAACATTGATCTGAGAAGAGGTCGATAGGTTTTAACAGACTGCTGAAAGGAAACATGACATAAAAAGGTTAAGAATCTCTGAATTAGTCACTCCATAGCAGTGACTCACTCTTGTAGTGACCCTGTCCTTGAAGCCTTCCCTTGTTAGTATGAAGATAGCAGTTCTGTGGAACATTTTTTCTACTTCTTCTGAATCTTTGTGGGTATCTCCCCCCCCCCTTCTGAATGCCTGAAGTTGACTTCTGTCATGAGTTTTAGAGTGGGGTTGACCCAGGAAGATTTTTGAGCAGGTACATACAAACATTAATTTCTTGGTGTTAACAGAGAACAGCACTGTTTTCTTAGGTTAACATTTGACCATTATAGTTTTTGCCTTGTCTCTCTTAAAAATTTTCTTAGGACTCTTAAAGTCTCCTCTTCTCCTCCTATGTTCCCACCCAAGCTCTGTCTGTTTCTTCCTTGTAACTATTTGTTGGCCAACTTTCATTTAAGGTATGTCTACTTCCTCTATCTCTTTTTTTCACCAAGGACAATTCATGAGTTATCTAGAAAGAGATGCGGGAAAATAAGATATCCATTTGCTCCCAGAACACATCACTGCCATTCATTCAGCCAGTGCTCCTAACACAGAATTTAATATGAGGTCTGAAAACCCAGAAAGAAACGTATTTATTCCAGCAATGGCTTACATGCTGCAACTCACCTCTACTCGTCTGCTAGGTCAAATTAGCTAATATGGCCATCTTTGTTATTGTTATTATTTCCAACTTGACTCTGCATTCCTTTAAGGCATTCCAAGCATGAATTTCAGTTACAGTATTTGTTACTGCAGAAATGATGAAAGTAAATCATGCTGCTTAAGATGACAAATGTGGCATTCACAATACCATTGCTCTCCCGGCTTTGCCCTCCATTCAAAATGTACTTCTTTTTTTTCCCCTACCTCATCAAAATGCAAAATACAGTTTGAAAAATTAAGCTGAGACCTAAGTGTTTTTCATGGTTTATTTGTATTGTCATCCCTCAAATGCATTTGGTAGATGGGCTAGTCTGAGGGGAGCCTGCTGTATTTATGGATTGCCACAGCAACTCGGAAAATGGACTTGGGCAGTCCAACTCACTCAGTGCAAGTAAAGCCCTATGGATATCCATGTAGTAATTTTCTTCTTTTGAATAAAAGTTGGTTGATTTCAAACCTTAGAAATAATAATAACATCTTATTATACTATTGCACATCAGATTGCTTGGATTAATGTCAACACTTCCATTAGCATGGCCTGTAGTTAAAGATGGAGGGTTTAGGTACGGAAATTCCCAGACTACAGCTTGGTTAGAAAGCATAATGCTGTTGCCAACTTTGTAAAACTATGTGTGTTTATAAAAGAAAAGAGGAACAAATGCTGCAAGGTTCATCGTCATTGTCATTGTTTTGTTGTTTTTTTAGAGGGGAAAGAGAAAGAGAGAAATTATTTTTAAAATACATTTTCCATGTAACTTGTCACAAAACTGGAAACATAACTCAAATCATCCAACTCCAGAACAATTGTTTTTAACCACCCCTACCACAGCATACCTTACCTATGTTGAAATACAGCCCTATCTATCTAATTATTTGATTCGGCATGGATTACAGGCAGAATGAATGTCATGCTGTCTTGCAGAGATAGCTTGCACAAAAAGAGGTTGGATGATTTTGTACTTTGGATGAAAATTAAAAGGATTGTTTAACTTTTGAGAAGGGGCGGGGGTATCTAAAAGAAGTCCTAGGGGTCTAAAGGCTAAGGGCAACTGTTGATTCAGTGCCTAGAGTACTGGATTTGGAGTCAGGAAGACCTGAACTCAGATCCAGCATCAGATACTCATTAGCTGTGTGACTCTAGGTAAGTCATTTGACTTCTTTCTCAGTTACATCAGCCAATAAAATGGGAGTATTGATAGTATGTACCTCATAGAGCTGTTTTGAGGACCAAATTTTATGTGTGTATATACACACACAAACACACACACACATATATGCATATATATGTATATATGTCATATGATATGTGTATATGTGTGCATATATACATTTATGTGTGTATGTAAGGCACTTGTATAAGTGACTTGCCTAGGGTCACTTACATTTAGGAAGTGTTAAGTATCTGAGTCTGGATTTAAACTCAGGTCCTCCTGACCCCATGGCCAGTGTGCCACCCAGATGCTCCCTGAGATAATATTTGAAAAAAACACTTAGCAAAGGACTTGGCCTATAGTAAATGCTACATAAATAGTTGTTCCCTTATGAACCTCTCAGTTTTTGTCTAAAGGAGACAGATAGATGATAGATAGATAGATGTCGATATCTATGTCTCGTTTTATATACATAGATGTAGAGATAGTCATAGATACATCTATATAGCCATTATGTAATGGAAGAAATATTGTGCTTACACTAATAAAATTAGGGTTTTGTTTTGCTTTTTGGAGGGGGAAAGCCAGGGCAATTGGGATTAAGTGACTTGTCCAAGGTCACACAGCTAATAAAGTGTTAAGTATCTGAGGGTGAATTTGATCTCAGGTCCTCCTGACTCAAGGGCTGGTACTCTATTCACTGTGCCACCTAGCCACCCCTAAAACTAGGTTTAACATCCTGATTGACTTCAAAGTGAAAGGAGATGCTTTCAGAGTCTCAGTTTCCTTATTTACAAAAGGAAGATTTGTTCTTTCCTCAAAAGCAAAAATGAGATGATGTCTACGAGCTAAAGTGTTTTGTGATTTGTAAGGTGTTATATAATTACTTGTGAATGATGATTTTGGTAGTAGTGCCTGTTCTGTATGTATGGTTTGTTATTGTGGTTGTCTTTTGTTTTCATTTAAAAAAAAGTAACAAGCAAAATAAGCCTTGATAGTTTTAAAGAAATGTGGAATGTTCAAGAGGAAAACTCAGGAAAGGATAACCAATTAAAAATTGTCCTAGAAGTGTCCAAAAACACTACAGGGTGGTTTTGGTGCTTGACCAGAAGCTCAACCAACCAGAAGTTGTCAGTAGATAATATTTAGAATTTTTACACCAACCTGATTGTGGTATCAAATCCACACCACTATTTTAATGAACAGCAATGAACACTGCAGAAACCTGCTCCCTTGTAGCAACCCTGCAAGTGGAGAAATGCAGCCATGTTGTTTGGGTATCCAAGCAAGAGAAGCAATTTCAGTTTATATGACTGGCGTTGACAGAGGCAAAGGAGATACTAGTTTTCTTCTCTATTTACTCTGTCTAACAGGGTCGGTTCCCCAGAATTATTCTTCTTTTCTGAGCTTCTGCTTTTTCTCTAATTTTGAAGCATAGGGTTTTTCAACCCCACCCTCAAAACTTTTCTTTTCTCAGTACCATCAATTGTCATTCATTTTTTAAAAGATTGCTTCCATCCATTACAGACAACTGTAGAGTTTCTTAAGAGTTCCTGAAATTAGCTAGAAACTGGCTACTTGACAACCACCAATCAGTAATTTGTAGCATCATTATGTGAATTTGAAATCAGATTTCATATCTTCATAATTGCTCTATATTGTAGAATTTTCACTGACTTCAGATCTTCACAATAATTGTTTCTAAACAATAAGGTTTAAAATATATACATACATTTATATCCATATAGGCATGCATGTGTGCTCATATATGCATGCATAGATGAATATGTATGTATATGCATATGTGTACATAAATCTAGTGCTGAGAAAAATCTAGAATATTCTATTCCAAACCCTTTATTTTCTAGATCTGGAAACCGCAACTCTGTTAAGTTGTGTTTTGCTCAAGTGCAAGTGAGGTCATCTAGGTACCATTTAAACTAAATAGTTTCCAAGCATCTGAGGGGGATTTGAATCCAGTGTGACGACCTCAGAATTAATGTTCTTTCTAGTCTGAGTACTGGAATCACTGAATAATTACAAAATCCGTGATTTAGATCCATAAATCATAGGGGATGAATGTCCTGCAATTTCATTCTCTATATCATGTAAGTATAACCTTTGTTTTTCAATCTGAAAAATGGAATGAACCAATATATCTGTTGTATCAAAATATCATGGAGATTTCCTGATATGTAACTGCAAATTTACATGTCATAAGACATCAATATAGTTTATATATGCCAATTAATGCCAATATCAATTTATTAGCCAGGAACATGAACAATGGACATTTTCTCTTTGTTATAAGGTTAAACTTTCTCCCCCCCCTTCTCTCCCTCTCTCTCTGTGTCTCTCTCTCTCTGTCTCTCTCTCTCTCTATATATCTATATCACTGTCTCTCTCTCTCCCTCTCCTTCTCTCTCTCTCTCTCTCTCTCTTTCTCTTTATTATGTCCACATGTGTGAGTTGAAAGAAATACATAAAGTGGCCTGTTCATTAAGAAGAGAAAACTGCAGCCTTTAAATCATGAATTTATGCAATTTTTAACTGTTTTTAACAAGCACAAAATGGTTCACGGGAATTATGCAAGTATAGATCATTTTAATTTGAATCATTGTGGAATCATAAAGGATTCAGTTCTTTAATTTTGTGCCTTCAAGTCAGCCACTTTGATTAAAAAATAATAAAGCATGAGAGCCGTAGGGTCCTTGCAGGTTCTCGGCACTATCATGGCTTCCTGATCTTCGGTGCTAATTCTCCTCATTAATATTAATAAAAGGCTGATAGGCCATCTCAAAGCATGATACGAAAAGCATGCAATTAATTGCTTGTAGTATTTTTATGCTTATTTTGCACAATGAAATAATGCCTTGGGACTGACTATCAGCTAATCAATAATATCAAATATGCTGAAAATGAGCACCTCTAGTTCCTTTTTCATAAATCTCCTTTAATTCTGGAAACATGAAAATCTAGTGGAAGTTGTGGTGTGTCGTTTTGAAATTAAAATCAGCATGCAGAAGGCCTTAGTTCCTTGAAGCTCTAACTCCTCTATTTGATTTTTTTTTTCAACCTCTGGGTTTTAAAGCGTCTCCCATTCCCTCAATTGTCACATTCATGAGATAGTCTGATCTCATCTGGGCAACCTTGGAAATTATAGATTGTGGTCATGCAATGTTTGAATGAGTTGAGTCATCAGCTTGTTTCATTTATTACATTTTCCCTATTGAATTTCCAAGTTAATGGACCAACTTGGCTGAATTGGCCAGTGGCTTTCATACTTTTATAGAAAGATAGACATTTCTCACTAAAAGGCCAGCATTTTTAACAATGCTAACCTATGCTTAGAATTATTTTGTTGTTGTTTCTTTTTCCTCACAATTTTAGAATTCAGGACATAGTATCATCATGCATTCTCAAATTAAATGGTCACAGCTGAAAGATGACCCAAATAACCTAAAACTATATGAGAATTTATCATTCCCAGAATGGTAACCACTTATTTTTCTCTGTTGATACTATCACAGACTAATCAAATGTATGGGTCTAATTGCATCATCAGCTAATAAGAATTTTTAAATAGCTCCCCATTGCAAATAAGGTACAGTGCAGACTCTTTGACCTATCAAGGCCTTCCACTTGAGGTCAAACCTACCTACCTAGTGTTATTTCACATAAATGTCTATGAATGATCAAACAAAGTCCTTACCTTTGAACAAAAGTACCCTTTAATTTCTCTCCTTCAAGCCTTTGCTAATATTGTTCACTATGGGTAGAATGTCCTCTTTTGTTCCTCATTCTTTGCTTTTTGAAAGTGTATCTATCCTTCAAGAACCAATTCAGTGTTAGTACATTTCTGAATCTGTTCCCTATTTGCCCACTAATGAGCAGCTCTCCCTCATTTTAATCTCATAGTGTTTGTATTCCTTTTAAGTATTTATAATTTAATGTGTATTATATTTATCTTTATGTAACAACTTGAACTACTTTTTCACTTACAGAATGGGTTCTCATGGGCAAAGCTACTATAGATTCAAGATTCTCTGCAGGCCTGGATCCACTCAAAACAATAGTTCAAGCGCTCCCACTGGTCTCTGTACTTTACTAACCATCCAGAGAATACAAGTTCAAAATAAAGACATTTAGTGAAACGCCAGATTTAAAAACATGGCAATAACATTATCTCCTCAATATGGTCCATATTTTCTGAATAATACACATGCTACCAATGGTAAGAATGACTATACATAGTGAATAGGAGTGGAGATGCAGAGACATTAAAAAAAAAAACTTATGCTACAAGGGCGCAAGAATAGGCACATACATAGGAGACTGGAATGCATTACATTCAGCCAGAGCACAGATGTGGAGAGCTGCCTTTTACTAAGTGAAGTTTTGTCTTATCTTTCTGGGGCTCAGGCATCCAGGTAACTTCTTGCATTCTTATCACCACAACCCTGGTCTGCAAACATTTGCATTCCACCACACCCTGGCATACATGAAACTTGCTGTCAATCTCCTCATAAGGTCACCCTGCATTGATATGGTATATTCTTCCCTCCCGATGATTTTAGCACCCCGTTAGAACATAAGTTTTGTTTTGTTTTTCTTTGGTGAGGAGAAGGCAAGGTAATTGGGGTTAAGTGACTTTCCCAAGGTCACACAGCTAGTAAGTGTGTCAAGTGTCTGAGGCTGGATTTGAGCTCAGGTATTCCTGACTCCAGAGCCACTGCTCTATTCACTACATCACCTAGGTGCCCCCATAAGAATTTTTTAAAGGAAGAACTTTTTAATTTCTTGTGTATTTATCCCCAATGCCCTTAATAAATGTTCTATCCATCTATCCACCCATCCATTCATCTATCTACAGAACAAACCTTCTCACCCTTTGACCTAGCAATATCACTACTAGGTCTGTATCTTGAAAAGGAAAAGGACCTGTATGTACAAAAATATTTATAGAAACTATTTGGGGGGGAAGGGGCAAAGAATTAGAAATTAAGGGAATGCCATCAATCAGGGAATGACTGAACAAGTTGCTATGATGGAATAAGAAATGATGAGCAGGATGCTCTCAGAGAAACCTGGAAAGATTTACACTGATGCAAAGTGAGAGATGCTGTATACAAAGTGTATACAAAGTAACAACAATATTGTCTGATCAGCTGTGACTGACCTACCTGTTCTCAGTAATACTACGATCCAAGACAATAGGGAAGGACTTATGATGAAAAATATTATCAATCTCCAAAGAAACAATTGGTGGTGTCTGAATAGAGATTGAAACTTTTTTTTCTTGTTTTTTTTCCCTATGTTTTCTTTCACCCAACATGACTCTTATGGATATGTTTTGCATGACCACACATGTATAAACTATTTCAAATTGCTTGCCTTCTCAATGAGAGATGGTGGGGATGGAGGGAGGGAGAATTTGGAACTCAGAGTTTTAAAAACAAATGTTAAAAATTGTCTCTACATGTAACTGGGGGGAAATAAAATGCTAAGCAAAAGCTTAAAAAAAAAAACAAAACTCTAAAGTAATTCCTGATTTGAAAAAGCATACATTCCTCCACTACTAGAATACAATGTAAAGACATTACTTTTGATGAAAAAGTATTCGGTGGTAGTGCTAGAATATTTCTTTGAAAAAACCCAGGGAATCAATGAGGATGAGGGGGGAGCATGGGAACAACCATTTATTAAGTTCCTACTAAGTGCCAGGTGCCATGGGACACCTAATAGCCAGCATCAGGTATGAGCAGAGATGTGAGATAAACTAGGGCCAGCCAGGCAGTTCAGGATAGAACTCGGAACTTCATTTATTGATAAATGTGTTTATTGATATTGAGCAAGATTTTTATAGAGCAATGAGACAAAGTAGGTAACTATTGGTCACTGTGTTTTACGTTACTGTTTCATTTAGTTCCATGATGTCAGGCAGATGATGTCAGGCAAATCTTCAAGGCTATGACGTCCATACTTTATTTAGTGTTCCCATTTCACACTGGATGGGCTGTACCTTTGTACTTAGTTCCCTTTGTGTCACTACTATCAGGGTAAGGAAGAATTCAGGGTGCTCTGTTCCCTGTACATCATGGAGAGTGGTGAACCAGCATCTGGTTGGCCTGGGACCTGCCTAACTGGAGTTGGCCCTCAACAGCCAGGCACAGTACTAAAAGTTTTAGAAGTACTAACTCATTTGATCAGGCCAAGGTGGGAGAGGGGGGAGGAGAAAGCTTCCTACATTCTGGGCATTTAGAACGACCTGTCCAAAAATACAAATGTGAGAGATGGCACACCATTTATAGGGTACAAATATAAAGCTAGTTGATTAGAAAGGAAACGTGGAGGTATCAAATTAAGTAAATGTGGGGCCATGTCAGAGAAATCAAATGTATAATGTAACCTCTAAGAGGATTAGTACTTCTTTTAACATTGTCTATGTGGTATGACTAAAGAGACTCTGGAAGAGCTCTCCAAAAATGTTCCCCACTGAGTATCCACAGTACCTGACACCCCATTATTAGAAATAGACTCTTTTTGTAGTCATTGCTTCTTTTCCTTTTTTAAAAAATTTCTGGAGACATTAAATACACATGTCTTAGCAAATGAATTTCTTAACTTCCTATCCTTTGGGGAAAGAAGGAAACCAAGAAAACAGATTATGTGAAGTAAAAAAGCACAGTGAACAGGGTATTAAAGGGGGAAAGAAAGAAAGGGAAAGAAAACATGTAAGGTTTATCTATATTTTTTCTCAACTCTTCTCATACCTAAGAAGCATAGGATCATAGATCTAATGCTGAAAAGTAGCTCAGAGACCATTAAGTCCAACTCCAACATTTTAGAGGTGATGAAATTGAGAAACAAAGATTATGTGGCTTGCCAAGAATTATGTGGCCAGTTAATGTCTGAGCCAGGATTTGAACTCAAAACTTCTTGATTCCAAATCCAGTAGTCTATCCACCTCTCCTATGGAGTTCTGTAAAGCCAAGCACAAATAGCTTTCTAGAGGACTGCTGCTGTGAACAGCTTCAAGGTTCTGATTACAGAGTATAGTGAACTCTCTGTTGAGCAATAAATTAAGGCAAAACATTCACAGCAATCAAAGTACAGCATGTTATGACATAACAACATATCACTAAAATGACCACATGGTTTCCACCAAAGTGGTCACATAGTTTTAAACAAAGTACAATCATTTAGTAACTCATTTAGTAAGTCCTTCATTTAATCATCCTTAAGGAGGCTTGTCTCCTTAATAGATACAAAGTACAAAGGTCAAAGTTCTCCACCCCTCGGTCACAGTAAATCATAATCTCAGTTAGCATCAGGTACCCAAGAAGAGATCTTTTCATATTGACTCAAGGCTGGCTCTCACCTTCCATGGTTCCTCTTCCATGGTCCCAACTTCTGCCCAAACCTGCACAACTGTCACCTGGGTTCAAAGACAGGAAGGTCCCAGTTCCTCATCCAGCTCCTTGTTCAGTATTTTGTCTGGTTCCTTCTCCAGTTCCCATTCCATATTGAAGCTCTCAGT
The DNA here is from genome assembly GCA_028627135.1 of Pseudochirops cupreus. Taxonomy (NCBI): domain Eukaryota; kingdom Metazoa; phylum Chordata; class Mammalia; order Diprotodontia; family Pseudocheiridae; genus Pseudochirops; species Pseudochirops cupreus. The sequence continues at coordinate 271,482,712 of CM053580.1, read as the reverse complement.
TTCCAGTCCACCTCAAGTCCTTCACAGTTTCTGTTTCTGGGAAGACAAACTTAGGAGAGCCAAAACAACATTCACAGACGTTGCCAGCACCATCATCAATTCACTATATGCCTGTGAAACCAAAACAGGGATCCACAAACAAGGTCCATGAGGTTAACACAAATCATCAGCATAGAACTCAACACAAGTCCACAAACATGGTGTGAGAACTCAACATAAATTATCAGTATAGTCCCAGGACCTCCAAATACCTCCTCTAGGGCTTCTGTAAACAGACAACCAGAAAATCCTCTTTCAGGGCTTCAGTAAGGTCCCAGGACATCTGTACAAAGTATCACAAACAAACATCAACACAGACAGAATAGACAAATATAGAGTGCCAGGATACCACAAATTTTCTCCTTCTTGATTCTTCCACCATAAGAGATCTCTTCTCAGTTCTCCTCAGTTCTTCTCAGTTCTGTTCCATTCTCAGTTCTTCTCTCTTCTCAGTTCTGTTCAGTTCTCAGTTCTTCTCTCTTCTCCATTCTGCTATCACAAGTTCTGTTCTCAATTCTGATCTCTCCCGCCTGGGCCTCTCTTTATATATGATCATTAACTCCTCCCCTTTCTGTTGCATTGCAACAGAAGTTCATAGGTTCTAGGGTTCACAAGTTGTGGAGTTCACAAGTTCTGCTTCTTAACAAAAGACTTGATGTAATCCAAAGCTCAACTTGAAACAAGGTGCTAAATAATTAAATAGCTGAAACAAGGTGCTAAGTACTTATTTGCTTGCCACTACAAGTTCTTGGCTTATACACATAAGTTCAACATCACAAGGGATCATGGAATTTCAGAGTTGGTAAGGATCTTAGAGACAATCTAGTCACAGAATAACGAAATTTCAAAGTTGGACATGAGTTCCATGACCACTGAGTTCAGCACATCATCAGAAAAGAGTCATTACAACAACATACTCAACAAGTGGTGGTAACACTTTTTTCTGAAGACCAAGAAAGGGAAGAAATCTGCTGTGCCCTAAAACACTCCATTCTCCTTTTGTACATGTTTAATTGCTATAAATCTCTCTCTCTCTCTCTCTCTTTTTCTCTCTCTCTTTCTGTCTCTCTCTCTCTCTCTCTCTTTTTCTCCTTACATCAAATGAACCTTAAGTTTTTCTTTCCTTACCTTTTATTCACTGTTTCTCTGAGAATAAACAGAATCAATCCCTATCCCACATTAAAGCATTTTAAATATTTACAAACAGCTATAAAGTCCTCCCTGAATATTCTCTTCTCCAGGCCAAACATTCTAAATTCTTTCAACTAAGCCTTATATTACATGAACTTGAGGACTTTCACTTTTTTTGTTTGCCCTTTTTTGGATGTCCTTATTAAATAGTTAGTCCAGACCAGAACACAATACTATACAATCATGGACTGACTGGGGTAGAATATAGTGGAGTTTTCTAGTCCTCAAAAATATTCATGTCTTAATACAGTCTAAGTTCATATTTGTTTTTTTGGCTGTCATATCACACTTTTGACTCCTATGCTTGCTGTTTTCTAAAAAACCCAGACATTTTTTCAAACACACTACTACATAAGCATCCATCATGCGTACTCTACTTAAAAGGTACATTTTTTAAAATCCTAGGGTAAATCTTTATATTTAGTGCTATTAAATGTCAGCTTGTTAGATTAGACCAGTGATTCTCAACCTATGGGTCGTGACCCCTTTAGGGGTCAAACAACCCTTTCACAAGGGTCACAGGAGTCATCTAAGACCATCAGAAAATGTATTTCCAATGGTCTTAGGAACTGAGACACCACTCTTCTATCCATCTCCAGGCAGGTCCGCCCACATGTGGATACACCCACATATGAGTATAAAAGGGTTATGGCATTAGGAAGGTTGAGAACCACTGGATTAGAACAAATGTTTTCCTTTCACGAATGTTTTGGATGTTGATTCCATCACCCAATGTATTAGCTGTCCAAATAAGGTCTGAGTAATCTGCAAATTTGATAGTTATGCTATCTATACCTTAATATAAGTCAACAATAAAGAATTTTAACAATGTGGGGCCAAGAAACACTTCCTGCCAAGTTGACACTGAGGAATCAATGTCAACTTGGCAGGAGGAACCATTTTTGAGTCTCACCATTCAGCCACTTTTGAACACATTTCTAGATTTTTTCTCACAAATAACATGAGATTCTTTATCAAATGCTTTGCTAAAAATTTAATTAAACTGTATAAATCTATATAAAAACTATGTCTCTAGTAGTTGACTAATTTACAAAGTTAGCTACAAATGCTTTCAAAAACAGAAGTAAAATCAGTGAGGCATAACCTTGTCCTGATAAATCCATTATAGTTCTTTTTGATCACTGCTTCCTTTCCCTAACCTTTTTAATAACACATACTAGATTTTGTTCAGGAATGATATTCAATCTCATTGGCATATTCAACCTTTCATTTAAGCTTTAACCATTTAACATTGCACTAAGACTTTTGCAATGCATGGCATTTTGTATAGATCATTCTTTGCCCTTTTAAGGAAATCAGAACAACATTAGTCCTCTTGCTCTGCAATACCCTTCCCTTTCTACATCTTATTTTACAGATGAAGTTCAGAGGTGAATTTTTAAAATGAATTTCTTTTAAAGAATAAAGTTTTCCCATAGGTCATATAGCTAATGTGTAGAATAACTGAGCAGAGGCTTTTTTTCTCCACTCTATTACCTGTGAATAATGGGAAGGTAGTTAAAACTTCTGCCTGTGAGAGCCAAGATGGCAGAGTAAGCAGTAGACTGCTATTCCTCTCCCATTCCCATCCATTAACATTCATAAAACAGTGCCCCATAATAGATCCTAGAATAGCAGAGTCAGCAGAAAGACATGCTGGACCAGTCTATTGATTCAGGAGATCTAGAGGATTGGCAAGTAAAGTCCATATCACTCGGGTAAAAGGGGAGTGCAGTCCAGGACAGGAAGTATCTCAACAAGCTGGTAGCAAGCTCTACCTCAACTAATCAGCAGGAGATACTGAGCCCCAGAATGGCGGAGCAGGCAAACGCCAATAACAAGGAAATCCCTCCCCCACACACATGTACCTTAGCACAGCCAGGGGAACCAGCAGACTCCAACTGGGAGAATCACCTCATGCACTGTCACAACCCAGGGTAAGCAGGTGTCCTCCAGCAGTGACATTACCATACTTCAGTGGGGGTAGAAAAGAATATTTCTTTATCTCAGAAGTTCACGGCACCTATAAAAAAGTGACCATTTTTAGAGCATAAAACATCACAATCCAATGCTGAAAGGAAGAAATATTAAATACATTCTTTTTCGTATCATGATGCAATAAAATTTACATGTCATAAAGAGCCATGGAAATATATTCTAAAAATTAATTGGAAACTAAATAATATAATTTTAAAGAATGAGTGGGTCAAACAAAAAAATCATAGAAACAATCAATAACTGCACCCAAGGAAAAGAAAATAATGAAACAACATACCAAAACTTATGGGATTCAGGGAAAATAGTTCTTAGGGAAAGTTTTATATCTCTCAAATAAAATAGAGAAAGAAGAGTCCAATGAATTGGCCACACAACTAAAAAAAGCTAGAAAAAAGAACAAATTTAAAATCCCCAATGAAATAGCAAATTGGAAATTTTGAAAAATTAAGGGAGAGATTAACAAAGTTAAAATAAAGAAAACTATTGAACTATTAAATAAAACTAAGAGGTGATTTAATGAAAAAAAAGAATAAAGCTTTGGTCAATTTTATTTAAAAAAAAAGGAAAGAACAAAACCAAATTACCAGAATCAAAAAAAGAAAAGGGTTAATTGATCACCAATTAAGAGGAACAAAAATAATAATTGGGAGCTATTTTGCTTGACTATATGCCAACAAATCTGACAATCTAAGTGAAATGGATGAATTTATGCAAAACAAGAAATTGCCCAGATTAAAGAACAGGAAATAAAAAACAACCCCATTTCATAAAAAAAAATAAATTGAACAAGTGATCAATGAATTCGCTAAGAAAAAATCTTGGGGTGGCTAGGTGGTGCAGTGAATAGAGCACTCACCCTGGAGTTCAGGAGGACCTGAGTTCAAATCCGGCCTCAGACACTTAACACAAAAAACTAGCAATGTGACCTTGGACAAGTCACTTCAGCCCAATTGCCTTACCTTCCCCCCTCCAAAAAAAAAAGAAGAGAAGAAAATCTCCAGGGCCTAATGGATTTAGAACTGAATTCTATCAAATACTTAAATAACAATTAACTCCTATACTATGTAAACTATTTCAGAAAATAGTCAAAACAGAAGTTCTACTAAATGCTTTTTATGATTCAAATATGATGATGATACCTAAATTGGAAAAAGCCAAAACAGAGAAAGAAACTTGTAGACCAATTTCTCTCATGAATATAGAAGCAAAAAATTTAAATAAAATATTAGCAAAGAAATTACATCAACTTGTCATGAGGGTAAGATACTATGACTGGGTGGGATTTATACCAGGCATGCAGGGCTGGTTCAATGTTGAGTACACTTTCAACATAATTGACCATATAAATAACAAAATTAAGAGCAATCAAAAGATTCTCTCAATTGATGCAGAAAAAAGCTTTTGACAATATGCAACACTCATTTCTATTAAAAACACTGGAGAACAAAAGAATAAATGGAGTTCTCCTTAAAATGATAAGTAGCATCATGTAAAGCCAAGCACGAGCAGCTTTTCAGAATAATGCTGCTGCCAATAGCTTTTAAGGTTCTGATTGCACGGTATAGTGAACACTCTACTTATTCCATAACAAATCAAAGCAAAAAATTCACAGTAAATCAAAATACAGCATTCATAATGTTACAACTTATCACAGAAATTCAAAATATAGCATTCACAACAACTTATCACAGAAAATGGCCACATAGTTTCCACCACAGTGGTCACAAAGTTTTCAACAAAGAACACTCATTTAATAACTCAATCATTCAATCATCCTTAAGGAAGTTTGTCTCCTCAAGGAACACAAAGTACAATAGTCAAACATCTCCACTCATGGGGCACACTAAGTTGACTCAATCAGTCATTTATTCAATCATCAATCACTAACTACAATCATTTAGTCAATCAGTCTACCTGGTAGCAGCAGCTTCTGCCTCCATAGAGCTTGCTCCAAGAAGATCTGACTCTCCCTCTCTGGGGCATTTCCTTATATATAGTATTGGCCCTCCCTGTTCAGCCCCTTCCTGTTACATCAGCAACAAGGGATCATATCTTCTGTTTCTAACATAGGCTTGATTAATTACTAAGTGCTAAGTACCTGTTACCTGTGCCAATACAAAGGGATCTTCAAATTCAAATTACATTACCATTACACATCTATCTAAAACCACCAGTAAGCATTATATGTAATGGAGATAAGCTAGAAACATTTCCAATAAGATTGGGGGTTAAACAAGAATGTCCATTATCGCCATTGTTATTCAATATTGTACTAGAAATGTTAATGTTAGTTATAAGAGAAGAAAAAGAAGTTGAAGGAATTAGAATAGACAGTGAAGAAAGAAAACTATCATTCCTTGTAGACATATATAATGGAATACTTAGAGAATCCTAGAGAATAAACTAAAAATTTACTTGAAACAATTAACAAATTTAACAAAGTTGCAGGATATTAAAAAAAAAGCCACACAACATTTCTTTATGTCACTAACAAAGTCAAATGACAAGAGATTGAAAATGAACTTCCATTTAAAGTAACTGTAGACAATATAAAATATTTCGGGGTCTACTTGCCAAGTATGAACACAATTACAAAACATCTTTCACGCAAGTAAAGTCAGATCTAAATAATTTGTAAAATATCAGTTGCTTATGGGTAGGCCAAGTTAATATAATAAAATGACAATTCTACCTAAATTAATTTACTTATTGAGTGCCATACCAATCAACTATCAAAAAATTATTTTATTGAGCTAGAAAAAACTAACAACATTCATGTGGAAGAATAAAAGATCCAGAATATCAAGATAATTAATTAAAAGAAATGCAAGGGTAGGTGGCCTAGCCATACCATATTTAAAACTGTATTATAAAGCAGCAATCCTCAGAATTACTTGATACTGGCTAAAAAATAGAGTGGTATGTCAATGGAATAGGTTAGGTACATGATACATAGTAGTCAATTATTACAGTAATCTCTTATTTGATAAACCCAAAGATTCCCAATTCTGGATAACAACTCACTATTTAACCCTAACTGCTGGCAAAACTGGGAAAGTGTATGGCTGAATCTAGGCATAAACCAACATCTTACACTCTACACCAAGATAATGTCAAAATGGGTACATTATATAGATGTAAAGGATGATACCATAAAACTTAGGAGAGCAAAGAATAGTTTGCCTGTCAGATTTATTAAAAAGGAACAATTTATGACCAAACAAGAGGTAGAGAACATGATAAAATGCAAAATGGATAATTTTGATTACACTAAATTGAAAAGTTTTTGTATAAACAAAGCCAATTCAGCCAAGATTAGAAGGGAAACAGAAAGCTGGGAAACATTATTTTTAATGCCCAGTGTCTCTGATAAAGGACTCATTTCTAAAATATATAGAGAACTGAGTCAAATTTATAAGAATACAAGTCATTCTCTAATTGATAATTGATCAAAAGATATGAACAAGCAGTTTGGGAGTGAAGAAATTCAAGCTTTCTATAGTCACATGAAAGAATGCTCTAAATCACTATTGATTAGAGAAATGCAAATCGAAACTACTCTTAGGTACCACATCATACCTATCAGATTGGCAAACATGACAAAATAGAAAAATTATAAATGCTGGAGACAATGTGGGACAATTAGAACATTAATGCATTGTTGGTGGAGTTGTGAACTGATCCAACCATTTTGGAGAACAGTGTGCAACTTTGAACAAAGGGCTATAAAACCATACAAACCCTTTGACCCAGAAATACCACTTCTAAGGCTGTATCCCAAAGAGATCATAAAAAAGGGGGGGAAAGGACCCACAGGTAGAGAAAATGTTTATATCAGCTCTTTTTGTGTGACACAAGAATTTGAACTTAAGGGATTGCCCGTAAATTGGGGAATGACTGAACAAGTTGTGGTGTATGAATGTAAAATAATACTATTGTCTCATAAGAAATAGTTAGCTGGCAGAGCTCAGAAAAGCCTGCAAAGACTTGCATGAACTGATGCTGATTGAAGTGAGCAGAGCCAAGAGAACACTGTACACAGTAAAAACAACATTGTGAGATGACTGACTTTGTTAGACAGCTTTTATGAGCAATGCAATGATCTAAGATCATTCAAAAAAACTCAGAATGGAAAATGCTATCAACATCCAGAAAAAAAACTATGGCATCTGAATGCAGATACCATGCATACTATTTTCTCTTTCTTTTGTTGTTTTTTATAGCTTCTGCTTTTTCTTTTCTCAGGGTTTTTACCTGCTGTTCTGATTCTTCTTTCACAACATGATGGATGTGGAAATATGTTTAATATGGTGCAGTGGTAATGGTAATTTGAAGGTCTTCCCTGGCCCTTAAGAAGCCTAAGTGAATTTGAGGAGCTTTCCTGATTTGAAAATATACTCTGCCCCGAATAGGTGGTAACATGGAGCTGACTAGGCTGAATGTGGTCACATGGAGCCTGTGGTAGGAGGTGTTTGCTGAAAGGTAGAGCAGAGCCCAACAGGAGAAGCTTGGTTAGAAGTGGCTTGTTTTTCGGGAAGGCCCACACCTTGTTACTTTGTAATTAGGCAGGGGGTCACAAAAGTTGTGATGTTCTCTGACCCTGGAGAAGGCTACTTAACATGAGGTTTTGCTTTGGGGCTCACTCTGGGAAGAGTTGTGTGATTTGGCCAGATGAGACTCTGGCCAGCCATTGAGCCCCCTGTTTTTGAAAACCCAGATGCTGGTGCTTCTCTCTCTGGTAATTAACATTGTATGGATGTAATGGTCAGACAGCTAGAAGCCCTATCTGTTTGTCTATTGAATTGTGTTATTTTCTCTGTCTGTATTTTTTTGTCTGCTTGTAACTTCTGTTTGTATTCTCTGAAGTTCAGGGTAATGACTTTTCCCCCCTGAACTAGGTAAATAATATGTTTGATTAAGATTGTTAACACTTTTTGAGTTGCTTTCCTTTCCTTTAGAAAAGCATGTCAAAGAACCTGTGCTAGCAGCCATCCTGGGTATACTAGGGTTCTTGCTGCTATGTAGGGTCATATATATATAGCCTATATCAGATTGTGTGCCACCTTACAGAGAGGAGAGTAGAGGGAGTTGGGCAATTTAATTCTCAAAATCTTATAAAAGTGAATGTTGAAAACCAAAAATAAATAAATAAATGCAATAAGATGCTTAACACACACACACACACATACACACACACACACACACACATCATGGTGGTGACAATAGTGACCATGATAACAATAAAAATGATGTTATGGTTCAACTAGGAAAATAAGATTTAGGGGGATTAAGGCAAAATTCATAGCATACTTTTTTCCACTTTTCCCTATTCTTTTTCTTCTTTCTTTTCCTTCTCTTTCCCCCTCTTTCTGTTCCATTCTGTTTGTTTGTTTGACAGATTGGTTTAAATTTATGTTGTCAATTTTTTCATATATCATTTCAGTGACATACTAAGGAATTTTTTGAATGTTGCTAATGCCACATTCCCAGGTATTACAATTGTACTGAAAAATTTACCTGACTAACATATCAATATCTTCAAACTAACCTTCACATTTCTTGGGTGACCAACATTATACCCTTGGTAGCTATAAAAAAAGGGGAAAAAAAGAAAAAGGCAATATGTGAGCTACACTAACAAAAGCAATAACCATGTTTAATCATCTCAACCATGAAATGTTACACTGACAAATATTCAGAATCACAGGCGTATATCACTTATATACAGGAGGATTTCCAAAAACAACTTTCCCATATTGCTCCCCGCCCCCCGCCAAAAAATAAGAGCAGATTAAAGGAAATATTTGAAAGTCATGGTGGGAAGGTTGAGGTAACCATTTAAAGAGTGGTCATTAAAGATAGACATTGAGTGATACCATTTTTGGGACCTTGTCTCCCATGATGTACATGTCTTTTATTCATAGACCTTTCTAAATTGAAAAACAACAACAAAATTACACCATGCTATTATTATACCCAATTCAAACTAATGCATATGATGTACAGTAATGGCTAACAAAATCAGCCAAGAGACACTTGGTGAATTTGTGAGGGAGACTGCTCCATGACCCTCTCATTCCTAAACCAGCCACTCAATGAATAAATTTCATTGAGGATAAGTAAATTAGCAGTTGATTAGTGTCATCATTGGGCTTATAAAACATAATCAGATGTATGTTTGGGAATAGCCCCATCAGCCAAGTCCTGATTGCCAACCCCCAAGAAAGGCACATTTAGTCATGGTAGCAGGTATGCAATAGCACCATGGCACTGCAATTATAACTCATGTCACTCACAGTAACTCTACTGGGTATCCCATCTGTTTGGCAACAACATCCTTGAGGTAGGACATTTAAACAAAGGAAAGAAATCCTTGATGATCACTGAGGGATCAACAAGAATGTTGTCCAAGCTCAGTTCTGAAAAGAATGAAGAGCAATAGGCTGGTGTTTTTGGATTAACTCTTCCTTCCTAAAAGAATTGGTAGAAGCTTTGGTTCAAGCATTCCAGTCTTTCAGAAGAAATCATTAGATAGACAGATATAGATATGTGCACACACACAAACATATATATGCATGTGTACATATATATGCATGCATGTATATGTGTATGTATACACATGCATATGACTATATGTGTAAGTGTGTGTATATACATACACATATACATACATATACATTCATATATACATACGCATGCATAAGCATATAGCGAGAGAGTAAGTGGGTACATAAGAGATTATTAGCATGTGTATTATGTCAGATCAGACAGGAATACCACCTCCTTTTCAAAAAGGCCTGCATTTTCTGAGAAATTTAAGAGAAAATCCTGCAGAGAATCACAAATATAGAAGGAAAAGTCAAGGCACTAATCTTTTTCACCAAAGAGGTGTACAAAGCTTACATTTTTCTAGGGTGTTACAGCATGTTCAGAGATCCTTGCATATAGCATATATAAAAAACAAATACACAGTAGTTTTTATGAGATAGGTAGAAGGGCAAAACAACTAAGGAAATCAGGAAATACCTATTTAAGGTGGCACTGTGTACCCAGATAATTGAAGGGACTAAGTAGTGGTCCCAGGAGTGGTAGGAAGTGATAATCAGAGAATGAGAAACACAGCTCGTGCAAAAACATATGGACTGAATTTGGAATTTTATGTAAGAAAAATACCAAATAAGTCAATTGGGTTGGGTTGAGTATAATTGAGTGTGGGAAATGGGGGGAAGGGGGAACAAATACAAGGAAATTTGTAAATTGATTCCCAAAGTCAAATTTGGATGAAAAGATCTTTTAAAAGCAAGAGTTCTCTAAATTTTCATGGGTCATTGATCTGATGGGGTGCTTGGGTGTCTATGCTTGAACCCCAGTTCCAAATCACATCCAGTTCCGAAATCACATCTCTCTCTAGCCTCAAAACACCGTCTCAGGTACTTTCTTTCCAGGCCAAGGGCAACAGGCCCTAGCAAAATACTTATCTCTCTTCCTGATACAGTAGCCAGATGCACCTATAGAATTTAGTACTTTGAACCAACTGTATACTGAGTCATAAAGATATTTACTACTCACTGACCTATCATGTGTATCCTAGACTTAGTCATATGTATACTCCCTTAAGTTTATCTTGTCTGACAAGACTTTGATGGGGGCAGCCTGGGTATTTCCCAGTCAATCCTGACCATTGACTGACTGAGTGACATTTCAGGCCTAAAATCACACTCTTTTGTAGCTCCACCACCCAAGCCCCCTGGGCTATTTCCCAGTGAATTATGGGTAAAAAATATCTGTGTAGTAGATATTAAAAGTGCATGCTCATTTAAGAACTAACCACTCCTTAACCACTCTCTAATCCTGCCCTGAGTCACTTAATTAGCATATTTGGAACATATGTTACAGTAGTTGATCCTATATAAATTTTAACTGTACCCCTCTAAGGTTGCAGGTTCCCTAAGAATGCTTGCCTGGTATATAGTGCAACAACAAGTCTTTACCACCTTGACTTAAAGAATGCTTGAGTTCGTGAATTCATTCCAGACAGTTTTCTGGGAACTCTGGTTTTTGGGGTTCCTGGACACTCTGAACCTTACCAGATTCATTTGGCAGTCTGGTAAAGTTTATTAATCCTTCTTGGAAAAAAAATCTTTCAAATAATTTAGAGAAATACTAAATTTTAGTTAGAAATGAGTAAAAATGAAATGTGTTTTTCTTTTGTAAGTCTAAAAAGTCACTGAAATTTATCCAAAGATTTGGGGGTTTATGGACCCAAGGTTAAAATCCCATACTCTGAAGCATGTAGCTTATTGTTTCAAACATAATTTAGTTACATTAGACATCACAAAGGTGATGACTCTGTTGCCATGGTTAAAAGCATAAATATACTACATAATAGTACTCATCAGGACTGATTCTAAACAAATTTTAGAAATTTGTGAAGTTTTTCTTGACTCTGCCATTATCCCCATAATCTACTAGTTTATCTGAGTCAGGATGACTCAGCCTGAGAGCATAGGAATATTTCAGTACTGATTATGGATTAGGAATACCCATAGCTATCAGGAAAGGACTTATCTTCAGAATCACAAGTTGAGTAAAACAATGTCATATCCCTGACATCCCTTGAGTCCCTTGATCTTCTATTTATCTCACAATTTGAATTTTCCAAATTTAAAATGCATTTCCCACCTCAACTGCTTGAATTTTTGGCATACAAAATGCACTAACTTAGCCTAGCCTCTTTTGTTTTTTTTCTTTATCTCTACTTAGATCTTGATTTCAACCCTGCCTCTTAGCAAGAGGATACCCTCCTATCTTAACCCTCCAATATATCCTATTAACTTCCCATACATATTCTCAGGTTGAGATATAATATACCCTCCCATTTTCTAATCTCCCCAATTTGAATATTTTCTCTCTTTATTAGGAACCCCATACCCATTTCAGTACAGCCACTGACCTCCTGACCATGCTCAATTAAAAACTCTCTTTTATCTTTAATTCCCATTATTATACAAATGACTCATAACAATTTAAAGTGTTATCCCAGCCAAGGGAATTCAGTGATTGGAATCATAAGATAATGAAATGAATGTCTGACAGTGGGAGCATCTGAACTTTCATTTGAAGAAACATTCAACTGAATTATAAAGATCTATGCCCATTGAAAAGATGTTGAGAGCTCTTGAAGTAATGTGAATCTCCCATTTTTCTCTGGAAAATGTAATGTGAACTTCTCTCTAACATATGAAGGAATTAGACTCAATGGTCTCTAAGGTTCCAGTTTTCAATTTATGGTTCTGTGATAAAATAATATTCATTCTATCATTTGTTTTATTCTCATATAAATTATGTTGCCCTGTGTTGTCCTACATAATAAAAAGTTATGCAAGACTTCACATTTAAACAATTCACAATCTAATGGAGAGGTGAAGTATGTTTAACTAAATTCAATGGGAAAAAAAGGCATAGTTTAATTCACATAATTTAAAATACATAGTAAAGAATGAGACATATGTGCAAGACACTAGGCTAATCATTGAGAATATAAAAATGAAAAAAAAGTATGGTCTCTGCACTTAAGAATGTTTCAATTAAAAAAAATGATACACACATACATACATGGACACACACACACATACACCCCCAAAATAATGTGACAATGATAGATGTCACATGGCATGACTTTAGAGACTTTCCACAGGGAAATGTCAAGGGCATTTAAGCTGATTCTTGAAAGATGAGTATGATTTTGATAGGTGAAAATGGGCATAGTGAGAGAATTCTAAGTAGATGGCCAAGGCTCAAGGTAAGAAAGTACAATATGCATTTAGGGGATGATGGATAATTCAAACTGACGGTAAGAGAGGGTTCAGTATGTCTTGTAACTGGAGATAAATCTTCAAAGGTAATTTGTAGACAAGTAGCAAAAGACCTTAAATTTTGCCGATGGAGACTACTTTAAGTTTTTTTTTTCTTCTTTTTATAAAAGGAGCTTCTAGTCATAGCAGGCTTTTAGGAAGACTGAAGCAACAAGAATTACAGAGAGCTACTTTCAATGAGTTGATAGAAACCTACTCTCAGAATCAGGAAATGTGATTTCAAGGGTTATCTCAGAACCACACTTTCTACGTGTACCTAGGCAAGTAACATACCCTCTTGGTGCCCCCCAAAATTTTCTAAGACTACAAATTGTAAAACAAGCAACTATCTGCAATGATAGTGGATCATTTCAATTAGTTTACAGGGCAGAAGTAAAGATGAGTAAGATTTTGGAAGCAAGAAGAAAAAATAAGTACCTACTATTGTATTCCTGGTGTTGTTGAAGGAATAAGAGCCTAAACTAGGAAGCAACAATACCAACTGCCTATATTATTTCAAAAAAATAATATATGTCTTAACAGAAATTTGCATGGGGGAAGAAGAATGAAGGAAAAGAAAGAATCGAATATTAATTTGTGGTTTTGAGACTAATTGACCAAAATAATTATGGTGCCATTCATTCATTCAATATTTCAAGTGCCTAGTATGTGCCAGATAAATGCTGAAGGAAAAAGACAGTCCTTGCTCTTGAAGAGCTTATAATCCAATGGAGGAGACAACACATAACCAAATATATAAAAATCATGCTATAAGATAAATAGGAAATAATCACAAGAAGAAAGCACTGGAATTAAGAGGAATTAGATAAGCTTTCCTATAGAAGATAAAATTTAAGTCAGGATTTAAAGAAAGCTGGAAGGTCTAAGGTCAGAGAAGATGAAGGAGAGCATTCCAAGGCATGGAGGACAGTCAGAGAAAATGACAGCAGCAGAGAAATGGAATGTCTTGTTCATGGACCATTTATTAAAAGCTAATGTTGTCCTGACATTAGAAGAAAAAAAAAAGAGAACTGGGAGGCAGCTAGGTGGCACAATGAATAGAGCACTGGCTCTATAGTCAGGAGGACCTGAGTTCAAATCTGTCTTCAGACACTTAATACTTACTAGCCATGTGACCTTGGGCAAGTCACTTAACCCCAATCACCCTGCTTTCCACCCTTCAAATAAAGCCGAGGGAGAGAGAGAGAGAGAGAGAGAGAGAGAGAGAGAGAGAGAGAGAACAACTGAATTGGAATGGAAATGCAAGTACACAAAAGTAAAGGGCAATCTGGAAGCATAGAAGCAAAAATGTGATCATGTTAAAAAAAATTGATCTCCCTGGTGAGAGGATTCTGGGAAGATGTCAGACTACGTCAGAAAATTTCAAACTCTCAAGATTTTCCTCCATGAGAGAGACAAAATAGCACTTCTGGGTGAACACAGAGCTATGAAAACAAATGAGAGTAGGGTAGAACGGAGGTCCTCTTGGAATTACTGGAGAAAACCCAAAGAAAAATTCCAAGACTAGATTTCCTCCATATGAAGACTAAATACACCTAGGCTAGGGTCTCCTTTAACAGCAAGCAGCAAACTGCTTAACAATAAGCAGAAAGCCCTAGGGTTAGCTGGGTTGAGAGGCTGCCTTGGCTATAGGAGCTTCTACCACTGATACAGTAAGGGGAACTGGTCATCTGACCTGGGAAAGATCTACAGAACCCCTGCTGACAAGGAACACCAGACTCAGCTGTGCTATGGAGAGTGGCAGGGGTGAGAAAGAACCAGCTCATGCCAGGTGAGTGTAGAAACAGTGGGGCAGGGCACCACTGGCTGTGAGCACTTATAAGAGGCTGGAGGTATTGGTTATAGTTCAAGGTCAGAATGGGGATAGAAGAGGATAAGATGTCAGAGGTACCATTCCCCATACCCCAGGACTAGAGGGGATTATAAAAATTAAATTATTACCAAAAAAAAATGCACAGGCAAAGGAGAAAGAACCCAATCATAGAGAGATATTATGGGAACAAAGAAGACCAGGGTTTGACTTCACAGGAGGATATTAAAGCAGAGAAATTCTCTTCTACCACAAAGAGTAATGACAAATGGTCACCTTCCCAAAAAGAATTCACTGAAGAATTTATAAAAAAGACTTTAAAAATCAAATGAGAAAGTTGGAGGAAAAATTAAAAAGAAAAATAAGAATAATACAAGAAAAACAAAAAGACTATGATAAAAAAAAAAGTTAACCAATTAGAAAAGAAGATCCAAAATTTTAAGAAAATGACTCCTTGAAAATCACAATTGGGAAAGGGGAAGTATTTGAAGTTATGACAGATGAAGAAATTTTATATTTATACCTATATCTATACATACACATACACACATATACATACATACATATCTGTTAATATATGTGTATATATGTGTATGTATGTGTGTATATATATATATGTATGTGTATATATATGTATGTGTGTGTACACACACACACACACACACACACACACACACACACATAATATCTCGTAAAGTCAAGCACAAGCAGCTTTCCAGAAGAATGTTACTGTGAACAGCTTTTAAGGTTCTGACTACATAGTATAGTGAACACTCTATTCAATAACAAATCAGAGCAAAACATTTGCAGGAAATCAAGGTACAGCACTTACAATGTTACAGCTTATCACAGATAATCAAAATACTGCATTCACAACTTATCACAGAAAATTGCCACATCGTTTAAACCATAGTGGTCATACAGTTTTGAAAAAAGTGTAATAATTTAGTCAATCAATCACTTAGTAACTCAATCATTCAATTATCCTTAAGGAGGCTTGTCTCTTTAAGAATCACAATATACAATAGTCTAAGTTTTCCACTCATGATACCCACTAAGTTACAATATCAATCACTACTCAGCATTCTCTTAAGGGGTAGTGTAAAATACACAGGCCATCCATCCCTCAATCACAAATGAGTTACAATCTTCTCCGTCAGTACACAGTGTCCAAGTAAAGTCTTCTTTCAGCTTGACTTGGAGTAGTCTCTCAGATTTCCTGGATCCTCTTCAATGGTCCCAGTACCTAGATTCATCAAAATGTCACCTGGGTTCAAAGGCAGACAGCTGTGCTGTTTCTGTTCCACACTGAAGCTCACAATGTCCAGTCCACCCTAAATCTTTCACAGTCTCTGTTCCCAGAAAGTCAAGGTTCAACAAAGCCACAAACAGGTTTATTCAAAGTACCAGTATCACAGTCACGCTTCCTCAGTTTTTGGCAGCTCCCGGGAGAAATTGGTACCTCCTCAGCAGAAGGACCAGCTGGTTCCAAAATCAAAATCACTTCACCCAGTTTCCCAAAATCAAAAGCATTCTCTCCAGCCCAGGCCTTTCCTTTTCAGCTTCCTCAGCAGTAGCTGCTTCTGTCTCTACCAAGCTTAGCTCAAGGAGTTCTGACTCTCTCTCTGGAGCTTTTCCTTATATACAGTATTGCTCCTCCCTTTTCAGTCCCAGGAATTCAGCAACAGGAATTCTTACCTTTTGTCTCTTTAACAGAGGTTTGAATTAGGTGCTAAGTACCTCTAAGCTTTCCAATACAAAGGAATTTTTAAATTTCTTTTTTTTTCTTTTTTCTTTTTAAAAATTTTTTATTCATTTATTTATTTTCTTGTT
>CM053580.1:271440826-271465866 GCA_028627135.1 Pseudochirops cupreus | reverse complement strand
AGGGCAAGATGGATCTCCCTACCTCAGTGCCTGTATATCTTAATTCCCAGTTGCATGTAGTTAATAATAATAATAATATGTATAGATGTATATATATATATACACATATATATACAGATATACATATTTAACATTTGATTGTAGAACTTTAAATTCTAGATTCTTTCCCTTCCTCCCTCATCACCCACCCCCACTGAAAAGACAAGCAATTCAATACAGGCTGTACATGTGTAGTTATGCAGAATATCTCCACAATGGACATATTGCTAGAGAATGATTATATGTCCCTCCTTCCTATCCTGCCCCCCCCTTGTTCTATTCTCTACCTTGTCCTTGTCCCTTTACAGAAGTGTGTGCTTCCAGCAATTCTCTCTCCTCACCATCCCCTCCCCTCCATAATCCCACCTCTCATCCCCATCTCCCCTATACTCAATTTTGCTGCGTAGGTGAATCTTGGTTTTAATCCTAGCTCCCTTGATCTATGGACTATCATATTCAAGGCCCTTTGATCCCTTAATGTAGAAGCTGCTAGATTCTGGGTTATCCTAATCGTGTTTCCACAGTATTCAAATTGTTTCTTCTTGGCAGCTTGTAATATTTTCTCCTTGATCTGGGGACTCTGGAACCTGGCTATAACATTCCCTAGAAGTTTTCTTTTGCAGATCTTCTTCAAGAGGTGATTGGTGAATTCTTTCAAGTTCTATTGTGCCCTCTGGGTATAAAATCTCAGGCAATTTTCCTTGAGAATTTCTTGAAGGATGCTTTCTAAGTTCTTTTTTTTGATCATGGCTTTCAGGTAGAACAATAAATGTTAAATTGTCTCTCCTGGATCTATTTTCCAGGTCAGTGATTTTTTCAAGGAGATAGTTCACATTGCCTTCTATTTTTTTCATTTGTTTGGATCTGTTTAATAGTATGAAAGAGAATGTGAAATATTTCATAAGAAAAACAATGGATCTAAAGAACAGATCAAGAAAAGAAATCATACAACTAATTGGATTACATGAAAGTTCTTATAAAAAAAGAATTTTGATACAGTAATAAAAGAAATAAATAAAGAAAATTGTCCTGAGGTGGAGCCAAGATGGCTGAAAGGAAGCAGAAATTTTTTCTAAGCTCCTCCAAGAATTCTGTTGCTAAACTTTAAAAAGTGAATTTGAATGGATTTTAGAGTAACAGAACCAATTGGGAGATAGAGTGTGGCAGATTCCCAGTCCAGGAAAACACCCATATAGGTCTGGGCAGGGGGAATCATGGAGTGTGCAGGGGTTGCACCTGCTTGGATCTGAGAGCATACCACAGCAGAATGAGAAGGAGCCCCACCCAGCAGACTCACCTACCCCAAAAGCAATTTGCAGCCTTCTCACCACAGGACTGAGGATTGGTGGAGCTGTGTAAGAGAAAATGGAGGGCCTGCAGCAGGCACAGCAGCTTCTCCTGGGGCTACCAGCCTGCAGTCTGGATGTTTAAAAATCACAAACCTGAGCTTCCAGGACTCAAGATGGTGGAATAAAACCTAGTTGCTCAAATTCCCTCTTCTTGTCCCAGAAAACCAAGAGATAAATGTCCCACCCAGAGTAAAATCCTGAATTAGTGGAAACAGCCTCAGGTTTGGGAGTCACTGAGTAAGGGGGAAGTGAGGAAATATGAAGTCTAAGCCCAGGGGGATGGAGCCAACAAGCATTAACAACACAAACCCAGATATGCCTTAGCACAACCAGGGGAATCTGCAGACACCAGCCCTGCTGGCTTCCAGCTGCTGAGCCTTTCTGAGCTGTAGCCCAGAGACACAGAGGTGGAAACCTGAAGTGGCCAGATCACCTCCTCAACAGGTTATTCTGTGAGCATAAGGGTAACTCAGGGGAAACACTGAGAGTCCTGGCCTTGGCCTCAGTCTAGACACTCAGAGGCTACAGCTCACAAAGTGAACAACCAAACTTCTAGCTCCCAGCCTGAGAAGTGCAGTGTATGTCTGCACCCCAGAAGCAGATATCCACTCTAAAGTTTCAGGACACAGGCAACCATAATGGGGAAGAAGGAATCTGTGAGATCTAGAACCATACAATCCTTCTGTAGTGAGCAAGAACAACCAAATTCAGAGGACAACATGGACTCTGTATCCACACTGGAGACCACAGAAGGAAAGATGAACTGGTCTCAAGCCCAAAAAGCATTCTTGTAGCAGCTCAAGAAAGATTTAAAAACCAAATTAGAGAGGTAGAAGACAAATTTAAATCTACAGTGACCAAATGGGGGGAAAAATCTCACTGAAGAAAACAAATCAGTAAAAAATAAAATTGGAGAACTTGGACAGGAGGTTCAAAATGACTGGAGAAAATACCTCCCTAAAAATGAAAACTGAACGTGGAAAAACAGCTTCAAAAACTAATAGAGGAACGTAATTCACTAAAAATTAGAATCAGTCAAATTGAAGCTAAGGACTCAATGATGCGCCAAGAATCAGTCAAAAAAAAAAAAACATAAAGATTGAAAAATTAGAAGAAAGAGTAAACTATCTCACTGGAAAAAAACTGACCTGGAGAACAGATCCAGGAGAGATAACCTAAAAATTAATGGTCTACCAGAAAGCCATGATGAAAAAAGAAGCCTGGACAACATCCTCCAAAGAGATTATCAGAGAAAACTGTCCTGAAGTCCTACAATAAGAGGAGAAAATAGTTATCAAAAGAATTCATTGGACTCTTCCTGAAAGAGATCCCAAATTGAAAACTCCAAGAAATATAGAAGCCAAATTCCAGAGCTACAAGGTCAAGGAGAAAATACTGCAAGCAGCCAAAAAGACACGATTAAAATATTGTGGAACTACAGTCAGGATTACACAGGATTTAGCAGCTTCTACATTAAAAGATGAGAGAGATTAGAATTTAATATTTAAAAAGGCAAAAGAGCTAGGACTGTAACCAAGGATCAACTACCTGGCAAAACTGAGCATAATCTTTCGGGCAAGGAGGTGGTCATTTAATGAAACAAAGGAATTCCAGACTTTCCTGATGAAAAAGCCAGAGGTCAATGGAAAATTCAATCTCCATTTACAAGACTTGACCCAAGAAAGACATAGAAGAGTAAACAAGTAACACACACACACACACACACACACACACATGCACACACACGCACACGCATTTGCATAACTTGGGACTCAATAAGAGCAAATTGTTTACTTTCCTAAATGAGAAGCTGATACCCGTCAGTATTGAAATTTGTATAATTATTGTGACACTTAAAAGGGATGTACATAGATAGAGGGTGTGGGAATAAAGGAACTAATCAAAAGATTTAAAAAAACTCTATTAAAGGGAACAAAGGGATTGTAATGGGAGAAAATGAAAGGATGAAGTAGAAAATGGTAAATTATGTCACTCAAAGAAACATAAAAACATACTAAAGTAGAGGGGAAGGAAGGAAGGAAACGAGCATCATATGAATGTTATTCTCATTGGTTCTGATTCAAAGAGGGATCAATATAATCAGTTAAATTTAGGATCCTAACATGAAAAAACACAAAATCTCATTATAAGAGAGGGAAGGGAGGGAGAGAGAGGAGCACTCTCATTGGTTTGGGTTCAAGGAGGGAACAACATACTCTTTTAAGTATAAAAATCCATTGTGCCCTACAAGCAGTAGGAAGAGTAAGGGGAGGGGATTAAAAAAGGAGAGGGTGGATAGAAGGGAGGGAAAGAGTATCAAGTGGAAAGGGTAGGTAAAGAGTGGGGGAGGGAATACTGAGGGAGGTGGTGTTCAAAAGGAAAACTCTAAAGGAGGGGAAGGGAAAAGGAAGATCCAAAAATATAAACAGGAGAGGGAATAGGATGGAGGGAAAGTCACAAATAATAATCATAACTGTGAACGTGAATGGGATGAACTCTCCCATAAAACAGAGGCAGATAGCAGAATGGATTAAAAACCACAATCCTACAATATCCTGTTTACAAGAAACACATTAGAAACAAGGGGATGTGCACAGGGTAAAGGCAAAAGGATGGAGAAGAATATATTATGTTTCAGCTAAAGTAAAAAAAAAAAAAAAGCAGGGGTAGCAATCCTTATCTCAGATAGAGCAAAAGTAAAAATAAATCTAATTAAAAAAGATAAAGAAGGAATGTAATGGAATACTATCGTGCTATAAGAAATGAAGAGCAGATGGACTTCATATTTACCTGGAGAGGCTTATACAAACTAATGCTAAGTGAGAAGAGCAGAACCAGGAGAAATTTGTACACAATGACAAACACAATGTATGTGTGATGACCAGCTTTGATAGACTGGACTCTTTTCAGCAATGCAAGGTTATAAGACAACTCCAAAAGACTCATGATGGAAATAGATGTCTACATTCTATATTAAATATGTAGGTTTTCTTGAAATGATAAGTTATTGCTATATATTTTGAATCCTCTCATGTTTTGCTGTGCATATGACATGTTTTTTTCTTTTCTTATTTCATATTTGTTTATAATATTTCTTTTTCTTTTCTTATTATGTCTTTGAGTTTTAGTATTTGTCCAAAATAAAAAACAAATTACGAAAAGAAATGATCTCCCAACAAGCAAAATATATTAATCTCAAACACAGGAAGCATATTGACGACTGTGTAATGGCAAGCAAAATGGTACTTTGCTCCTTGTTTCAGTTACTGTAATGGCAAGCAAAGTAGCACTTAGCTTCTTGTTTCAGTTATTCAAGTATCTTTGAGCTTTGACTGTGATTATATCAAGTCTCTGTTGGAGACAGTATGCATTGTGTTGCCCTTAATAGACCTAAGGGGAGTTTGGAGACCTTGCCTGCCCTTAATAGGCTTAATATAATCACAGGGAGCCCAAGGTGGGAGGAACTTGTCTAAAGAGAGTAACAGGAAGGCCACAACAGGAATGGTAGAACAGGAAGGAGAAGGGCAAATAAAAGCTCAAGCACAAGCTGGGACCAAGCAGAACTGAGAGGGAGAATGCTTATGATGTCAGTACTCTGTCCGTTCTGTCTGTGTTGATGTTACTTTGTCAGACAGAAGCATTCTGTCCTTTGATTTATATACTTTGTCAGACAGAAACACTTTGTCTATTGACTTGTGTTTGTGTTACTTTGTCAGAAAGAAGCACTCTGTCAACTTGTATTGATTTCATAGACAAAAGGTGAATTGAGATGATAGTGCCAGCAATGTGTGTGAATATTTTTGTAACTCTGTTAAGCTTAATGTGTGTAAATATGGTTGTGGCTCTGTTAAGCTTTGTTTTTCCAGAAACAGAAACTGTGAAGGGCTTAGAGTGGATCAGTCACTGGGAGCTTTAATATGGAACAGGAGCAGAGAGCTGCTTATCTGTAAATCCAGGTAACAGTGGGGTGAATCCAGGCAAAAGCTGGTAGCATGGAAGAGGAGTCACAAACTCTGGAAGTCAGCCTCCATTCAAGATGAAAGGACCTTTACTTGAGTACTTAGTCCTGACTGACAAGATTACTGTGACCCAGGGTAGAAGACCTATGTGCTTTCCACTATCCCTTAAGGATGACTGGCTTAAGGATGATTACCCCTTAATTACTTCCTTGATGGAGATAAGGATGACTGGAAGCCAGCCATCAGTCAAGATGAAAGAAGACTTTATATGGATACTTTATGTTGACTGTGGAGATTGTGACTCACTGAATGATATGTTTTGTTTAAGATTATGTGATCATCTTAGTAATAAGATGTTATATTGTTGTAAATGTTTTGCTTTAGTTTATTGCTGAATAGAGAGTTCACTATACTATGCAATCAGAACCTTGAAGTTATTCACAGAAGTAGTCCTCAGGAGAGCTGCTTGTGCTTGGCTTTACAAACTGTCACCAAGAAAAACAAAATCAAAAAGTCTGTCTGCCATATTACATAGAATAATAATAATAATAATGTAAATGTCCAGAACTTCTGAGCATAGAAAACAAAGTAAAGAGGGTCAACAGAAAGAATCCAGAAATCACCTCAGGGTGGGGTGAAAAGCAATACTGTAATCTCAAAGGCACAATGATTAAATTTGATAATTGCAATGACAAAAATAATAACAATAATTCTACAAATGACTGAAAATCCTTTAGATATTTGGAAAGATAATTCAAATAGTACAAGATTATTACATCAGAAATTGCAGAAGGAAAGCAAATTTGTTCAGTTTAAGATGGAACCCAAAGTGAAACACCTGGCAAGCCCTATCCTAACCTTTTTTTGGGAAAAAAAATAATATTCAATGAAAAGAGGAATTTGAAAAATTCCAGAAAGGAAAGCAAATATGAGAAGATTGTTTTCTTTTCAAAAATTTTTGATGACAGTAAAATAAGGAAGGTTGACAAACACAACAAAATTTATCTTGAAGAATAAAAGGTAAAAAATATCAAGGAAATTAAAGAAAAAAAGTAGGTGAAAAAGAGCCAAGCTTTATGAGACCTTAACTTATACTAAAAAAGCAGTAATCACCAAAACAATTCGGGACAGCTTAAGACATAGATACTATTTCCCCATATTTAATCCAACATTTGTAATTTTCCTTTTCTGTCTTTATCACCAAAGAAATATTCATAGCACCAATGGTGACTGTGAATATCCTATCATAATTCTGAATCATAAAATATAACAGACTTTCCATATAGAAGAAAGGAGCAAAAAGAAAAATTTATTCAGACACCAGAAAGCCAAATTCCAACACCAGAAAACTGAATTCATCATAGAAACAAAGAAATCTATACACAACAACACTGCAGAAAGCCACACCATCCCAAAGCCTTCTTACAAACAAACACCCACAAGCTTAGCTATCTTCTTGTCTGTGTCCTCTCTCCTCCCTCCATTCTAACTGCTATGACTTCCAGCTTCCTCTGGGCTCTGCTTCATCCTTCCTGTTCCATCCATTCAGCAAACTTCTCCCACCATAGGCTCCATGTGATTACATTTGGCCTATTAAGGGGCAGGGAACATCTTCAAATTACCATTACCATAACATTTGGCCCCCAAATCTTTTGTGTCCCTTACATAGGTCAATTGGAATTTAGAGGTACCTGGTGTCAACAGAACTTTACAACAATATAACAAGTACAAAATGAAATAAGCACATGAAATGATATCTTTTGTTGGGGCTTAAACACAAGCACTCTGTCATTTCCCCCTTAAATGAATGAGGCTCAAAATCTTAGGGTAAAGACTGAAGGTCTTTTCTTCATGGCTACTTCCTGATGAAATTGGATGTAGAGCTGTCCCTGCCCCAAGAGGTCCCATTTGAGAGTTTATTTAGCTGACATCCTGAGCTTGTTCAATACCAGATCCGGAAGTGACACATCACAGTTGTAGACAGGGGGTGACATTCAGCTCAAATGATTAGGCATCTGCAGGTGAAGGGTACTAAGCCTGTAGGAAATAAATCTAGCAAACAAGTTTAACAGAAAAAAAATCCAAAAAGTAACAAGGAGACAATAACCAGAAGCAGAGTATATATAGATTAAGGTGTGCTTCTGGGGTCCATGAACCCAGTATGATAGCCTTACTTATTCTTATTTACTATTTTTTCTAATTTACAGCTTTGGGGTCATCATTCTCCCTAGAGATATACTTTCTTTAATCTGAGCTGGGGCCTGGCTCTCAACAGAACAGTAAACAGTTCTTTTCTTGTCAATCTATTCTTATTTTGAATCTATCAGTGATTTACTCTTTTCTCTAGAGGAAATTTATCTTTTTTTCTCATTCCCCCAAGTCAGTTAACTGTGAAATCTTATCCATCACCCCCAAAAGAGAGTGCCCTATCTCCCCAATTAGTAAAGTCAGAATTAGGTGCTTATAAGTTGGGGGAGCCATCTTCACTATGATATTTCTATGAGAAACTGGTAAGGGATGGGGGTATCATGATAAGCCTTGGTGTCTCCCATCATGATAAGAGTTTTCATTATCTCTTCCTTGAACTTTCTCATACAGTCCCTGAGTACCAGGGTCTATTTCCACTAGGCCGCATAGTCAGTGGGATACATTTTATTGCATGCCTCAGCAGCTAAAGCTAACATTTTAGTTCCATTGCTACCTGCTTGCATATGATGTTCCCTAAATCTTGCCATACAAAAGGATTCTAATGCCTATAAATTTCAAGCAATCTACATTAACTACTGATACTCCTCTGACCCCTGCATCACCGATTCTCACCATCCAATGCACTAATGATTCTCCCATCTTTTGGATGAATAGACTTAATATAGACTTGACCTCTTCCTGAGTGACATCTGCATTTATCTCCCTGAAGGATGTGATTCTCCCCGGTTCTCCTGCTTTCTTCTCAGCATGGGGTGAAAGTCTGCCCTTGTAAAAGCCTTCTCATCTAGCTTTGTTTCATTCTCCTCTCACACATTCTCCTGGCAGTTGTCAGGGCAACTAGGCTCAGCCTGTACCAGAGCTGCATGCACATTCCTTTTGCTGGTTTTTTGCTTCTTTCTAGCTAAGTGAAGAGAAAACTTCTCATGCAGACCAGCCAAATCCTATAGTGCCAATGCAATATTCATAGCTCCCATGATCACAATAAATATACTGGTATAGTACTCAGTCTCAAAATAGAACAGACTCTCCATATAGAAGACAGAAGAAAGACATTTATTCAGATACAATAAAACCAAATCCCAAAACCAGTAAGCTGATTCCATCATTGTAGCAAGGAAATTAATAAACAACAATAGCGCAGAGAGTCACAGTATCCTTTAGCCTTCCCACAAACCAACATTTACTCACAAGCCTAACTGTCTGCTTGCCTGCTGTCCTCTCTCTTCCCACAGTCCAGTTTTTCTGACTCCAAGCTTCCTGTGGGCTCTGTTCCACCCTTCAGCAAACCCTTCCTATCACAGGCTCCATGTGATTACATTCAGTCTATTGGGGGGTAGAGTTTATTTTCAAAGCAAGAGAGATATTCATATTTCCTTAGGCTTATTAAGGGACAGGGGAGATTTTCAAATTCCCATTACTATTACAACTCCTGAATGGAGTTTTCTCTTCTGAAGGAAAACTCACATGCTGTAAAACCCAAAATTTCTCAAGCAAGTCAGCTAACTTCTTTTCCATCTGAGCTGTATCCTGCAGCAATTTGTCTCTGCTTTTACATATCATACCATAATCTGTTACTAAAACCCAGCCTCTTCTACACACTCTGGCCAGTTCTTATCCTGGTTTTATTAGTATTCCTTGAAAACATCTTTCTAAATCTCTAAGTTCTCCCTTCTGTAGCCTTGGTTCCCGGTTTTCAAAGGATGTGGTGCTGTAAGCCCATTCCATTGCTAGGGAGGAATAAGGTAAATCCTCCCATCATGGGATATCCATTTCTTCCTCTAAAGTCCTTG
Organism: Pseudochirops cupreus; assembly: GCA_028627135.1. NCBI lineage: Eukaryota > Metazoa > Chordata > Mammalia > Diprotodontia > Pseudocheiridae > Pseudochirops > Pseudochirops cupreus. Next base: position 271,456,521 of record CM053580.1, on the reverse strand, counting down.
TGCCTCTAAATAGAGATCTGATACCTTGCAATCCTGTTTGTGATGGCTGATGCATCACCAAGGCAATATTCACAGCATCAATGGCAACTATGAATATGACAGCATAATTTTGAATCACAAAATATAACACACTGTCCATAAAGAAGACTGAAGCAAAACATTTATTCACACATTAGACAGCCAGATCCCAACAAAAATTCAACATAGCAACAAAGAAATGTATACAGAATAAAACTGTAGAAAGCCACACCATCCCAAAACCTTCACACAAACACTCACAAGCCTAACTGTTTCCTTGCCTGCATCCTCTCTCCTCCCTCCATTCTAACTGCTCCAACTCCCAGCTTCCTCTGGGCTCTCCTACACACTTCCTGTCCTCCCATTCAGCAAACTCCTCCCACCATAGGCTCCATATGATTACATTAGGCTTATTATGGGGCAGCAAAGATCTTCAAATTTCCATTACCATTACACTGCCATATTACCCAATTGGATAGGTATAAGGTAGTACTTCAGAGTTGTTTTAATTTGCATTTCTTTAATTTAGAGTACTTCATATGAATATAGATAGCTTTAATTTCTCCTTTTGATATCCTTTGATATCCTATTGATATCCTTTGACCATATATCAATTGTGGAATGACTTGTAGAAAATTTAATTTTCAAATACAAGACTCAAGAGAAACATACAATTATAAACAGGAAGAAGAAATCATAAGGGATTTTATAATTTCAAAATGTTTACATTCCTAAATGAGAAAATGACACATGTCACTCCTATTAACCTAATGAGTATGAGGACATTTAGAAGGAGTATACATAGAAAGAAGACAGGAGTAAGTTGAATATGATAGAATGATATAAAAAAAAATAAGGGGTGAGAACAAGGAATATTCTGAGAGAAGAGGGAGGAAAAATTAGGACATGGTAAATTATCTCACATGGAAAAGGTACAAAAAAGTTTTTACAATGAATGCAAAGATGGAGGAGTGGCAGGCAAGCTTTACTCTTATAAGAATTCATTGAAAGATGGAATAATATACACATGCAGTTGTTCTGTGGCAATGATGAGGGACACTGATATAAGCCATTGTTGTAAAGAAGAAAAAAAATAGCTATTAGAGAGTAGGAGATGAAAGAGAATTTGAGTTGAAGGTCAGGATACTTGGGGACCTGACTGCATGCTTACATCATACCAATGGGTACATCATTGTAATGGTAATGGGTATTTGAAGATCTTCCTTTCCCCTTGTAATGGCAAGCAAATTCTTAGCACCTTGTTTCAAGTTGAGCCTTGCCCTAATTATATCAAGCATTTGTTAAAGAACAGAACTTGTGAGTCCCACAGTGGGATGAACTTGCTGATGTAACAGGAAGGGGCAGAACAGGGAGGAGCTAATGCCAGATATAAGGAAAAGCCCAGGCTAGATAGCCAGAACTTCTGAGGACTGCTAGGAGCTGGAGAACTTCTTCTGGGAGCCAGCCACAGCTGCTGGGAATGAAAACTGCAGGGAACCAGAACTGCTGGGAGTGAGCAGCATGGAGGTTGAGGAGCTACCATTAGTGAGGAGAGAAGGATCCTTGCCTGAGTGAGTGAGTGAGAGAGGAAGATCCTTGCTTGAGGGAGCCTGTTTTGTTTTGAAGGTTTGGGAATGTGGGTGTTCACTGACTGATTGTGTGTACCAACTTCATAGTTACTGTAATTAATTTAACTTTCTGGTTTGGGGACTTGGTTTCCTGGTATTTAAATAAATCTTTTGGTTCTGTTCTCCATGTGGAGAGCCTGTTACATTTTGCGATTAACAACTACACCAGCATATTGATAGCTGCTGTGGGCACTGTGAATATTGCATTGCTAGTACAATCATGCATAAGGAAAAGGAACCACCAGAAGGTATTCCACATGTGGATTGTGCACTTAGATAAGTTTGTTATGAAATTGTGCTACCAAGTTGCTTACAAATTCATTTTCTTTATCCTTATTTCAATCTATTTTACCCTCTGGTTCTAGGATATCAGGACAATTTTCCTTGATAATTTCTTGAAGTATGATATCTAAGTTCTTTTTTTGATTATGGCTTTTATATAGTCTAATGATTTTTAAATTATCTCCCTTGGATCTACTTTCCAGGTCAGTTGTTTTCCCAATGAGACATTTCACATTTTCTTCTATTTTTTTTATTCTATACTGTTGAAATCCTTTGACCACTTGTCGACTGGAGCATTATTTGTATTCTAATAAATCAGTTTTTTTTAAATCTCCAGAGCTTAGTAAAGCATCAGCAATATAGTAAAAACTAATAAATGTTTATTGATTTTCATTGTATTATATTATATAGTATTGTATTGTATTAAAAACTAGATATAGACCACAAGGTCACATCAATACCAAGAAAAGCTTCAAAGAGGATTGCACTTTAGACATAAAGTATAATATCATTAAGATATTAGCTTAACACAGTTTCTGACACATATTAGGAGATTAATAAATATCTATTGAATGAATGAATGAAATTAAAGAAGTGTGGAAGGTGTGTCTTGTCAAATCTTTGAATAAAGTTTTATGAGCAACAGTGATATAAAAAGTATCACAGAAAGCAAAAGAGACAATTCATATTAAATATTTTTAAAAGATGCACATATGAAACCAGTGAAACTAAAATTAGAAGATAAGTTGGTAAATGTTGGGGAAATATTGGTGTATCTTTCTCTGATAAATGTCTCAATTTTATGTGGGGGAATCATTCAAATTTACAAAAATAAGAAATATTCCCTAATTTATAAATTATAAAAATATATTATTAATATATATTTTATTATATAATATATCATATATATCATATATATTATATATATAATATATATATAATATAAATAAATTATAAAAAAATAAGGGATATCAATAACAATTTTCAGTGGAAGAAACCTAAGTTCTTAATAACCACCTAAAAATTAGAAGAAATACTCAAGATATACAAATTGACATAACTCATATTACACCTCATTTCTATCAGATTGGCAAAGTTGACAAAAAAAGGAAGCTGGTGACTTCTGGGGGGAGGGGGCTTTAATCAAACATTTAATTCACTCCTGATGGAACTATAAAATGGTCCAGCCATTTTAAAAAATAGTTTGAATTTATGTCCTGAAAGTGTTTAAACTGTTTATACCTTTGGACTCATTAATAAGTCATATCCCAAAGAGGTCAAAGAAAAAGAACACAAAGGAACTCATATGCACAAAATAAATTTATAGTTACTCTTCTTTGTGTCTTTAAGGAACTTGAAATTGAGGTGGTTTCCATCAATTCAAGAATGACTTGAAAATGTTATTGTATATAAATGTGACAGAGTAGTATTGAGGTATAAAAAAAATGAAGGGGATTATTTCAGAGAAACTGGTGAAGACTTATGGGAACTAAATGAATTGAACAGATACAGGGGAATAATTTGTAGAAGAAATAGGGAAAAGTGATCCAAGAGAATGGAGATTCATTAAAATAACTTCCTGACTGTATAAGCTCGGACAAGCCAGTTATCTTCTTAGTGATATGGACTGCTTTCTAGGACTATAAGATGCAGGGATGATGATAAGTTGCATTGATAAAGGAAGGTTTCCCCATCAAGGAGCACTCTATACCAATAAAATCAAAAATCTAGCGACATAGTGAGTAGAGGCACCTCAGTGGAGGAATGGATAAAGGACAAGGTCAAGCACTGAGAATACTTGAGTCTAAATCCATCCTCAGAAAATTAATAACTGCAACCCCAGGCACATCATTTAACCTTTATCTGACTCAATTTACTTGACTATAAAATGGATATAATAATAGGATCTACTTTCAAGGTTTATTATGAGAATTAAAGGGGAAATTATTTATAAATCCCTTAACATAGTGTCTGGTACATAGTAGGTCCTTAATAAATGTTTCTTTCTTACTTTCCTTTTATTCATAAAAATATAAAATGCAAAGTAAGTAGAGAGAGAAGAAGAGATGGAGCCATCAGAAATAATATTAACAGAAATAGGAATCTCAGGAGGAGCTGATGTTCCAGAATACTATTATTTTAATTTTAGATACGTTGGGATGCCTACAAGGCACTCAACTAGATATAGTTCACATGGAACAGAATGTTCAGGTGAAATAGTTGGCATTGGAGAAGAGGACATTTTGAAGTGTTAGGGAAAATGACATGGGAGGAGGAAAGAATATTAAGTTTCTGTGGAGAGCTATCTGATGAAAGGTAAAGACGTGAAATAGAATTCACAAAGCACAAACAAAATTACACTACTAGGTCTATATCCCAAAAACATACAAAAAAGGGGGGGAAAAGACCTATTTGTACAAAATATTTAAAACAGCTCTTATTTGTGGTGGTTAAGAATTGGGAATCAAGGGGATGTCCATTAATTGGGGAACAGCTAAATAAGCTGTGGTTTATGACTATAGTGGAATATTTTTTGTGTGTTATGAGAAATACCAAGCAGGATGACTTCAGAAAAATCTAGAAAGTCTTCCAAGGACTGATGCATATTGAAGCGAACAGAACCAGGAGAAAGTTGTACAGTAAAAGCAATGTTGTTTGATGAAGAATTATGAATGACTTAACTATTCTCTGCAATACAATGATCCAAGACAATCCCAAAGGACTAATGATGAAGCATACTATCCACCTCCAGAGAATGAACTAATAGCTGACTGAATGCCAACTGAAGCATGCTATTTTTCTTTCATTTTTAAAATTTGAGTCTTACTGTCCAAAATGACTAAAATTGAAATGTTTTACATTATTGCAAATGTATAACCTATATCTGATTGTTTACTCTCTCAGAGAGTGGGGAGGGCAGAGAGAGAAAGAATTAGGAAATGTTAAAAACTGGAAAAAAAGTTTAAATGTACTGCCTGTCAAAATTTAAAAAATAAAAGGTTTGCAGCAAATCTTGTGGACAACTAGGTAAAGGATAAAGAAATTAATAATAAGATATCATAGTAAGAACAACAGTTGAAATGACATTGAAGAAAATTAATTTGAAAGCAATTTGGTAGCACAATTCAGTGCCAAACTTATTATCTAAGTGCATGAGCCACATGTGGGATACCTTCTGTTGGTTCCGTATCTCACATTTAGTTAGGTTTCCAAGTATCCTGACCTTCAAATCAAATTCTCTTTCACCTCGCACTCCTTAACAATAATTTTTTTGGTAGAGCAATAACTCATATCAGTGTCCCCTATCATTACCACAGAAGCCTTAAAAGTAAAGGTCCCAACTGCTTGAAACTTTCCCCATCCTAAAACTAGCAAATGTTATCTGGCAGTCATTTCCCCTTGGACCAAAAATCATATTCTGAAGGTCTTAATGTTTTGTCTCTGAAACTCCTACTCTGTGGTCCTGCTGTTCCTATTCATTAGTGTCTAATATGGTCCACTTTATTAGGCCAAGTACACTCCAACCATGCTTCAATTCATTTCCCAGTCATTTCACTACAAACTCTATTGCCATTGAGCATATATCAATCACACTAAAACTCCTCCCCAGTTTCTAGGTCTATAAACACTATCATATCAATACCATCATTTTTATTAGAAAGGTTATATTGATCTATTCAACTAGTGCTCCATTTACTCTCTCTATAGTTTTCTTAATGAAAATTCCCCTCTACACTCCGTTATGTGTTTTCTCCCTCTAATTAGAGTAGCTCTCTTTTGTAGTTATATGCCTCATCCCTAGCATAGCTCTTAACACATGGTAAGTGCTTATTTTTTATTCTTTCATTCATTCCTTTATTTAATTATTTTCACCAGTCCTTTTGATTAAAGGACATCAATTACAAAGGTAAAAACACCTTTCCCTTGTTTTTCTCTTAATATCCTTGTCCTCATTGGACTAAACTCTGATCTATTTCAATACATTTTCTCTTCTTTTTTCTATTATTATACCTTATAGAAAACATACTCCATCATTAATATATTTCACTTCATCTTAGATCATTTATGTTCATATTCTTGATCTCATGGAAATAGATATTTCTCCAAAAGATGCAGTATCCATAGTGATCCTGTTAAATGATGGTTATTTCTTCTCTCCTGCCCTCCAGCACACAATACCAAAAGTGGAAACTCCTTAATTCCCATTGCTACTTTCACATATTTCTTCAGCCAGAAACACTCAATAGCTTCTACTTTGAACTTACTCTAATGATTTATATCACTCGGTCTTTGTCCTTGCATCTATAACTTGCCTCAAAATAACTTTTTTTCTCTTTTTATAAAAAGTTGCATAATTAATTTAGGAAATTTCTCTCTATCCAACACCTGTCCTCACATTTGGGGTTTTTGGTATACATTCAGATATCCCCTAAATCTGTCTAACCTCTAAGTTTAGCAACCTTCTCAGACCTCAATACTTGTATCTTTATCTTAGCTATCCACAGGTATAGTCATTATTCTGCTCTATAACAACTTTATGACCTTCATGATTTTGAACTCTGAAATTTCCCCTTATAATCATGTTTTCTTTCCTTTTAATCTCTCCCTATGAGTTGTTGATTCTACTCTAAAATATTCTTCATCCTCACTGAAATCACTAATCTCTATATTTTTCCCTCTTCTTCCAGTCTTTCACCTTGAGGTCATTCCACGGCCATTACCTCTTCTCACCTCTTTTTTATTTAACATCACTCAGACATCTTTCCTCTCTTCTCCTTCACCTCTGTCTGTAGTGAAAAAGTGGATCTTCTTTTTGTCAAGGAAAACCTCTCTCTAGGTATTCTTGATCACATCTCAATGTACTGTCTCCAGGGTATTCCATTCTCTTTTATTCTTACTTTCTTACATATCTTCAATTGGTTCCTTCCCTGCTACCTACAAGTATTTCTGTGTCTCTTCATTCTTTAAAAAAAAAAAGACAACAATAATAGTCTTTACTTGATCTTATTTTCCTGGTGAAGTATTTTTCTGATACATCTCATGCCCTTCTCAGCTAAAACCTTGAGAAAGCAATCTACAATCAGTGCCCCAAATTCCTCTCCTGACTTGATTCTAAACCCTTTATAATTTCCTTTCCAACATCATTATTGAACTGAAACAACTTTCTCTAAAGTGAATATTTATCTTTTAAATGTCAAATTTAAAGGTCTTTTCTCAATCCTCATCCTTCTTGAATTCTCTCAAGCCTTTGACACTGTTGATCTCAGTGTTTCCTTGATACAACGTTGTCTCCTAGTTCACCACCTATCTGTCTGACTGTCCCTTCTCAATTTCCTTTGCTGGTTCTTCCTCTAGGCCATGCCCACTAGCCATAAATGTCCTCCCAATCTCTTTCTGTGTTACATTCTCTTTTATTCTATACTAGCTTCTTGTTGAGCTAGTATTTCACCTCACAAGAGTTCATTTTTCATTTCTGAGGAGATCATGCATAGATTTATAAATCTGTTTCTAAACTCTGTCCTAAGCTCCAATCTCACAATACCAATTGATTTTTGGATATTTCAAAGTGTATATACTATAAAATTTAAATTGATGATATCCAAAATAGAACTTACTAACTTTCCTTCCAAACTCACTTTAAAGCTGCCCCATTGTTGTTAAATTCATCTGAATCTTTCCGGGTATTTAGTCTCACAATCTCATTGTCATCCTTGACTCCTCATACTTACCCCACTGCAATAGTAATGAAATTTGAAGATCCTTTTGTATTACTAAGCGAAGAGGTACTTAGCACCTAATTTCAAATTAAGCCTCTATTAAAGAAACAGAAGATATGAACACCTATTGCTGACATAACAGGTAGGGGCTGAACAGGAAACCCTTGTTGCTGATGTGACAGGAAAGGACTGAATAGGGAGGAGCAATACTGTATGTAAGGAAAAGCCCCAGCTAGTAATGGCAAAATTTTTTTGGAGCAAGCCATGTGGAGGATGGACAAAGTTATTTTGATTTTTTTGAATAGCGCTTATGCTGCTGAAGATTTCTGAGGGCCAGCTGGAGCTGCTGAGAAGCTGCTGAGTAGCTGCTCAGGATTTCCAAGGACCAGCTGGATCTGCTGAAGACTGAGTAAGCATGACTGTGGTGCCACTATTTTGTCTGTTTGTGGCTTTGTTAAGCCTTTTGACTTCATTGAAACAGAGACTGTGAAGGATTTAAGGTGGACTGGACACTGTGAGCTTCAGCATGGAATAGGAACTGCACGGATATCTGAACAAGGAACTGGGAGCTGTTTGCCTTTGAATGCAGGTGACAGTTTTGTGAATCCCAATTGGAGCTGGGACCATGGAAGGGGATCCAGGGAATCTGAGAGCCTACCCTGAGTCAAGCTGAAAGAAGATTTAACTTGGATACTGTGTACTGACTGAGAAGATTGTGATTTACTTGTGACAAAGGAGTGAATGGCCTGTGTATTTTATGATTACTGAATAGTGAATGATGACTGAATAGTGACTGATTTGTAACTTAGTATGCCCCACAAGTGGAGAACTTTGACTATTGTATTTCATGACCCTTAAGGAGACAAACCTCCTTAAGAAAGATTCAATGATTGAGTTGGTTGAATGATTGAGTTACTAAGTGATTGATTGATGAAATGATTGTACTTTGTTCAAAAGTATGTGACCACTGTGGTGAAGACTATGTGGCCATTTTAATGATAATTTCTTGTGAATGCTGTATTTTGATTTTCTGTGATAAGTTGTAACATTGTGAATGCTGTACCTGGATTTGCTGTGAATGTTTTGTTCTGATTTGTTATTGAATAAATAGAGTGTTCATTATACTATATAATCAGAACCTTGAAAACTATTCATAGCAGCAATCCTCTGGAAAGCTGCTTGTGTATGGATTTACACCAATATATCCAATCTATTATCATGTCTTGTCATTTCTGCCTTCAAAACAACTTATGTGTCCCCTTCTCTCCACTCACACAACCCTCCATTTTCATGAGGTTCTCTACACATCATATCTGATCACAATAAATTTCTGTTTGTTTCCTTTTCTTCTATTCCTCTAAGCTCCAATTCAATATACATTCAACATCCAAATAGACTTTCCTAATGTATGGGAATTGCTATGCTAACTCCCTACTCAGTAAAGTTCAATGTCTCTCAATTACCTCTGAGATCAAAAATAAAATCTTCTCTTTGGTTTTTAAAGCCCTGCTTAACCTTTCTATCTTCACATTAGTTTTATATTTTTCTCATTCCAATTATTTTATTTTTTAATAATATTTTTTCTAGTTACAGGTCTGGACATTTTTAGCATTCATTTTTACAAAACTTTGAGTTCCAAATTTTTCTCTCTCCCCTCCCCTCTTCCAATAGTGGTAGGCAATTTTATATAGCTTATAGGCGTGCTTTCATATAAAATATATTTCCATATTAGTCACATGTGAAAGAAGGAACTGCTCAAAAAAAAACACAAAAAAAAGTATAAGGAATTATTTTTTTTAATGTGCTTCAGTCTGCGTTTAGAGTCAATCAGTTCTTCTGAATGTGGAGAGCATTTTCCTTCCTGAATCTTTTGTACTTGTCTTAGATCATTGTGTTGCTGAGCAAAACTGAGCTATTCATGCTACATTTTGCAATGCTCTCTCTCTTGTCTGGTCATGAATTCTTCCCCTCTCAATAGTTCTGAAAGGTAAATTATTTCTTGCTCTTCTAATTTGCGTATGGTGTTAACCTTTATATCTAAATCATACACCCATTTTTACCTCTTCTTGGCATATCATGTGAGATGTTGGTCTATGCCTAGTTTCTGCCATATTGCTTTCAAGTTTTCCTAGTAAGTTTTCTAAAATGTTGAGTTCTTGTCCCTAAAGTTTGGGTCTTGGTTTTGTCACAAACTAGGCTACTTATGGTCATCAACTAGAGTATCTTATTTACCTAATCTATTCTATCGATCCACCACCCTATTTCTTAGCCAAGACCAAATAGTTTTGATGGTTACTGCCTTATAATATACTTTGAGATCTGGTATTGCTAGGCCACCTTCATTTGTATTTTATTTCAATTAATTCCCTTCATATTCTTGACCTTTTGTCCTTCCAAATAAATTTTGTTATATTTTCCAGCTTGGTCAAACAATTTTGGTAGTTTGATTGGTATATCATTGAATAAGTAAATTAGTTTATGCAGAATAGTAATTTTTATTATATTGGCTTGACCTACTCATGAACAATTGATATATTTTCCTATTATATAGCTGTGACCATTTGTGTGAAAAGCATTTTGTAGTTATGTTCATATAGCTCCTGGATTTGTCTTGGCAGGTAGACTTCCAAATATTTTATATTGCCTTCAGTTACTTTAAATAGCATTTCTCTATCTCTTGCTAGTGGGCTTTGTTAGTAATGTATAGAAATGTGTAGATTTTTAAAATATCCTACAACTTTGCTAAAGTTGTTATTTCAAGTAGTTTTTGATTTGATTCTCTAGGATTCTTTAAGTATACCATCATATCATCTGCAATAAGTAATAGTTTTGTTTCCTTATTCCTATTCTAATTCCTTCTATTTTTTCTTTTATTGCTATAGCTAAGATTTCTAGTACCACATTGAATAATGGTGATAATGTGCATCCTTGCTACACCCATGATCTTGTTGGGAAGACTTTGTACTTGTCTCCATTACAGATAGCATTTGCTGATGGTTTTAGATATGTACTGCTTGTAATTTTAAGGAATTTTCCCTTCGTCCCTATACTCTCTAATGTTTTTGATAAGAATTGTTGCTATATTTTTGTCAAAAGCTTTTTCAGTATCTATTGAGATAATGATACGGTTTCTGCTGGTTTTGTTATTGACATAATCAAGTATGTTGATAGTTTTCCTAATATTGAACCAAGGCTTCGTCCCTGATACAAATCCTACCTGGTCATAGTGTATAATCCTTGTGATATATTGTTGTCATCACCTTGCTAATATTTTGTTCAAAATGTTTGTATCAATATCCATTAGGGAAATGGCCTAATATTTTCTTTCTCTTTTTTAACTCTTCCTAGTTTAGGTATCGGCAGTATATTTGTGCCAAAGGAAGAATTTGGTAGGTCTCTTTCTTCACCTGTTTTTCTAAATAGTTTATAAAGTGTTGGGATTCATTGTATTTAAATGTTTTGTAGGATTCACTTGTGAACCCATCTGGCCCTGGGTAATTTTTTTTCCCTATGAAGTTCATTAGTGGCTTATTCAATTTCTTTTTTCCAAAACAAGGTTATTTATGCATTGTATTTCCTGATCTGTTGATCTAAGTAATTTGTATTTTCATAAATATCCATTTTACTCAGATTGTCAGATTAACTGGTGCATATTGGGCTAAATATTTTTCTAACAATTACTTAATTTCTTCTTCATTGGTAGTGATTTTCCCCTTTTCATTTTTCATATTGGATGTCTGATTTTCTTTATTTAAAAAAAATCAGATTAACCAATACGTATATATATATGTATATATATATATATATATGTACATGTATATGTATATGTGTATGTATATGTATTTATGTATATATTGCTTTTTGGAGGGGGAATTGGGTTTAAGTAACTTGCCAAAGATCACACAACTAGTAAGTGTTAAGTGTCTGAGGATGGATTTGACTCCAGGGCCAGTGTTGTATTCACTGTGTCACCTAGCCACCCCTGATACACATGCACACACACACACACACACACACACACACACACACACACTTATTTTAGAAACAATTCCTAGATTTATTAGCTCAATAGTTTTTTCCCTTCTTTCAATATTATTAATATTACCTTTGATTTTGAGGATTTACAATTTGATGTTCGGTTGAGGATTTTTAATTTGTTCATTTCCTGGTTTTTTTTTAATTTCACCCCCAGTTAATTGATCTACTCTTTTTCCATTTTGTTGATGTAAGAATTTAGAGAAATAAATTTTTCCCTAAGTACTGCATTGACTGCATGCCATAAATTTTGGTATGTGATCTCATAGTTGGCATTCTCTTTAATGAAACTATTGGTTATTTCTTCAATTTATTCATTGACTCACTTATTCTTTAAGATTAGTTTATTTAGTTTCCAATTAAATTTTAATCACTCTTTTCACTGGTATTTATTGAATGCAATTTTATTGCATTAAGGTCTGTAAAGAATATATTTAACATTTCTGCCTTTTCTATATTTGATTTTAAGGTTTTCATGCCCTATTAAGTGGTCAGTTTTTGTATGGGTGTCACATGATGATGAGAAAATATATATTCCTTTCTGTTGTCATTCAGTTTTATCCCAAGATCTGGTATATCTAATTTTTTCTATATTCTGTTTACTTCCTTATTTTCTTTTGTGTTTATTTTTTTCATTGGATTTATTGAGTTCTGAGAAAGGACAATTGAAGTCTCACCCTAGTATAGGTTTGCGTTCTATTTTTTCCTATAACTCCCTTATCTTCTTTAAGAATCTGGCTGCAGTGTCCCTTGGTGCATATATACATACAAACAAACATACATGTGTGTATGTGTATGTGTGTGTGTGTGTGTGTGTGTGTGTGTGTGTGTGTGTGTGTGTGTGTGTAGTATTGATATTGCTTCATTGTCTACAGTACCTTTTAGCAAGATGCAGTTTCCTTCCTTATCTATTCTACTTTATTCTGTTATTGCTTTTACTTTGTCTGAGATCAGGACTATGACTGCCCCTCCCCCCTTTTTTTATTTCAGATGAAGCATAATAGATTCTCCTCTAGCCCCTTACCTTGACTCTATGTTTGTGTCTCTGCTTCAAGTGTAAACAACATATTTTAGGATTGTTGTTTTTATCCATTCTGCTGTCCATTTCTGTTTTCTGGGAGAGTTCATCTCATTCAGCTTCACAGTTATGATTAGTACCTGAGCATTATCCTCCATCCTATTCTTGCTCCTGTTTGTCCTTTCTCTTTTTTCACACTTTCCCACATCACCAATGTTTTGCTTCTATCTACCACCTCTCCTGATCTACCCTCCCTTCTGTCAGCCCCACACTTTCCCTTTGCTTAATCTTCTTGCCCCCCTTTTCCCTGGAAGACAAATAAGATTTCTATATTCAAATGATTGCGTATATTATTCCCTCTTTGAGCCAATAGTGATTAGAATAAAGTTCAAGCAATGCCCATTTTCCATTATGTTCCCATCTTCCAATGTAAGACATGTTTTGTGTCCCTTCATGTGAAATAATCATAACATTCTACTTCTCTCTTCCTTCTGCACCCAGTGTACTCCTCTTTCTGATCCCTTTTTTTAAGTCATTCCCTCAAATTCACCTTAAACCCATAGAATCTATGTATATTCCTTTTAGCTCTACTATTAATAATACAATTTTTTTAAGAATTACAGGTATCAGCTTCCTTTGTAGGGATGTAAATGGTTTATCTCTATGGAGTCCCTAATGTTTTTTCTCTTTTTACCTGTTTAAGCTTGTCTTTGGTCTTGATGTTGAAGATCAAGATTTTGGTTTAATTCTGGTCTTCTCTTTATAAATACTGAAAATGTTTCTCTTTCACAGAATGATCATTTTTCCCTTGATATATTATGTTTAATTTTTCTAGATAAGTGATTCTTGGTTGTAGTCCTAGCTCCTTTGCCTTCCAGACTATCATATACAATGACCTCAAAACTTTTAATGTGGCTACCAAGCTACCAAGTCCTCATATTTGATTGTGGTTCCCTGATATTTGACTTGTTTCTTTCTGGACACTTGTAGTATTATCTCCTGAAACAATCATTCTGAAATTTTGTTATAATCCCTTGGAGATTTTTTTTGAATCTCTTTCCTGAGGTGATCAGTGGAATCTTTCATGCCTATTTTGCCCTCTGGCTCTAGGACATCAGGACAGTTTTCATTGATAATTTCTTGAATGATGCTGTCCAGCAAAGACAAGATTCTTGGGAGATCGTGGAGTAGGTCAGAAAATTCCAAACTCCTCAGATTTCCCCTACAAACAACATAAAACGGTGCCTCAGGGCAAATATTGAGTATTTAAAAATAATAAAAGTTGGCGTAGAAGAAAAGTAGGGGAAGATCCAAAGAAAAATCACAGCACAAGGTTTGGTCCCTGTGAAGAATAACTGACTCCAGGCTAGTTCCTCTGAAATGGCAAGTGGCTAGCTGGATTGGAAGGTGTTCTCTGCCCCAGCCACAGGGATTTTCACCTACAATACAGTGAAGGGAGTCTGTGTCTGAGCCTAGTAAAATTGAGGGAACTTCCACTGTTAAGGAATCCAAAACCCAGTTGGGGGAGACATGAACCTAGGCAGAAAGGAACCAGCACATTCCCTATGAGTGCAAAAGCAGTGGAGTGGAGATGCTATTGCCTGTGGACACTCACAGCAGGGTGGAGTTCTTGGTTCAGGACAGAGAGGAGAACAGAAGGAGGATGAGAGATCAGAAGCACCAGCCCATACACCCCAGGACTAGAGGTGATTACCAAAAAAATTAAAAAATTAAAAAAAAAGAAAGACAAAAAAAGCTGCTATGAATTTTTTTTTAATGATCAGGAAAAAGAGAAAGAATTCAACCACAGAAATTTCCATTGTAACAGAGGAGAACAGGATACATTTTCAAAGGAGGATACTGAAGCAAGGAAAGTCTCTTCTACCCCAAAGAGTGACATCAAATGGTCACCTGCCTGAAAAGAATTCATAAAAGAACTTTTAAAAGACTTTAAAAATCAAATGAAAGAGATCAAGGAAAAGTTTTTTTTTTGATAAGAACAGTTCAAGAAAAACAAGAAGATTATGAAAAAAAAGCCAATCAATTAGAAAAGGAGATCGAGAATTATAAGGATGAAAATGACTCCTTGAAAATGAGAATTGGGCAAGGGGAGGCCAAAGTAGTTATGAGAGACCAAGAAATAATAAAACAAATTATAAAGAATGAAGAAATAGAAGAGAATGTGAAACATCTCATAAGAAAAACAACTGATGTGGACAGCAAATCAAGAAGAGGAAACATAAAAATAAGTGGACTATCTTAAAGCTACAAAAATAAAGAATCTTGATACAATAATACAAGAAATAATAAAAGAAAATTGTCCCAAAGCAGTAGAAAGGGAAAGTAGAAATGGAAAAAAAAAATCCACTTACTGTATCAGCAAGCACCCTAGCATACCCAGGGTGGCTACTAGCACAGGTTCTTAGATCTGCTTTTCTAAAAGAAAGCAACTCAAAATGGGCTAACAATCTTACTTTAATTAATCAATCAAATATCATTTACCTAGTTTAGGGGGAAAAGTCGGCACCCTGAACTTCAGAGAATACAAACAGAAGTTACAAACAAACAGAAAAACAGATCATCAGACGGCTTCCAGCGCCTGACCATTGCATCAGTTACCTATTCAGTTACCAGAGAGGGAAGCACCAATATCTGGGTTTTTCACAGCGGGGGGGCTCAACGGCTGCCCAGAGTCTCGTCTGGCCAAATCACACAACTCTTCTCAAAGTGAGCCCCAAACCAAAACCTCACATCAGGGTGTATATATAGCCTTCTCCTGGCTTGGAGAATGTCACAGTCCTCTAGACCCACTGCCCAATCACAAAGCTACAAGGCACGGGCATTCCTGGAAAACAAGCCTGGCGCCACAGGCTCCACGTGACCACATTCAGCCTATTAGGGAACAGAGTATACTTTCAAATATCCAAGGGTCCTCAGAGTCACGTAGCCACTTTAGCAAAGGGCCTAGGGGCAGGGAAGATCTTCAGATTCCCATAA
>CM053580.1:271424553-271434779 GCA_028627135.1 Pseudochirops cupreus | reverse complement strand
TGAGGATATATACAGGATGGTGGTGGAATGGATAGAGAACCAGGCCTAGCATCAAAAAGACCTTATTTCACATCTAACCTCAGACATTTTCTAGTTGCGTGTCCCTGGGGAAGTCACTGAATCATCTCTGCCTCAATTTCCTCATCTGTAAACTGATGGAAATGGAGATGGAAATGGCAAGCCACTCCAAGAAAAGTCCAAAAGGGATCACAAAGAGTCAGACATGACTGAAAAAAGACAAGAAAAACTAAAAACAAACACGAAAAAAACTAGTCTTAGCACACTTTTAAACTATTAATGATTCAATATTGATAATGCTTTCTTGTAGCTTGATATATTAATATCTTAAAACTGCACTGATTTTAGGATATCCTGCAGATAATGCCACACACATTTACAAATGTGCGTATGCATGTTATTACAATTATGAGTATGTTTAAAAGGAAAATCCCACAGATAAAAATGAACTTGACTGATTTTCCTCCCATCCTTGTCCTGCTCCTTCAATTGAGTGAAAACTCAAAACATATTTTTATCCTTGGAAAATTTTCTGTTTCTACATATTTTTTTTTCCAGCACCATCCCTAGGTTTGTTGGGCATCATTTTATCACAAAGAAATGTATTTAATCAAATTCCTCCTGCATCTGGGATACTGCTAGTCAATAAATAGTAAACAACAAGTGTATTTCAATCTAAACTGGGGACCTGGTGATTCCAAGAAAGGCATTGATCTTAAATGGCAGAGTTGGTCCTCTTTTGTGTGAAGAATCTTTCAAATAAGGCTACTTGAGTGTTTGAAGGTGTCATCACTTTGATGTTTCAAAGCCTCAATTATTCAAGTACTACAGAGCTGAGCATTGTGTGTCTGCCAATGTCACATTTAAAAAGCTCTGATGTCTAAGGTGCCATGTTCTGTTCAAAGTCTTGTGATGATTGAAATTAAGAGAAGAATCCTTTCATTTCGGTAACTGCTGAGTCTCTCGAAGGCTACAATGTGGAGCTGAAAGCCTACATTCATTAAGTGTTTGCTTGCAATTTGAATGTATTGTCAATGGGTCAGACAGCTTTGGAGGTTGGAAGTTCAGCTTATATTCTTTGTCTGGGGAAAACTTTTGAAAGCCCTGACTGAGGTTGCTTATAGCATCAAGAGGCAGATTCAGAGACAGAGATGTATTTGACAATTTAGCTATGAGGATTGAATGAATATTTTATCCTATCTATCATCTGCTCATGCTGCAAGGGCATTTCAACATATGGCAAAGATTCTGCTGTCCTCCTCCCAGACAGATCAGACGATGTTTGCTGAAGCTACCTATAAAAATACCATCCCTGCAACCTTTATAATAAGTTGTTTCTTTAGAATAGATCTTGTGATGAGTCTCAAAATTCATTGGTTCATAGGGCAATAAGAGGAAGACTAATACAGGAGAAAGAACACTGACTTTAGAGTCAGGTGATCTGGGGTAAAATCATTTTTCTATCATGCACTACCTAGAGGACCTCAGGCAAGCAACTTGTTTGCCATGGATAGAATAAGGAGCTTGGGAGAAATGACCTCTGAGGTCCCTTCTTGCTAGAAATTGTATGAACTAAGGCACATGAGGATCCTAAGGTCTTCAAAATAGTTAACTTTCTCCTTTCCACTTCTCACTACTCACCTGAATACTTCAGCATAAATTCCTGCTATTTTCCGTTTCACAGGGATGCCGTCTCCATCTGCAAAGAATATTGTCTCTAGACTCTAGTTTTCAGAGATCACTCTGAAATTGACATTTTGTGCTGTTGTTTAAAAATAAAATGAGCCCTTGTGGTTGGGTTTATGTTAATCTGATGAACAGAAGCAGTCATTTCTGAGTTTGGGGGAAAAGAATATCAAATGCTGCAGAGTGTTTGAAAAATTTTTAGGACTGAGAAAAAGACTACCAGATCAGGAAATGAAGAAATCGCTACAAACTTGAGGAGAGTTGTTTCAGTTCAATAAGATCAGAAACTATATGTCAGGGGGCTTAGAAAAGAGCACAAGGAGAGAAAGTGTAATGTCGATGGCTTTCTCAAGGAGCTTAGCCAAGAAAAGGATGAGAAATATAATGATAGCTTGTAGGGATGTAACTCAAGGGAATGTTTTGGTGGGGCTTGCTGTTGTTTTTAAGATGAGAGAAGCATTGGTATTATTTATAAGCAGAAATGAAGGAGGCAATAGATAAGAAAAGACAAGAGTGGGAATGATTATAAGGGTAATGTACGAGGTAAAACAAGAGAAAATGGCATAAAGAGTGAATGAAGAGGAACTGACCTCACAAAGGAGAAGAGCTCTCACTTCATTTGAAATCAAAGTGAGGAAAAAGCAGTGAGATAAGATGAGTGAGGGCTGTACAATTGTGTTTGAATGTGTGTGTATGAAGATGTCATTTGTATATGTGTATAATATATATATATATACAAATATATATTTCCCCATATTTAAATACACATACACTGTCTTAATAAGTATCACCTTAATTACATATATTATTTGCATATATTATTATATATGACATACTAGTACATATAGTCAGGCATATTACAAATGGGGCAGCTAGATGGCACAGTAGATGGAGTGTTGGGCTTAGAGTCAGAAAGACTCCTCCTCCTTAGTTAAAAATCTGGTTTCAGTAACTTACTAGCTAAATGACCCTGAGCAAGTCATTTAACTCCACTTGCCTCAGTTCCTTATTTGTAAAATGAGTTGGAGAAGGAAATTACAAATCACTGGAGTAACTTTGTCAACAAAAAACCAAATGGGATCACAAAGAGTTGCTTACAACTGAACAACAACATATATTACATATACATACATATTTGTGTATATATGTTTATATATGTGTGTGTACATACACATATATCACATACATATAATGTGTATATATATATATCACATGTGTATTGTTTTCCTATTTCTGCCTACTTCATTCTATATTGTGTCATATTATCATTCCCACTCTCTTCTTTCCTTATATTCCCATGCTTCTCTGATTTCCTCACACAACATCTTTGTTTCCAATTGATTGATATCACAAAAAAAATTTCTATGAATATTTTGATGTATATTGGATCCTTCTTTCTGTTCATGACCTTCTTGATGTATAAACCTTCCCACAGAAGAGTGTGTCTCTGGGGCAAAAGATATAGACATTTTATTCACTTCTAAAAAATTCTCAAGCTGTTTTCCAGAATGATTAGATCAATGGTCAGATCTAATAAAAGCATGAGAATCCATGCCTTTGCTCAACATCTCCAACACCAACTATTGGAATTTTATCATTTTTGACTTAATTCTTAAACTTCAAAGGGCATTTTTGTGGAAAGAAACAATAGTTGAACCACAAGCTTATATTTTTCTAATATTTGTTCTAATGTCTCCATGTCACAATTTTTGTAGATTTCTGATAGTGTATTTGAAGATGAATTTGGATTCTTTATTCCAATATTTGACATTTCAAATCCCATTGTATGGTTACTAGGCTGCAATGCCTTTTGCTCTTGATCAATGCATCAGTTAATATACTTAATGAAGTTAGTTTGTCTTCCCTGTGTATCATTTTCATTTGAAAAACATGGAAAGTGCTAGTTATGGTGGTATATGTATGCAATCTCTACTGTTAGTGCATGCTAATGCTGAACTCTGGAATTCTTAGCTGTCTGAGAGAGAGAGAAGGAGAGAGAGAAGGAAAAAGAGAAAGAGAGAGAGAGAGAGAGAGAGAGAGAGAGAAAGAGAGAGAGAGAGAGAGAGAGAGAGAGAGAGAGAGAGAGAGAGAGAGAGAGAGAGATGGAGACAGAGAAAGAGAGACAGAGAGAGAGACAAAGATTAGGATCCTTGGTTTCCAGTTGTGGATATACAAATGAAAGTGTTCACACTAAGTTCAGCAACTATTTGATCATATTTTAAGATGAGGCAGGGAGGGGGGAAGAAAGTTTTAACTGAAAACCCCAAGTCTTACCCCATAGCACTCAGTTTGAAAAAATTCAAAGTAAATTCCCAATCAAATTTATTGCAGTTGACTTCTGCACAATTATTTAGATAAACCACAAAATCAATCCAATTTAATATTAACTCCCAAAATAAGACTTACTCTTTACATCAAACTCCCCCCACCCTCCGCCAAATAACTATGGCTTTTGCATTTATTCATTCTTAGAATAAGGTAGCTAAAAATGTTCTAAAGAATCCCTGGGGATCCTGATTTTGAATAACAATAACAATCACCACCATACACAAAAACATATTGATATATGTGTGCATACACACATATACATACATACAATATATGTGTATATATTACATATACACATACATACGTGTGTGTGTAAGAGAGTGAGAGAGGGAGAGAAAGAAAGAAAAAGAAAGAAGGAAAGAAAGAAAGAGAGACAGAGAAACAGAGACAGAGAGACAGAGACAGAGACAGAAACAGAGAAAGAGAGACAGAGAGTAGGATCCTTGGTTTCCAGTTGTGGACATACAAATGAAAAAGAAAAACAGATCTCAATTTTTTCTGCATACTAGCTCTTCTAATTCATTACTTCATGTTCCTAATCAGCCATTTGGGATAAAACAGATAAGTGAAGTTGTATTTAAATTTCCCCTAAAATTTTCAAAAATAGAACTTGAGATATTTATCCTTCATTTTATTTCCTCTAGGGAAAAACAAACAATTTTTTTAAATTAAAAAAGCTGTAGGTCACCATAAGTTTTAATTAATTTTAGCTGTAATTTTAGAATTAAAAAAATGAAGACTGGAGGAAGGTAGAGGAGAAAGTCAAGTGCCAACTAGTAAGGTAAAGTGACTTTAATTTTCCTGGTTTATTAAAACCTATTCAAGTCTTTGATGGTCTATGAAATCATGCCATTCCATCAATTATGATCTCAAAAGATTTCTGAAACATTTTTTAAACTAGAAGTAAGTAAATTATGGGTTTGTCTTTTAAAATGTGTTTTATTATGTCATTACTTCAAATAATGTCAGTAACTCAGTACCAGTTTGAACGGTTATGGAACATTTGTAATTCAAGGGGGTGTGATTATCATTGTATATTCTGGTATAAAAAAAGACTTTAGCCAGATTACTTTTTATCGGCTCATGAATTTAGATGCAGTTCCTTTAGCTCCATAATGCAGCTGTCTAGGGGCAGATATATGCAACTCTCCAGATTGGCTGCCATTGAAGACTTGTATTATGAAACTTGATAGTGTAGGATGGGAAGAGATTTCTGGCTCAGGATGTGGGAGGCAATCTATAACAAACAAACAACTTTGTAAGACAGACAGACAGAGACAGGAAAACGACAGATAGACATAATGCAGAAATACAAAGATACTGATAGGTAGACAGAATGAAACAGATAAAGATACTGAGGAACAGCGAGAGAGAGAGAGAGAGAGAGAGAGGAGAGACTGAATTTTTTTCTGATCATAAATAAAAACACCCCAAACATATCATGAGGATAGAATAATCTTCCGTTTTCTCCCACCAACTGACAAAATCAAGCTGACCCACCAAGAGGAATTACTTACTTAGCTACTAGATTTATTCTCTCCATTTAATGTGGCTCTATAGCCATGCTTGCCATCAGCAATTTTTGGCCCATCAGCTGATTGAGAGTGATGCATTCTTTTTTCCTTAGTGCTCACTCCCCACACAAATTCCATAAACTTCCAAGGCAGAATATACAAACTGTGTGCTCTTGCAAAAGTCAGGTACTGAGGGAAAAACTGTCAATCTCATCCATGCAGAATTGGACCAGAATCAGGACAAGGTATTGGTGGGCCCAAGGCAAGGTTTTCAAATTGAATGCCCTGCAACCCTATGACCCTTCTATTTCCACTTCCTGCCACCCAAATTTACTGCAGACTTTGAACACTTCAAGTTCCTCCTGAAGGTTTTGAGTTTGCTTTGTAATTTCACAAAATGAAAAAAATATAATTTTCTAGCAATCAATAATTTTCACTCTTAACAATACTTAAAAATATTGCTCCTGTACTGCCCCAACTTTTGTTAGGACTCACCTTAAATGTTACCCAATTTGCCAGTGTCTAATTCCAAGTTTTTCTAGATTCTAGTTCTAGTCTCATGTAAAGCCTTCTGAACAATGAGTCAGAAGTTTCTCTAAGATGAAAAAGTATTCAGTACCCTTTGTCATGTGGATCCCTAATTTAGTAATGGGTTTCAGTCCTTCATTTATTGCTGAAATGTGGGAGTCAAGACAATGAGCTGGAGATGTAATTAAATGTGACAGGTAGAAAGAACTAAAGTAGGATAAATTTACATGGATATTAATTACCTTTAGTCATTGGAGCTGGACAAAGGCAGAAACTTGCAGTCTCGGATATAGGTACAAAATAAGAATATCAATAAAATAAGTGTTCTTTTCTCCTACTTCCTGAGCCTTTTATCCTTTTTCTTTCTCTTTCCCTCATCTTTTCAGATGGTATATTCTCTCTTTACCTCAGCTTGAAGGATCTGGCATCACTTAGACTTTCATGTCAATTTAAGTTAATGGTGTCATCTTTTCTAGAAGTATTTGCATTTTTCATCCTTCTCAGTAATGGTGGAATAAAAGGCTTTGTACTTATTGAAGTAGTTTGAGACATTATAAAACAGGGGAGATATATGTGCATATATACACACATACATATACACACATATATGTATATACACACACACATATACACACACATATGTATATATACACACATACATATATACATATATGTGTGTATGTATACATATATACACATATACACCTATATATGTATATATATATATATACACATATATGTATATATATACATATATAGAGGGGGGGGAGAGAGAGAGAGAGAGAGAGAGAGAATTGAAGGGTACATGGTTTTCCAGACTTTAAACTCAATTTATTCCAATTTTCATTTTCTATCTGATAAAGCTAAAGCTTAGAGAAAGGAAAATTGTTTGATAAAAGTCATATAAGCAGCAAGTCTTGAAGTCAGCATCTGAACCCGGGCCCTCCAATTCCAAAGTCAGAGATCTCCACATTGTGCCATATTCCCTCTTTCATTTTAGTTTCCATCTGATATCAGAAGGATGGTTTCTCCTAAAGGGACCGTAAATAGCAATCTCAAAACAAGTCCTCCATCCCCAACATATTGCCCTACCACAAAAGGAACTTTTGTAAACTAATTTAAAGGCACAGATTTACCCAGCGTCAGCTATGTGGTCTACCCATTGTCTTAAAGTCTCATATTTAGGACCCATTGCTCTCTAAAAGTCTTCTCTATTCTTTCTGACTTGGAAAAGATCAACCCCAATATGATGGCTTGGTTTGAGGGAGTATCTCTCACTAAGACTGTGAAGTTTGTTTGTGTTTTGTTCTGGGATTGATTGCTTGAGGCCTAAAGGAGGTCTGTTGCTGATTCTTTGAGGAAAGTCACCAACAGATCATATTCCCTGCAGTTTCACTCCCTGGTGGCCTGCTGCCTCCTGCTACTCTGTTAAATACTCTGTGGAGCCCAAGTTGATGACAGCAAGCATCGAGCAGTCTCCTGCAGTGATTGGCATTGGGCATCAATCACATTGCTGGCACTGAACAAAGAGGAGGGCTTCATTCTGCAGCAGATCTGGCAGGGTGAGACGGGAACAGTTCAGATGCTCTTGATAATAAATGTCATGCCCAAATAGTTAACATGATAACAATTCAACCCTAACACCCATCATTCATTTTATGCCATTCCCAAGTGCCCTCCTGGCTCAGATTGTCTTGATCTACCACTGATTTCCCCAATATGGCAAATAGTATCGCATGACTTTGAAGTGAGAGAATGAAATTCTGGACAATACTAACAAAAGAAAGAAAGGGTTTGTTCAAGATGGCAAAACTGATTTTCTTTTCCCTAAAGTGATCCTTAGCCATATTATCTTCTTGGTTCCTAAGAATGAATCTAGAATAGACACTATAGACAGATAGAATTTGCCCTCTGAAGACAACATTGAAGCTGAGTCATTGAAGTTATAGAATGATAGACACTGGGAGAGAAAATTGGGAAGAATCTAGTTGTTTCATGTCATTCAGTGTGAACATCTTTCTGGTTGATGGAACTCTGAAATTTTAACTGGAAGCCTTGAATGTTGTACAGACATAGCAACTCAGTTCATTGAAGGTCACAACTTCCTGACAAAGATAAGTTGAGATTTATGAGCAGCAAAGCATTGGACCTTTCCTGAAATTCCAATCCTAGGCAATGGGAAAAAATGACCAATTCAAGTCTGAAAAGCAGTGGAAAAATCAATTATCTTCTAGGAATTGTACATCACTGGCCACATAGTGGAGAGAAAAAATAATGGAATCAAATAATGAAGAGACTTAACATAAGGGAAAGTGCTCTTGAGCTAGGAAAGATATTGCATTGCTTTATATCTCCCTGTTTACTATATAACTTTCAATCTTTGTTCATAGGATCATAGATTTAGGGTTGAAAGAGATCATCAATGTCTTCTGGTTAACCTCCTTCATTTTCCAAATGAGGAAACTGAGGCTCAGCAATATTACATCTTCTGACTCCAAATTCAGAACCTTTCCATTGCTTCTCTTTCTTTCACCTTATTTCACCTTATCTCTCTTTTCCTTCTCTGGATGTCTCCAAGACATGCTTCCTTTCAACTTGATATTCTCTGATTTCCTTTTGCTCACCCAGGAACTAGTTAGTATAAAAACAACAACAACAACAACAACAACAAAACCTAACAATTAAGGGAAAGAACTAAAAGTAAAACCTCCAAAGAATATAGGAGAGTTAAGTTAAAGAGCCTGGTAATGTTACTGTTAGTCTTCTGATCTGACATTAATGCTTAGCCACAAATTAAATTTATAGAATGAGCTCCTTGTCCTATTTAGCAAAAGTCTGGATAAACTTCACTATGAGGCAACATTAACTTGCTTTAAGATGATAAAATTTAGAGCTATAGAGGACCTCAGAAATCTTCTCATACAATGTCTTCATCCTCCAGATGAGAACACTTATGCAGGCCCTGAAAGACAAAGTGATCACATAGAGAGTAAGTAGCAAAGCTAGAATTTGAACCCAGAACATCTTATTTCAAATCAAATATTTTTTCTACTGTTAAATCACATTGCAGAAAGCTAGCATACTTTAAGCCCAACTGATGTTCTTTGCCATTTGGAATACACAGTTCTTATTTATCAACTATGCTATTAATACCCAGTTACTATGGTTCATGTTGGGAGAAGCCTTTCATCTCTTTAGGCCTCAGTTTCCTCATCTGCAAAATAAGGAGAGTTGTATTAGATGACAACAGAGATTACTTTGTGCTCTTAGTCTGTGATCTGATGAACTGTGATCCTATGAATGAAGTCTTCTACCCCCTTTTCTCTTTTTCATAACTTTCCATATTTCTCCTAAGTATAAAGTCATCATGGCACCACTCCAAAAAATGCCAGGAAACTGACACCAGAAAATTCCTCATAGTTTGACAATATTCAGTAATTATGCATATATGTTTCTGTGTGTGTATATATACACAGATACATATATGTTTCTGTGTGTATATCAAATGCCTATGATTTTAATAGTATTAAATATATGTAGCTCCTACTCTCATTATGGGAAGGACCATGTCATAGCACACTGTTATGGGAATCTGAAGATCTTCCCTGCCCCTAGGCCCTTTGCTAAAGTGGCTACCTGACTCTGAGAACCTTCCCAGATTTGAAAGTATACTCTGTCCCCTAATAGGCTGAATGTGATCACATGGAGCCTGTGGCACCAGGCTTGTTTTTCAGGAATGCCTGTGCCTTGTAGCTTTGTGATTGTGCAGTGGGTCAAGAGGGCTGTGACATTCTCTGAGCCAGGAGAAGGCTATATATAAGCCCTGATGTGAGGTTTTGGTTTGGGGCTCACTTGGAGAAGAGTTGTGTGATTTGGCCAGATGAGACTCTGGGAAGCCGTTGAGTCCTCCGGCTTTGAAAAACCCAGATGTTGATGCTTCCCTCTCTGGTAATCGAATAGGTAACTGATGTAATGGTCAGACGCTGGAAGCCATCTGCTGATCTGTTTCTCTGTCTGCTGGTAACTTGTGCTTATAACTTCTGTTTGCATTCTCTGAAGTTCAGGGTACTGACTTTTTCCCCTGAACTAGGTAAATGATATATGTTTGATTGATTAAAGCGAAACTGTTAGCCCATTTTGAGTTGCTTTCCT